>JBBDGP010004456.1:0-404378 GCA_037952835.1 Lithobates septentrionalis
CACACACAGGTTACAATGCCAATTAAAGGTTCATTTCCCACATCCGTGGCTTTTTCCAATTAGTGTCTGTGTATAAATAATCAATGAGTTTGTTAGCTCTCATGTGGATGCACTGAGCAGTGGGGAGCAAAAAGAACTGTCAAAAGACCTGCATAACAAGGTAATGGCACTTTATAGATGGAAAAGGATATAAAAAGATGTCCAAAGCCTTGACTATGCCATTCAGTACTGTTCAATTACTTATTAAGAAGTGAAAATTCAGGGATCTCTTGATTCCAAGGCCAAACCCCACAAGTAACCTCAGAAGAAATACAGGCTGCTCTGGAAATAGACAGCGTGGTTGTTTAAAGGAGCACGATATGATGATACTTGAAGCTGCATGGTCAATTTGCCAGAAGGGAGCCTTTACTACGCCAGTGCCACAAAAAAACTCGGTTACAATACGGTCGAGAACACCTTGACAAGCCTCACAGCTTCTGGCACCCTGTAATCTGGAGTGACATGACCAAAATAGAGCTTTATAGTCACAATCATGAGCATTATGTTTAGAGAGGGGTCAACAAGGCCTATAACAACAAGAATACCATCCCCACTGTGAAGCATGGTGGTGGCTCGCTGATGTTTGGGGGTGTTTGAACTCTAAAGGCACGGGGAATCTTGTGAAATTTGATGACAAGATGAAGGCAGTGTGTGATCAGAAAATACCGGCAGACAATTTGCATTCTTCTGCAGGAAAGTTGTGCATGGGACACTCTTGGACTTTCCAGTATGACAATGACCCGAAGCCCAAGGCCAAGGTGACCCTCCAGTGGTTACAGTAGATAAAGTGAAGGTTCTGGAGAGGGCCATCTCAGTCTCCTGACCTCAATATCATTGAGCCGCTCCGGGGAGATCCCAAACCTGTGCTCTTCATTCAAGATGACCAAATACTTTGCATGACCCGGAGGCATTTTGCCAAGACGAATGGGCAGCTCCACCACCTGCAAGAATTTGGGGCCTCATAGACAACTATTACAGAAGACTGACCACTGTCATTGAGGCTAAAGGGGCAATACACAGGATCAAGAACTAAGGGGTGCAGACTTCTGAACGGGGGGGGGGCATGTCATTGGTTCACTTGTTGACATGTTTTGTTTTATGACTGGCCCATTCTGTTATCACCTCCAGTTACAGAATAGGAATCCCATAAGAAATACAAGAAATGGGTTTTGCCGGCTCACTCGTGTTTTCTTTAACCACTTCGCGCCCGCGCTATAGCCGAAAGACGGCTGCAGCGCGGACGCTATCTGCCGGGAGGGCGTCCCTGGACGTCCTCCTGTTTACTTCCGCGTTGCGCGCCCCGCGGGCGCGCATCGGGGAAGTTTTGTGCTGGCCGTGTCCCTTGGACACAGCCAGTCACAGATCGCTGAAAACGGCCAATCATAGCGGCCGTTTTCAGCGCGATCGCTCTGCCAATGAGAGATGATCTCAAATGTAAACATATGAGATCATCTCTCATTGCCGGCTCTCCCTCCTCACACAGAGACAGCGTGTGAGGAGGGAGAGCGATCTGTGTTACTGAGAGAGGCTTACTGTGAGTTACTGTGAGTAAAACACACACACTGTGCCAACATATCAGCCATCTGCCAGTGCCATCTGCCAGTGCCATCTGCCAGTGCCATCTGCCAGTACCATCTGCCAGTGCCATCTGCCAGTGCCATCTGCCAGTGCCAGTACCTCTGTCAGTCCCATCTGTCAGTCAGATCTGCCCGTGCCATCTGCCCGTGCCATCTGCCCGTGCCATCTGCCAGTGCCATCTGCCAGTGCCATCTGCGAGTGCCAGTGCCTCTGTCAGTCCCATCTGTCAGTCCCATCTGTCAGTCAGATCTGCCTGTGCCATCTGCCCGTGCCATCTGCCCATGCCATCTGCCCGTGCCAGTGCCATCTGCCAGTGCCAGTGCCATCTGCCAGTGCCATCTGCCAGTGCCAGTGCCATCTGCCAGTGCCATCTGCCAGTGCCAGTGCCATCTGCCAGTGCCATCTGCCAGTGCCATCTGCCTGAGCCACCTGCCAGTGCCATCTGCCAGTGCCTCTGTCAGTCCCATCTGTCAGTCAGATCTGCCAGTGCCATCTGCCAGTACCATCTGCCAGTACCACCTGCCGTCAGTGCCACCTGCCGTCAGTTCCACCTGCCGTCAGTTCCACCCGTCAGTGCTACCTGTCAGTGCTACCTGTCAATACCATCTGTCAGTACCACCCGTCAGTGCACGTGCCATCTGTTATCAGTGTCACCAGTGCCACGTAAGAGTGCCAGCTATCATCAGTGCCTTCTGTCATCACCAACAATGGCTAGAAGAGTATATTCAGCTGAGGAGGCGTACAGTATTCTTGCGGGCGACGAGAGCACCGGGGAGCTCTCCGCTTCTGATTCCTCCTCATTTTCCGACTCTGAGTCTGACGTGGACTACGAGCCTGTCCTAACCAGTGGTACACTAACAGCCTCAGAGGAGGATGAGAGTCCGCCCGCCAGACGAAGGCGTACTGGTGAGGAGGCAGTGCCATACACCAGCACCGCAGTGCCATCCACCAGCACCGCGGTGCCATCCACCAGCACCGCAGTACCTCGGCAAAGGCCACGTACCAGTGGGGTGTCACCTCAGGCCCAAAGGGTTAGGTCCCATGCCAGCCTTCCCTATTCCCTTCAAAACCCCTTGTGGCTGCCACCCAATTCAGGGGAAGCTAACGTTCCCCCTTTCACTGCCCAGCCAGGAGTCCAGGTGGACACAGAAAATTTTTCCCCGATAGACTTTTTCCACCTTATTTTTACTGAGGACATGCTTGCATCTATTGTTGCCCAGTGCAACCTATATGCCCAACAATTTATTGCAAGCAACCCAACGTCCTCTTATGCCCGTCCCTACGAATGGAGAGCCCTAACAGGGGAGGAGTTTAAAATTTTTTTGGGCCTCACGTTCTGTATGGGACTAAACAGAAAAAATCAAATACGTTCGTATTGGTCTACCCTCCCCATCTACCACATGCCCATCTTTTCCTCAATAATGCCCAGGACCAGATATCTCATGATTATGAGATTCCTTCACTATAACGACAATACCCAGTGCCCTCCCCGAAATCACCCAAATTTTGACAAGCTTTTTAAAATTCGGCCCCTAATAAATTATTTTTCAGAAATCTTCGCCCAGTTGTTTACCCCAGGACAACACATATGTGTGGATGAGTCCCTTATCAAATTTTCTGGCAGGCTGGGCTTAAAACAATTTATTCCCACCAAAAGGGCCCGCTATGGGGTGAAGATGTACAAGTTGTGCGATCGTGCTACAGGGTATACCTATGCCTTCATGGTATACGAAGGGAAGGACACCCAGCTACATCCCCCTAATTGCCCAGAATATATCGGATCGAGTGGGAAAGTTGTTTGGCAACTCATAAACCCACTTCTGGAGAAAGGCTACCATCTATATGTGGACAATTTTTATTCTAGTCTGCCCCTGTTCCGAAACCCTCATAGCAAGAAGACTCCAGCATGCGGCACCGTGAGGACGAATCGGAAGGGCTTTCCTCAAAGCCTCGTCAACAAAAAGTTAAGAAGAGGGGAGGCGGCGAGCTTACGCAATGAGGAAATTCTGGCTGTGAAGTGGAGGGACAGAAGAGACGTCTACATGCTTTCTTCAATCCACAACAACACATTTGTTGAGATCAGCAGGAGGAATGGCCCAATTCAAAAGCCGACGTGTATCTATGAATACAACATGTATATGGGGGGTGTCGACTTCAACGACCAGATGCTCGAGCCCTACCTTTCCACCAGAAGAACATACCAGTGGTACAAAAAAGTTTCGATTTATTTATTTAATTTGGCCATTTACAACACCTATGTAATTTATCGCAACTCCACCGACAGACCCAAACCCTTCCTTGGCTACCAGGAGGAAATCACCACTGCCCTTATATACCCGAACGGCCCACCAGAAAACATTAGATCCGATGTAATTAGTAGACTCTCTGAACGCCACTTTCCCGATAAAATCCCTCCCAGACCAACAGGCCAAAAACGACAAAAAAAATGCCGGGTGTGCTCCAAACGAGGGGTGAGAAGAGACACCACTTATCATTGTGCCCAATGTCCTTCCCAACAAGACCTCTGCATAGTTGACTGTTTCCGCCGTTACCATACTTCACTAAATTATTAGTGAAGTATGGTAAACATAACACTCACTTCCTGCCTTCACACCCCTTATGCCTCTGCTTGCTCTGTAACTGACCCTGGCTTGTTATTCGACCACGCTTCTGCCTACCGATTCTGTACATACCTCTGCCTGATCTGGAACTGACCCTGGACTGTTTGACCATGCTTCTGCCTACCGATTCTGTACATACCTCTGCCTGATCTGGAACCGACCCTGGACTGTTTGACCATGCTTCTGCCTACCGATTCTGTTCATACCTCTGCCTGATCTGGAACCGACCCTGGACTGTTTGACCATGCCTCTTGCCTGCCTCTTGGACTGATCTTGCACCCTGCCACTGGACTAGTGGGATTCAGAACACAGGGGTCTCACATATGTGAGGGGCTCCAGAATTGTTTTTCTGGATGAAGAAAACAATTTCATTTGTTTTCTCATTCCTAGATTAGGGTCTGGAGACTCGGAGGCTTCAAAGAGATTTGGGTGGGAGAAGCCTCTACCCCTGTCCCCATTCTGTCCTGAACAAGGCCCTACGTCTCCCTGCTGCCTGTAGGACCTATGCCATCATTAGGGTTGCCACCTGTCCGGGATTCACCCGGACAGTTTGGGTTTGGAATCATGTGTCCGGGTTTCAGACTGCCTGAAACCCGGACACATGATTCAGACCGGACTATGGCCTCCCCGGCGCTGTGCCTCAGGAAAGGAAAGTGGGGACAGTAAATCTGAAGTCCAGCAGCCTCAGATACATCTGGATGAGAGGTGCTGACTGCCAAGGGGTGAGTGAGCTCACCATCCATCCCTGTCTGTGACTGAAGTCTCCCCCTTCTCTCTCCTGCCTCTGAGTGAGTACACTAAGGTAATTCAGGGTCCTCAGAGGACCACTTACATCAGAGTTCCCCTTTACACCAGAGGCCACAGTGTTCCCCCTTACATCAGAGTCCTCACCGTACATCAGAGTTCTCAGTGTTCCCCCTTAGATTAGGGTTCCTAGAGCATCCCTTATGTTAGAGTCCCCAGAGTTCTCCCTTACATCAGAGTCTGCAGAGTCCCTCCTTACATCAGAGTCTACAGCGTCCCCTCTTACAGTGAAAGGGAACTCTGCGGATTCAGATGTAAAAGGGGGACTCCGTGGACCATGATGTAAAGGGGGACTCTTGTAATTAACTTCATATGATCAGAAATGTGATTTATTGCAAAATATATGTATAGTTTATATACTATAAAAAAAATTGGTGTGCGCCGCTAAAGTGTTCGGGTTTGACTTGAAGAAAAGGTGGCAACCCTAGCCATCATGCCTCTGCCTGTCGCATGAACTGACCACACCACATGGACCTGCATATTACCAGGACCAATATATTGGCACTGCTGACAATCTCTGCCTGCACTGACCCTGGACTATATATGGACAGTATCCCTGCCTGCTGCCTGTACTGAATATGGACAGTATTCCTGCCTGTTGCCAGGAAGATTGTGTTTGCTTTTGCTGACCAAGTCCCTGTCTGCTGCCTGGACCAGTGCTATCCTCCTGTGTACAACTGCGCTACTACAACCACAGGTAATCTTTTGTTTACTCTTTGCTCAGCATAATGTATTTTTGGGTGTAATTCTTGGTATGTGAATGCTATGTGTCCATAGAACACCTAATGGTGTTCCTTGCATGTTGGGCCTCTGTATGTGGCCAGGCTGTGTAAAAGTCTCACACATGTGGTATCGCCGTACTCAGGAGGAGTAGCAGAATGTATTTTGGGGTGTCATTTTTGCTATGTACATGCTATGTGTTGGAAAGATCTTATAAATACACAACTTTGCATAAAAAAAATGCGTTTTCATTTTTTTTCCACATTTTCCAAAAACTTTTGGAAAAAAATGAACCGTTCAAAAGACTTATTATGCCTCATAGATTATACGTTGGGGTGTTTGCTTTCCAAAATGGGGTCACTTTGTGGGCGTTTCCATTGTCCTGGTGCTCCAGGGCCTTCAAAAGTGTAATAGGTGGTTGAGAAATGAGATGTGTAATTTATGCTTCTAGAACGCCTGATGGTGCTATTTCAATATTGGGCCTCTGTATGTGGCCAGGCTGTGTAAAAGTCTCACACATTTGGTATCGAAATACTCAGGAGGAGTAGCAGAATGTATTTTGGGGAGTCATTTGTGGTATACACATGCCATGTGAGAGAAATAACCTATTACAATGACAATTTTGTGGAAAAAAAAAAAAATCTTCATTTTGCAAAGAATTGTGGGGAAAAAAATGACAACATCAAAAACCTCACAATGCATCTTACTGAATACCTTGGAATTTCTACTTTCAAAAAAGGGGTCATTTGGGGGGTATTTTTACTTTCCTGACTTGTTCGGGTCGCAAGAAATGAGATAGGCCGCCAGTACATCAGGTGTGATCAAATTTTTATGATTTTCACCATAACTTGTAAACTCTCTAACTTTCACAGAGACCAAATAATATTCACTAATTTGGGTTATTTTTACTAAAGATATGTAGCAGTATAAATTGTGGCCAAAATTTATGAAGAAAAATTACTAATTTGCAAAATTTTATCACAGAAACGAAGAAAAATGCGTTTTTTTTCAAAATTTTTGGTCTTTTTTCATTTATAGCGCAAAAAATAAAAAACCCAGAGGTGATCAAATACCACCAAAAGAAAGCTCTATTTGTATGAAAAAAAGGACAAAAAATTCATTTGGGTACAGTGTTGCATGACTGAGTAATTGTCATTCAAAGTGTGACAGCGCTGAAAGCTGAAAATTGGTCTGGGCAGGAGGGGGGTTTAAGTGCCCAGTAAGCAAGTGGTTAAAAATGGTCCATCCTGTATATTAATTCTCCAGGGGGGGGGGGGAGGGGGGCAAACTTCTCAGGACAACTCTATCTATCTATCTATCTATCTATCTATCTATCTATCTATCTATCTATCTATCTATCTATCTATCTATCTATCTATCTCTATCACACTATCGGTGTTTCCAGCGGTGTGCCGGAATTCGGTGGAGTCTTCTCTAAGGTGAACACAGTTGTGAATACCAGTCTAGAAATTCCATGATAATTGCTGAGAGGTCAAAGTCCCGACCTTCAGATTGTCTGACACATTAAGGAGAACCTGTCATGTCCTGAGAGTGAATCATCTCACATTACTGGGAATGTTCTTCTCCTGGTGGTGCCTGCACTGTCCTTGGAATCAGTTCCTCTAAGTTGGGTGACCCCGGATTCCAGGCCCGGTCAGACGGCTGTGCTGGTACCAAGCACTACACATGTTCCTCCACATGTCTTCTCATCCCAGGTACCAGAATATGCTGGCTGGCCTCCCCGGAAGTTCTGATTTTCTGGATCTGAATTCCAGGTTTACCTTTATTATACATATAGGAATGTTATGGGGGAACTCCACATCAAAGAGATAAAAACAGCCAAAGTGTCATGTGATCTGTCCTCACTTCTCTCTACTGCAGCTAAGAAATCTAGCTTGGTCACCTCTCCACCCCCAGCCTGTGTTTGGACAGCAGAACAACTATGATGTCATCACTCTGCTCTCGCCTCCTCCCAGAATGCTCAGAATGACAGTGTGATACAATAGAGCTCCTCCCCCTCCTGGTCTGAATACATCGGCAGATTCAGGCCATTATTGTACTTGTATGTAGAATACGCCCCCTCCATGTTTGTGGGGAATTGGCGTCCCTCCAGAGCTCCGACTCCTTCGATTTGTCAGCTGTCAGAAATCTCTTTGACGTGCCGAGTGTCTGCAGACAGGAATGATAATGAGCGCGTCTTTATCTTGATGGGAATTCAGTGTACAATGTCAGACATGTAGTCAGCGAGACACCCTGCTGTGTACTGAGGGTCGTCTGTACCGCCGCCTGCGCCATCAACACAACGCAACCCTCCACGCCCGAGACGTACACAGAGCCGGGAATGTATAGAGCCTCATAGATATTCACTGAGAATCCGGCAAATAGCACAGCGTGGTTCAAGTCGGCGGCGTATGCGAATCTGACGCTGATGGAACTGACGCACCATTTATCTGGAGACTGCAATCATACAAAGTGGGCGGAGCCTGTGTCACTCTATATTGTTTCCTCCCCCTCCTTACTGCAAACTTCCAGCTGCACACAATGCAGATTTAGAGCCCATCACGCCATCATGTTTTATATGCGCTACAACAAACGCAAATTGTGCCTAGAGAGCTAAGAACAACCTACAACAATTCCCAAAAAGAGAACAGCGACTACAGCGTGACGTAAAACCAGGGATAATGACGCAACGTGGAAGCAGCAAAAATGATGTAACATGAAAGCAATAATATAGAGCAACGTGAAAGCGGTGATATGGCGTAACGTGAAAGCGGTGATATAGCGTAACGTGAAAGCGGTGATATGGCGTAACGTAAAATCGGTGATATGGCATAACGTGAAAGCGGTGATATGGCGTAACGTGAAAGCGGTGATATGGCGTAACGTAAAATCGGTGATATGGCGTAATGTTAAGGCGGTGATATGGTGTAACGTAAAAGCGTTGATATGGCGTAACGTGAAAACAGTGATATGGCGTAACATGAAAATGGTGATATGGCATAACGTGAAAGCGGTGATATGGCGTAACATGAAAATGGTGATATGGCATAACGTGAAAGCGGTGATATGGCGTAACGTAAAATCGGTGATATGGCGTAATGTTAAGGCGGTGATATGGTGTAACGTAAAAGCGTTGATATGGCGTAACGTGAAAACAGTGATATGGCATAACGTGAAAGCGGTGATATGGCGTAACATGAAAATGGTGATATGGCGTAACGTAAAAGCGTTGATATGGCGTAACGTGAAGATAGTGGAACAATGTGAAAGTAGCCATAATGATAAAACAAGAAATTGGAGATAATGGCGTAATGTGAATGCCACAATAATGGCGCAATGTGAATGGCGTAATATGAAAGCAGTGATAACATCATGTATATCAGTAGTAATGGTGGAAGGTGAAAGGGAGGGCACCATATTTGAGGCCATTTACCACCATCATCACCATCAGGGTTGGCAGAATATTTGTGGTGATTTCCCACCATCCAGCCCATCACTGGCACTGCAGCTCCTCGTTGTTCAGGGTTGGCACCATATTTCTGTGATTTCCCAGTATCTAGTCCATCACAGACACTTTGGCTCCTTGTCGCTCAGGGTTGGCACCATATTTCAGGTGGTTTCCTGCCACCAGCCCATCATGGATGCATTGGCTCCTCGTAACTCAGGGATGGCACCATGTTTGCTCTGATTTCCCACTATCTGGCCCATCATAGACACTGTGACTCCTCATCAGTCAGGGTTGGCACCATATTAGGGATGATTTCCCACCATCACTGGCACTGCAGCTCCTTGTTGCTAGGGGTTGGCACCATATTTGATGAGATTTCCTGCTATTCAGCCTATCACATAAACTATTGCTGAAGGTTGGCAGCATATTTGGGGTGATTTCCCTTCATCCAACCTATACTGGATCCTGTGGCTCCTCATTGTTCAGGGTTGGCACCATATTTGGGGTGATTTCCCATCATCCAACCTATACTGGATCCTGTGGCTCCTCATTGTTCAGGGTTGGCACCATATTTGGGGTGATTTCCCATCATCCAACCTATACTGGATCCTGTGGCTCCTCATTGTTCAGGGTTGGCACCATATTTGGGGTGATTTCCCATCATCCAACCTATACTGGATCCTGTGGCTCCTCATTGTTCAGGGTTGGCACCGTATTTGGGGTGAATTCCCACCATCCGTTCAGATTTATCTCGCCGTTCTCGGCTCACGTCCCGGGAACATCTCAGGAATATCTGGAGAGACAATAGCTGGGCAGCCCCTCCCTTTGCGGTCGGGATGAATAGAATCCCTGAGAATTATTCTGATACCGCAAACGATATTGAGAAAGTCGCCGTTCGCCACAATTGCTGTTTTATTTCAGAGAATCGATTCGCTGCCAACCGCGTTATTAAAAATAAACATTGAGGCTGAAAAAATGTTTAATAAAAAATCTGAATTTTTATGGTCAGCTCGTCCATTTGTCAGATTGCTTTGTCTGTGTTTCTGTAACGTGAGCCGCCGCTTTGTACATCCATCAAACAGATGCTGAAGGCAATAGATGGGCTCGGCCAGGCCTGGGGGGCCCGCCACGGGGCCCGGCTCTCCGCTTTCCCAAAAAATCAGGGACACATTTTATTGTCTGAGATATTGGAAATCTCCCCTCCCCCGTTATTGGCCTATAATGGGCAGTGTTCCTCTGTCTGCTCCTTCTGTGCCCTGCACTCAGGTATTCCTATCATCAGGCGGGCACAGTTCTCAGTAATAGGTGGAGAGGAGGCGGCTCAGCCTCACTAATCATTACCTTCTCTGCCTGATGATAGAGGAGCATTGCTGAAGAACACCGGAGGACCGGACAGTCTATGGCCACTAAACCCCAAAATATCGCCTCCTATATAAAACTGTAATCACCCCCATGGTGGGGGATGGGGGGGGGGGCTGTATGTAACAGATGGGGCAATAAGTCATATCGGGGAGGCAGACTAAATAGATGGGACAGCAGGTTGTCATACATTGTGATAGATTGGGGGTCAGTATATAATAGGTTGGGGGTCAGTATATAATTATATAATAAATGGGGGGGTCAGTATATAATAGATTGGGGGTCAGTATATAATTATATAATAAATGGGGGGTCAGTATATAATAGGTTGAGGGTCAGTATATAATAAATGGGGGGTCAGTATATAATTATAAAATAAATGGGGGGTCAGTATATAATAGATTGGGGGTCAGTATATAATAGATTGGGGGTCAGTATATAATAAATGGGGGGTCAGTATATAATTATATAATAAATGGGGGGGCAGTATATAATAGGTTGGGGGTCAGTATATAATAAATGGGGGGGCAGTATATAATTATATAATAAATGGGGGGTCAGTATATAATAGATTGGGGGTCAGTATATAATAAATGGGGGGTCAGTATATAATTATATAATAAATAGGGGGGCAGTATATAATAGATTGGAGGTCAGTATAAAATAGATTGGGCTCAGTATGTAATACATGGGGAGCAGTATATAATAGAGGGGGGTCTTTCTGTGATATGATGCAATAAATGGGGGGTCAGTATATAATGGATGGGGGGTCATTCTGTAATAGATGGGAGGGGCAGTATACATTAGGTGGGGGTCATTCTGTGATATGATGTAATAGATGGGGGGTCAGTATATAACAGATGGGGGGGTCAGTATATAATAGAGGGGGGTCATTCTGTGATATGAAGTGAATGAATGAATGATTTGTAGAGCGCTGCAAATGCGAACTGAATCGCCTCAAGGTGAAGTAATAGATTGGGGGTCAGTATAGTATACATGGGGTCATTCTGTGATATGATGTAATATATGGGGGCAGCATATAATAGACGGGGGTCATATATGATAGAGGGGGTCAGTATATAATAGATGGGGGGTCAGTATATAACAGAGGGGCGTCAGTATATAATAGAGGGGGGTCAGTATATAATAGATGGGGGTCATTATATAATAGATGGGGGTCAGTATATTATAGATGGGGGTCATTCTGTAATATGATGTAATAGATGGGGGGCAGCATATAATAAATGGGGGGGGGGGCCAGGTATATAATAGATGGGGGTCAGTATAGAATAGATGGGGGTCAGTATATAACAGAGGGGGGTCAGTATAGTATAGATAGGGTCATTCTGTGATATGATGTAATAGATAGGGGGCAGCATATAACAGATGAGGGGTCAGTATATAACAGAGGGGGGTCAGTATATAACAGGGGGGGTCAGTATATAATAGCTGAGGGGTCAGTATATAACAGAGGGGGATCAGTATATAACAGAGGGGGGTCAGTATATAACGGGGGGGGGTCAGTATATAACAGAGGGGGGTCAGTATATAACGGGGGGGTCAGTATATAACAGAGGGGGGGTCAGTATATAACGGGGGGTCAGTATATAACAGAGGGGGGTCAGTATATAACAGAGGGGGGTCAGTATATAACAGAGGGGGGTCAGTATATAATAGATGTGGGGTCAGTATATAACAGAGGGGGGTCAGTATATAATAGATGGGGGGTAAGTATAGTATAGATGGGGTAATTCTCTGATATGATGTAATAGAGGGGGGCAGCATATAACAGAGGGGGGTCAGTATATAATAGCTGAGGGGTCAGTATATAACAGAGGGGGTCAGTATATAATAGATGGGGGTCATTATATAACAGAGGGGGGTCAGTATATAATAGATGGGGGTCAGTATATAACAGAGGGGGGTCAGTATATAATAGATGGAGGGTCAGTATATAATAGATGGGGGGTAAGTATAGTATAGATGGAGTAATTCTCTGATATGATGTAATAGAGGGGGGCAGCATATAACAGAGGGGGGTCAGTATATAATAGCTGAGGGGTCAGTATATAACAGAGGGGGGTCAGTATATAATAGATGGCGGTAAGTATAGTATAGATGGGGTAATTCTGTGATATGATGTAATAGATGGGGGGGCAGCATATAACAGAGGGGGGTCAGTATATAATAGATGGGGGGTCAGTTTATAATAGAGGGGGGTCAGTATATAATAGATGGGGGTCAGTATATAACAGAGGGGGGTCAGTATATAACAGAGGGGGGTCAGTATATAATAGATGAGGGTCAGTATATAACAGAGGGGGGTCAGTATATAACAGAGGGGGGGTCAGTATATAATCGATGGGGGATAAGTATAGTATAGATGGGGTCATTCTGTGATATGATGTAATAGATGGGGGGGGCAGCATATAACAGATGAGGGGTCAGTATATAATAAATGGGGGGGTCAGTATATAACAGATGGGGGTCATTCTCTGGTTTGGCACCTGAGTCAGTGTAAGAATTTGCTGCCTGCATACTTGTCATTCCTCCAGACGGAGCAGCAAGTGCAGAGGGCGCAGGTGGCCAGAGGGGCTTCCTGGGGTCACCGAATGGAGGAACTGCAGCGATTTCACAGTGTAGAGAAGCAGATGTCTGTCCATCACAGGGAAGGACCCCCGCTGGGTGAGCGGTATATTGGATGGCCATCTGGAGCAGCAGGTGACCCCACACACCTCGTCCCTTTACCGGCCAGTCCTCTCGTCTTCCACAATACCTTCTCCTGAGTCAGCAGTAATGAGATAATCCCCTTCCCTGGAGGATTTCCACCCGCTGCCGCCATGATACAATGGCGTCCTATCGGAGATGAGCTGGACACACAATCCGCCTTATAAGAGCAAATGTCTTATCTGTGGCTTCTAATCCCAATATATAAATATATTTCTGTCCGAATGGAAGGCGGCCGAACAATTGGAAGGTTTTATTGTGAAGGATTCCACATACAGAAGTCCGCCAACGTTATCAATCACAGATCAGCTTCACTGAGACGTCGTCTACGTATCTGGAGGGGGAGAGCCGAGCATATTGTATCCTGCAGAGTCAGCCACACTCTCTCTCTGTATATATATATATATATATATATATATACAGTATATAGTATACAGACACTCTCTCTCTATATATATACAGTATATAGTATACAGCCAATATGATCCCTCATCAGTATCTTTGTGTCCATTAATCCATCTCATGTATCGGGGGGAGGGGCATTCTTATCAATGGTCTTCCCTGCATGCAACTTTTTAAACTTTTTTTTTAATAAGTTCTTTATTTTGAATGTTTCACACATAGAATTGAATGAGGGAATTCGGGGAATGAATGAACACATTACTGGTTAGGATATGAAGGGTGAAACATCCAAATCATACAGAAAGGATCGAGCTTTTATTAATCGCTTCTTTTGCAGTGTGTTTTTTTTTATTTCTTAATTTGGTGTTTAATTACCATTGAATGGCAAAGTAAGTGTCACGTGGGGGGAGGGGGGTGTACATTTGCTATGCAGTCACTCTCTACTATGATGTGAATGCAGCCTCAGGCCTGGGCGTTTATATTGCGGCTATTATGGGGCGTCCGCCATTTTTATTTTCTGCCTCTAAACGCCCCCCCCCCCCCCCATGATAGTCTGTCTGTCCATCACACATAGGAGTTTGGAGGACGCACAGCCAGCGCAGTCAGGAGCAAAAAACACGTGATGCATGTAAATGTGTGTAAACCTGCGTTAATGCGAGGTGCGTTTATCGCTTGAGTGTTAATTCATTTGAATGACCGGAACAAACGATTATTCTGGCCAATGAAATGAATTAACGTCCAAGCGTTTGACGCGCCTAAATGTGCTGCATGCGTTTACAAAGGTCAAGTGGGTTTTTTTTTTGCCAGTACACCACTGCCAGTAAGAAAGGTGTCCAGGAGGGATAGGAAGAGCATTCGATGTGTATGAGGCTGATCGAACCCGGAGACCAGCGACCGATCACCACCGATCGTCTTCTCTCCCTTCATCTGACCAGCAGGGAAGAAGTCTCCGCCCATTTATCCAGGAGCCAGAAATACAGGGAACCGAATCCTGCCTCCCCATTGGATCAATAATAGTGCAGCACTGACAGTTCATATTTCAGAAAGGTAAAATGATCATTGCATAGTATCAGAGTATCAGAGTAGGTAAGGTTGAATAAAGACAATCGTCCATCCTGTGTAGGTCTATGTGTGTATAAGTCTGGCTGATGCATGAGTATCTGTAGTGCAGACACAGGACGGCCAATCAGATTTCTCCTTTCATCAGGTTAGGTTGGATTCCTCGTTATCATTAAAGTGGAACTCCAGATGAGCTTTGTGATCTCCAGGATTATCCCCCACATTGGGGTCCTCCCCCCATTCCCCGCCCCCGCTCTTGGTGTTGGTACCTGTCTGTCGGCTGACTGTAAGAGACCGCTACACCCAAAGTTCTGTTTTCTCAGTCTTATCTCCGCCCCCAAGGCTGTGATTGGACAGTGAGGAGAGGAAGATTGGTGAATGGAGGAGGGTGGGAAACACTCAATGATCATTCATAGAAGGGACCAAATGACACCACAGATTGGATGGATGGATTTAGGCAGATGATTGATTTCTCTGATTCTGCACTATTGATACGATCATCCTTCTGCTCTTCCCTCCTGCAAGCATGTGGCCAGTGTTATCCCAGAGTGAGTGCTGCAGTGCCGGGGGTTACAGGGTGGGGGATATCGGGATGATTGGATTCCATAGATGATTCCCCGGAGTTCAGCCTTAGGGGAGATCATCATCTGCACATCTATGGATACTTGGAGGGAAATGGGCGTGGCTTAGTTGGAATGGGAGGGACTTTCATCCAGATCAGGAAGACAGCGGCGGGTTGTAATGTATTCTCCATCCTCAAGGAGCTTCGGCTCTTCTAGAGTCAGGATCACCCGGATACTTCTCAGACACAGGGGGGCGCTGTAACAATGATGGACATTTCCCTGGGACGCCGCTGAACGCCGACATTCCTGAAACGCAATCTGGTTCAGTATAACAATGGGGGGCCGGGACAGGCTCAGAGCACGCGCCATTTCCAGAACCGGTCCAAATATCACCATTTCTTAAAGAAGTTGAGGTCACGTGCTCAGCGTCATATCCAGAGGTTGTCTTTGGGAAATAGACGTATGAGTGCTGCCAGCATTGCTGCAGAGGTTGTAGGGGTGGGGGGTCAGCCTGTCAGTGCTCAGACCATACGCCGCACACTGCATCAAATTGGTCTGCATGGCTGTCATCCCAGAAGGAAGCCTCTTCTAAGGAGGGGTTTGGGTTCCTGGAGGACTGGGCCGACTTCTCAGTCGGTAACCGGTACTATAGAAGGGACGGACTGCACCTAAATGAGGAGGGTGCAGATCTGCTGGGAATGAAGATGGCCAAAAAGTTAGAGGGGTTTTTAAACTAGGCGATGGGGGGGAGGGTCCAGAGACAGTGATAGCCAGCGCGGAAGATATTCCAGAGGGTAGTATTGGGGGCATTAGTGGTAGGTTAACCAAAGCACAAAGACACAAGGTGAGTATAGTAGCAAGTCCTAGTTGCAATCTCGAAACACCCAATACGAGGACAATATGCGACCAGTCTAAACTATGTGGCATGTTCACCAATGCCAGGAGCATGGCGGACAAGATGGGTGAACTAGAGATACTGTTGTACAAGGAGGATTTGGATTTTGTGGGAATTTCAGAGACCTGGTTCAACAGCTCTCATGATTGGCTGGCAAACATTCAAGGGTATACCCTATACCGCAAGGATAGAGAGGGTAAAAAAGGGGGAGGGGTATGCCTATATATCAAGAATAATGTACAAGTGAATGTGAGAGATGACATCACTGAGGGGGCTAGGGAGGAGGTGGAATCCTTATGGGTAGAGCTCCAAAGGGATGAAGCTAAGGGGAAAATAATACTGGGAGTATGCTATAGGCCCCCTAACCTGAGGGAGGAAGTGGAGACGGATCTCCTATCACAAATTGGATTAGCAGCAAGGATGGGAAGTGTTATTATAATGGGGGATTTTAATTATCCAGACATAGACTGGGCGGAGGGAACCGCGCATTCATTTAAGGCTCGCCAGTTCCTTAATGTCTTGCAGGACAATTTTATGGGTCAGATGGTAGACGCACCAACTAGAAATAAAACATTACTGGATCTACTGATTACCAACAATACAGACCTGATCACGGATGTGGAAATACGGGGCAATTTAGGTAACAGCGATCACAGGTCAATTAGTTTCAGTATAAATCACACAAATAGGAACCATAAAGGGAATACAAAGACACTGAATTTCAAAAGAGCCAACTTCCCTAAACTACAAACCTTGCTAAAAGGCACAAATTGGGATAAAATATTAGGAACAAAGAATGCGGAGGAGAGATGGGTTTGCTTTAAGAGCATATTAAATAAGGGCATTAGCCAATGTATCCCATTGGGTAATAAATTTAAAAGAGCGAACAAAAGTCCTGGATGGCTTAACTCCAATGTAAAAATGCATATAAAAGCAAAGCAGAAGGCCTTCAAAAAATACAAGGTAGAGGGATCATCCTCAGCATTCAGACTTTATAAAGAATGCAATAAGAAATGTAAGGGTGCAATTTGGACGGCTAAGATAGAACATGAAAGACACATAGCGGAGGAGAGCAAAAAAAATCCCAAGAAATTCTTTAAGTATGTAAACAGTAAAAAAGGGAGGACAGACCATATTGGCCCCATAAAGAATGAGGAAGGACATCTGGTTACAAAGGATGGGGAGATGGCAAAGGTATTGAATTTATTCTTCTCCTCAGTCTTCACGAGTGAATCGGGGGGCTTCAGTAACCAAAACTGCAGTGTTTATCCTCATGACACAACACAGGAAGCACCTCCATGGTTAACAGAGGACGGAATTAAAATTAGACTTGAGAAACTTAACATTAATAAATCACCGGGACCAGATGGCTTGCATCCGAGGGTACTTAGGGAACTTAGTCAAGTGATTGCCAGACCGTTGTTCCTAATTTTTACTGACAGTCTACTGACTGGAATGGTACCAGCTGATTGGAGAAAAGCCAATGTAGCACCAATATTTAAAAAGGGCCCAAAATACATCCCTGGGAATTACAGACCAGTTAGCCTAACATCAATAGTATGTAAACTCTTGGAGGGGATGATAAGGGACTATATACAAGATTTTAGTAATAAGAACGGTATCATTAGCAGTAATCAGCATGGATTCATGAAGAATCGTTCTTGCCAAACCAATCTATTAACCTTCTATGAGGAGGTGAGTTGCCATCTAGATAAAGGAAGGCCCGTAGACGTGGTGTATCTGGATTTTGCAAAAGCATTTGACACAGTTCCCCATAAACGTTTACTGTACAAGATAAGGTCCATTGGCATGGACCATAGGGTGAGTACATGGATTGAAAACTGGCTACAAGGGCGAGTTCAGAGGATGGTGATAAATGGGGAGTACTCAGAATGGTCAGGGGTGGGTAGTGGGGTCCCCCAGGGTTCTGTGCTGGGACCAATCCTATTTAATTTGTTCATAAACGATCTGGAGGATGGGATAAACAGTTCAATCTCTGTATTTGCAGACAATACTAAGCTAAGCAGGGCAATAACTTCTCCGCAGGACGTGGAAATCTTGCAAAAAGACCTGAACAAATTAATGGGATGGGCGACTACATGGCAAATGAGGTTCAATGTAGAAAAATGTAAAATAATGCATTTGGGTGGCAAAAATCTGAAGTCAATCTATAGACTGGGGGGAGAACCTCTGGGGGGATCTAGGATGGAAAAGGACCTGGGGGTCCTAGTAGATGATAGGCTCAGCAATGACATGCAATGCCAAGCTGCTGCTAACAAAGCAAACAGAATATTGGCTTTAAAAGGGGGATCAACTCCAGAGATAAAACGATAATTCTCCCGCTCTACAAGACTCTGGTCCGGCCGCACCTGGAGTATGCTGTCCAGTTCTGGGCACCAGTCCTCAGGAAGGATGTACTGGAAATGGAGCGACTACAAAGAAGGGCAACAAAGCTAATAAAGGGTCTGGAGGATCTTAGTTATGAGGAAAGGTTGTGAGCTCTGAACTTATTCTCTCTGGAGAAGAGACGCTTGAGAGGGGATATGATTTCAATTTACAAATACCGGACTGGTGACCCCACAATAGGGTTAAAACTTTTTCGCAGAAGAGAGTTTAACAAGACTCGTGGCCACTCATTAAAATTAGAAGAAAAGAGGTTTAACCTTAAACTACGTAGAGGGTTCTTTACTGTAAGAGCGGCAAGGATGTGGAATTCCCTTCCACAGGCGGTGGTCTCAGCGGGGAGCATTGATAGCTTCAAGAAACTATTAGATAATCACCTGAACATACAAGGATATACAATGCAATACTGACACATAATCACACACATAGGTTTGCCTTGATGGACTTGTGTCTTTTTTTCAACCTCACCTACTATGTAACTATGTAACTAAAGATGAAGCACAAGAAAGTCCACAAACAGTTTGCTGAAGACAAGCAGACTAAGGAGATGGATTACTGGAACCATGTCCTGTGGTCTGATGAGACCAAGATAAACGTATTTGGTTCAGATGGTGACAAGCGTGTGTGGGGGCAACCAGGTGAGGAGGACAAAGACAAGTGTGTCTTGTCTACAGTCAAGCATGGTGGTGGGAGTGTGATGGTCTGGGGGTACATGAGTGCTGCCGGCACTGGGGGGCTACAGATCATTGAGGGAACCATGAATGCCAACATGTACTGTGACCTACTGAAGCAGAGCATGATCCCCTCCCTTCAGAGACTGGACCGCAGGGCAGTATTCCAACATGATAACCACCCCAAACACCTTCAAGACCACCACTGCCTTGCTAAAGAAGCTGAGGGTAAAGGTGATGGACTGGCCAATCATGTCTCCAGACCTAAACCCTATTGATCATCTGTGGGACATCCTCAAACGGAAGGTGGAGGAGCGCAAGGTCTCTAACATCCACCAGCTCTGTGATGTCATCATGGGGGAGGGGAAGAGGACTCCAGTGACAACCTGTGAAGCTCTGGTGACCTCCATGCCCAAGAGGGTTAAGGCAGTGCTGGAAAATAATGGCGGCCACACAAAATATTGACACTTTGGGCCCAATGTGGAGATTTTCACTTAGGGGTGTACTGACTTTTGTTGCCAGCGGTTTAGACATTAATGGCTGTGTGTTGAGTTATTTTGAGGGGACAGCAAATTTACACTGTTAGACAAGCTGTACACTCACTACTTTACATTGTAGACAAGTGTCATTTCTTCAGTGTTGTCACATGAAAAGATAGATGAAAAGATTTACACAAATGTCACTGAGGGGTGTACTTACTTTTGTCACATACTGTATATATTGAGTGCAGTCACACTTGTTGAAACACAGGGACAATTATTGGATATATCGGAGTCAGAGATTAAACTTCTCTTTGTCTCATTTCCTGTCTGTGTGAAATGTGATGTCAGAAGTGAACGCACGGCGCGGTGACTTGGCGGGGAAATGTGATGTCAGAAGTGAACGCACGGCGCGGTGACTTGGCGGGGAAATGTGATGTCAGAAGTGAACGCACGGCGCGGTGACTTGGCGGGGAAATGTGATGTCAGAAATGAACGCACGGCACGGTGACTTGGCGGGGAAATGTGATGTCAGAAGTGAACGCACGGCGCGGTGACTTGGCGGGGAAATGTGATGTCAGAAGTGAACGCACGGCGCGGTGACTTGGCGGGGAAATGTGATGTCAGAAATGAACGCACGGCGCGGTGACTTGGCGGGGAAATGTGATGTCAGAAGTGAACGCACGGCGCGGTGACTTGGCGGGGAAATGTGATGTCAGAAATGAACGCACGGCGCGGTGACTTGGCGGGGAAATGTGATGTCAGAAGTGAATGCACGGCGCGGTGACTTGGCGGGGAAATGTGATGTCAGAAGTGAACGCACGGCGCGGTGACTTGGCGGGGAAATGTGATGTCAGAAGTGAACGCACGGCGCGGTGACTTGGCGGGGAAATGTGATGTCAGAAGTGAACGCACGGCGCGGTGACTTGGCGGGGAAATGTGATGTCAGAAGTGAACGCACGGCGCGGTGACTTGGCGGGGAAATGTGATGTCAGAAGTGAACGCACGGCGCGGTGACTTGGCGGGGAAATGTGATGTCAGAAGTGAACGCACGGCGCGGTGACTTGGCGGGGAAATGTGATGTCAGAAATGAACGCACGGCGCGGTGACTCGGCGGGGAAATGTGATGTCAGAAGTGAACGCACGGCGCGGTGACTTGGCGGGGAAATGTGATGTCAGAAGTGAACGCACGGCGCGGTGACTTGGCGGGGAAATGTGATGTCAGAAGTGAACGCACGGCGCGGTGACTTGGCGGGGAAATGTGATGTCAGAAGTGAACATACGGCGCGGTGACTTGGCGGGGAAATGTGATGTCAGAAGTGAACGCACGGCGCGGTGACTTGGCGGGGAAATGTGATGTCAGAAGTGAACGCACGGCGCGGTGACTTAGCGGGGAAATGTGATGTCAGAAGTGAACGCACGGCGCGGTGACTTGGCGGGGAAATGTGATGTCAGAAGTGAACGCACGGCGCGGTGACTTGGCGGGGAAATGTGATGTCAGAAGTGAACGCACGGCGCGGTGACTTGGCGGGGAAATGTGATGTCAGAAGTGAACGCACGGCGCGGTGACTTGGCGGGGAAATGTGATGTCAGAAATGAACGCACGGCGCGGTGACTCGGCGGGGAAATGTGATGTCAGAAGTGAACGCACGGCGCGGTGACTTGGCGGGGAAATGTGATGTCAGAAGTGAACGCACGGCGCGGTGACTTGGCGGGGAAATGTGATGTCAGAAGTGAACGCACGGCGCGGTGACTCGGCGGGGAAATGTGATGTCAGAAGTGAACGCACGGCGCGGTGACTTGGCGGGGAAATGTGATGTCAGAAGTGAACGCACGGCGCGGTGACTTGGCGGGGAAATGTGATGTCAGAAGTGAACGCACGGCGCGGTGACTCGGCGGGGAAATGTGATGTCAGAAGTGAACGCACGGCGCGGTGACTTGGCGGGGAAATGTGATGTCAGAAGTGAACGCACGGCGCGGTGACTTGGCGGGGAAATGTGATGTCAGAAGTGAACGCACGGCGCGGTGACTTGGCGGGGAAATGTGATGTCAGAAGTGAACGCACGGCGCGGTGACTCGGCGGGGAAATGTGATGTCAGAAGTGAACGCACGGCGCGGTGACTTGGCGGGGAAATGTGATGTCAGAAGTGAACGCACGGCGCGGTGACTTGGCGGGGAAATGTGATGTCAGAAGTGAACGCACGGCGCGGTGACTTGGCGGGGAAATGTGATGTCAGAAGTGAATGCACGGCGCGGTGACTTGGCGGGGAAATGTGATGTCAGAAGTGAACGCACGGCGCTGTGACTCGGCGGGGAAATGTGATGTCAGAAGTGAACGCACGGCGCGGTGACTTGGCGGGGAAATGTGATGTCAGAAGTGAACGCACGGCGCGGTGACTTGGCGGGGAAATGTGATGTCAGAAGTGAACGCACGGCGCGGTGACTCGGCGGGGAAATGTGATGTCAGAAGTGAACGCACGGCGCGGTGACTCAGATTTGAAATCTGGGGAATAGGTGGGCGGGGCTTGCGGGTTTTGGCAGATTCTGGATCTCCAGGTTGAAGTGACAATAAATTTGGGATTTTCTGGAATGACGACATCCCTCCAATTAGCGGCAGCGCGCCGTGTCTCTACACGGTCTAATTGTCCAACGCCGAGGTAAATAAACCTAATAATACTCTGATCCCTGGCCGGCGTCCAATCTGCGTCTGAGTCACGTTAGGAGGAGCCGCGCCGGGGAAAGCGAGTTCACCGATTCCTGCAAATGGCGAATGTTTGTAGGATAATGGCGACTTTCCTCACACGCGGAATCACTTTTCATCTGTAAAATAACAGAGAGGGCGCTGAGCGGAATTCATGGAATATTATGGGTTACCATACATTGGCAGTCCAGGATTGGCCCTCGGGGGCCGGTCACATGAGGCGGTGGGACACCATTGGCTGGTTACGGGGCGCTATGTTCCCGTCTGAGAGGGATTCGGAGATTTCTCTGCAGCCGGAGGATTCTCCGGAATTACACGGCGGTGACATGATGAGGAATGACTCCCTATTAACTTATTAAATGTTTTGGCAGGCAGTGACTTGAGAGCAGATTGCCGTAATTTATGATCCCAATTTCCAACTTATTTTAAGGCGGCAGAAGAATGATGCCGATGTGATTGGATATTAGGAAAGTTTTGCAAACAATCACTTCCCTGGAGTGGCAATCAATCTATGAAGAAATGACAGGTACCGCGGGCGTGCCGAGCCCAGGACTCCCCGAATTCTGAGGTTCTTCTAATTGTCCTATCTGCCCCCGGAGGCTGAACCCCAGAAAACACGGGGCCCCTGTGTGTTGTCATCATATAGAGAGAATCTTTGTATCTACATTGTAGCCATGAAAGTAATGCAGTCTTATGATAACTCGTCTGATTGGTGCGACGCCATCATGTGACCACTCAGAACCAATGAAGTGAAAGCCAGCAATGTGATGAGGACACTCGTATAGTGGAAGCCGTCAGTGTAGAGAGGTCATGTGATCACTCAGGGCCGGCGAGGGGGTGGAGCTTCTCAGGAGAACGGCGCACATGCTCAGACCAGTACATGGATTATTGCTCCGGAGTTTCTATTGGTGATTGGAGTGATAGACCAGAGGCTGGAATATGGAGAGGGATTGAAATAACCAGTCAGAGGGCGGCTCTCTGTAGGCCAGAATCCCCAGAAAAGTGGAGATAAGCGAACCAAGAGACTAGTAAGAGTTCAGAGGGACAACACGTTTCAGGGGGCTCCCCCTTCATCAGGGCTAGAAATTTCAGTTGTTTTGGGTCACCAGGCTGCCTAATCGGTGACCCCCAAACAGCTGAAATATATTTGCTTTGACTTATAAAGAGTCCATTTCTGTCCTTTTATTCCTACAGACGTTTTAAGCCCTGATGAAGAGGAAGGTGTGAGCCCCCGAAACGCGTCGGCTTTATCCTGCTGATCTCATGATGCTCTCATCTGTTTGTGAGGACATGAAACCTGTGATTGTCATTGATAGAACCTGTGTGATCTTGGCCTGTACATTACTGTGGCATACACCGATTAGCCATATTATTAAGACCACCCCCCCTAATACTGAGGAGGTCCTCCTTTCCATGGACTCCAATAGACCTCTGAAGGTATGCTGTGGTGTCCGGCACCAAACTGTCAGTAGCAGATCCTTTAAGACCTGTAAATTAGACTTTTTATCCAGCACATCCCACAGATGCTCTATTGGATTGAGATCTGGAGAATTTGGAGGCCAAGTCAACACCTCCTCAAACCATTCTTGACCCATTTTTGGCAGTGTGGTAGGACGCATTATGCTGCTGAAAATGGCCACTGCCATCTGGAAATACTGTTACCATGAAGGGGTGTACTTGGCCCCTAACAATGTTTAGGTAGGTGGTACAAGTCACATCCACATGAATGGCAGGAGCCAAGCCGAGCTTCCCAGCAGAACGTTGGCCAGAGCATCACATTGCCTCCGCCGGATCGTCTTCTCCCCAACTTCAGCCAACTTCTTCCATTGCTCCGTTCTCCAGTTCTGAGGGGTACGTCTCCAATGTAGGGTCTGTTGGCTGTGGACACCCTGACTGGTCTGCGACTCCACCGCCCCATACACAACAAGATCATCAACTTCAGGGACAACATGTTCACTACCTGCCTAATATATCCCACCCACTTCCAGATGTCATTGTAACCAGATAATGTTATCACCTCCTCACCCGTCAGCGGCCAGAATGTTATGGCTGATCAGTATACAGTATATATATATATATAAACAGGGGGAGGGGTGCATATATATATACAGGGGGAGGGGTGTATATATATATGTAGGGGGAGGGGGTATATACATTGTATACAGTCAGTGGTCAGTATGTTCTGGCAGATCGGTATATATAGAGGGGGAGGGGTGTGTATAGAGGGGGAGGGGCCTATATATGGGGGGAGGGGTGTATAGAGATTGTATACAGTCAGTGGTCAGTACATTCTGGCAGATCGGTATATATAGAGGGGGAGGGGTGTGTATATAGAGGGGGAGGGTCCATATATAGGGGGAGGGGGTGTATATAGAGGGGGAGGGGTCCATATATAGGGGGAGGGGTGTATATACATTGTATACAGTCAGTGGTCAGCATGCTCTGGCAGATCTGTATATATGGGGGGAGGGGTGTATATATATAGGGGGGAGGGGTGTATATAGAGGGTGTATATATATATATAGGGGAGGGGTGTATATACATTGTATACAGTCAGTGGTCAGCATGTTCTGGCAGATCAGTATATATGGGGGGAGGGGTGTATATATAGAGGGGGAGGGGTCCATATATAGGGGAGAGGGGTGTATATATATATATATAGGGGAGGGGTGTATATACATTGTATACAGTCAGTGGTCAGCACGTTCTGGCAGATCGGTATATATAGAGGGGGAGGGGTCCATATATAGGGTAGAGGGGGAGGGGTCCATATATAGGGGGAGGGGTGTATATACATTGTATACAGTCAGTGGTCAGCACGTTCTGGCAGATCGGTATATGTTGGTGCCATATGATCAGGTTTGCACAGGGTGACCCCCCCCCCCCCCCCGGTACATTC
This sequence comes from Lithobates septentrionalis, assembly GCA_037952835.1. Classification (NCBI taxonomy): domain Eukaryota; kingdom Metazoa; phylum Chordata; class Amphibia; order Anura; family Ranidae; genus Lithobates; species Lithobates septentrionalis. Next base: position 25,369 of record JBBDGP010004456.1, read on the forward strand.
TCCGGTTCCCGCGGGTCGTCACACCGGCTGGTCAGTGATTTGACCTCCTGGAGGTCATAGGCGTCAGGATGCGATGAGTCAGCAGACGATCGTCGGCAGACAGACAGACGGTTGTTGTACAAGTTGCAGAGAGCGATACGCCTGCCAGGAACAAGTTAGTTCAAGTAGAGCTACACGAGCGAACGTTTGCCTAGGAGAAAATATTCTTGTCACGTAAAAATCCCGCTATTAATCAAAAATCACATTAGAGCGCTGGAACGCGGCTCTTTACTGCTCTATAATAATGGGCGGAGATAAGATCAGAGCGGTAATAGGACGTTGGATGTCAGGGAGGCGCGCAGTAGGTGGAGGAGCGATCGGACGCGCGGGGACTCTATTGACGTAGCTAATAGCCTCCATTATGTACTTTCCCTGATTTATTCCGCAGCTTTCCGCCGCTCGCCGACACCATTAATTGAAAGTGACTTATTACTCGCCGCTCAGCGCTGCCACTCTTCACTTCCAATAACGGCTAATTCCTCGGCGTTGTGCAGAACGTCAGATATTCATATCATTACCGGTGATAGATTTATGTGGCCCTGTGTCTGTCTCTATAGGGGCCCCTCCCACCACGGATGTTTAGGGGTTAAACAGGTGCCTTCCTCGGGGTCATTTCCTGACCTGACAACATTTATCATAAACAATCGATTCTTCCCCTTCTCTGATTGGCTGTCAGAACTGAAGGTGGGGGCCTGATTAGAGAACCCCCCCCCCCCCCCCAGCGCTATTCGCAGCCCGGCGTATTCCTGACGATGAACAGTACAAAGTCCCCGACTAGAATCTCCTCAACAATCGTATAATTCTGTGTATCAAACCTTCATCCATAATCCATGTATCAAAATGTATCGATGAGGAAATCGGTTATAGATCGATGCGACTTTCCCGCTGCCCTCCATTTATCTACAAAGGCCACCGGTAACACCTGTGCGTATGCTGGGACTTGTAGTCCCTCCACTTTCTTCATCATAATCATCCATCCTGGCGGTCATAATAGTGAGGCCAGCGCAGGCACAGGACGGCGATCTTCAATACAAATCGATTGTTTCATAAAGAATAACAATTTACTGTAATGTGTCCAATGTTGGTGACTCCAGGACAGGAAACGTGCGACAAGATTCATTATTATTATATGATTATTATCTTTTATTATATTATTATTAATAATAATCTTTATTTTATCAGGCAAGAAATTCTGATCGGCTCATGTGACGGCACTTGAGACAACCGAGCGATCGATTTGCCTGTGGCTGTAGGGAAAAAGATCTGTAAACAAGATTTATTATGATTATATTATTATTATTATTATTATTAATAATCTTTATTTTATCAGGCAGAAAACACTGATCGACTCATGTAATGGCGCTTTAGAGAACCGAGCGATCGATTTGCCTGCAGCTATAGGGGAAAAGATCTGTAAACACGAGTTAGTATTATTATATTATTATTATTATTTTTTATTAATCTTATTTTTTTAGGCAGGAAATGTTTGTTGTAATTAATTTAATTGTAGGGAAAAATATTTGTAAACAAGATTTATTATTATTATTAATATTATTATTTATCTTTATTTTATCCTCATTTTATCAGGCAGGAAATTCTGATCGGCTCATGTAATGACGTTCGTCTGAGAGACCCGAGTGATCGATTTGCCAGCGGCTTAGCGAACGCAAATTATCGATGGACAATAGTGATTGGCAGATCTGTTGGTCATTCCAAATCACGATTGAGAAATAAGTGAGTTTAAGCCCCTCCCCTAGTCAGACATTCACCGCCAGCGTCATTGTTGAACCGTCTGCCAACAAAATCCATCGCAGATCTATTTCTTTGATCACCAGACACTCGTTGGTACCTTTTTTAGCCTCCCAATGCTGCTTACTGCCATAGCCAGCTATAAATGAGAGTGGTGGCAAGCTTTTGTTATCAGGTGAGTGTTTGTATTGGTCCAGCAGCCCACCAACACCTTTGCAGCCATTGTGCTATTGCTGGGTGTTTGGTGTGCTCCTGTACCTTTAAGGAGGGGTGGGCTTCCCTCCAGTCCACCTGCTCTCATTTATCCATTAAATGCATGTGCCTCCACTGTGGGGACACTCATAGTTTAGTGTTAGGACCACCGATACAAGGGTGCCGTGACGTGGCTCACGCATGCGTTTGCAAATGCGTGCGGACTGAACCCCTTTTTTAACGCTTACTGTTAGATTTGGTTGTCTGCAAGCTGGTGGTAAGTAGACTTTGGCTTTTTCCTGGGCATTCCCCAGACACTTGTTGGTACCATAGACATCCAACCATGATCTGATCTGGCATCAATCTGCGGGATTGAACAATCGGTATCTCCTGTCTATGGATTGCATCCACCATATTCCCCGGAAGTAGTGGCGTTGCTCGCGACGATTATACGAGGATTCGCAATCGTGTCACTGCATTTTATTTTGTTTCCAGAATGTTCCGAATGACGGGATCCTGGGATATCGGGTGTAATCTATCCCGGTAATGAGCGGCGGTTCCGGATGACGGGATCCTGGGATATCGGGTGTCATCTATCCCGGTAATGAGCGGCGGTTCTGGATGGTGGGATCCTGGGATATCGGGTGTAATCTATCCCGGTAATGAGCGGTGGTTCCGGATGACGGGATCCTGGGATATCGGGTGTCATCTATCCCGGTAATGAGCGGCGGTTCCGGATGACGGGATCCTGGGATATCGGGTGTCATCTATCCCGGTAATGAGCGGCGGTTCTGGATGGTGGGATCCTGGGATATCGGGTGTAATCTATCCTGGCAATGAGCGGCGGTTCTGGATGGTGGGATCCTGGGATATCGAGTGTCATCTATCCCGGTAATGAGCGGCGGTTCTGGATGGTGGGATCCTGGGATATCGGGTGTAATCTATCCTGGCAATGAGCGGCGGTTCCGGATGGCGGGATCCTGGGATATCGGGTGTAATCTATCCCGGTAATGAGCGGCGGTTCCAGATGACGGGATCCTGGGATATCGGGTGTAATCTATCCCGGTAATGAGCGGCGGTTCCGGATGGCGGGATCCTGGGATATCGGGTGTAATCTATCCCGGTAATGAGCGGCGGTTCCGGATGGCGGGATCCTGGGATATCGGGTGTAATCTATCCCGGTAATGAGCGACGGTTCCGGATGGCGGGATCCTGGGATATCGGGTGTAATCTATCCTGGTAATGAGCGGCGGTTCTGGATGGCGGGATCCTGGGATATCGGGTGTAATCTATCCCGGTAATGAGCGGCGGTTCCGGATGGCGGGATCCTGGGATATCGGGTGTAATCTTTCCCGGTAATGAGCGGTGGTTCCGGATGGCGGGATCCTGAGATATCGGGTGTAATCTATCCCGGTAATGAGCGGCGGTTCCACATGGCGGGATCCTGGGATATCGGGTGTAATCTATCCCGGTAATGAGTGGCGGTTCCACATGGCGGGATCCTGGGATATCGGGTGTAATCTATCCCGGTAATGAGTGGCGGTTCTGGATGGCGGGATCCTGGGATATCGGGTGTAATCTATCCCGGTAATGAGCGGTGGTTCCGGATGGCGGGATCCTGGGATATCGGGTGTAATCTATCCCGGTAATGAGCGGCGGTTCCGAATGGCGGGATCCTGGGATATCGGGTGTAATCTATCCCGGTAATGAGCGGTGGTTCCAGATGACGGGATCCTGGGATATCGGGTGTAATCTATCCCGGTAATGAGCGGCGGTTCCGGATGGCGGGATCCTGGGATATCGGGTGTAATCTATCCCGGTAATGAGCGGCGGTTCCGGATGGCGGGATCCTGGGATATCGGGTGTAATCTTTCCCGGTAATGAGCGGCGGTTCCGGATGGCGGGATCCTGGGATATCGGGTGTAATCTATCCCGGTAATGAGCGACGGTTCCGGATGGCGGGATCCTGGGATATCGGGTGTAATCTATCCTGGTAATGAGCGGCGGTTCTGGATGGCGGGATCCTGGGATATCGGGTGTAATCTATCCCGGTAATGAGCGGCGGTTCCGGATGGCGGGATCCTGGGATATCGGGTGTAATCTTTCCCGGTAATGAGCGGTGGTTCCGGATGGCGGGATCCTGAGATATCGGGTGTAATCTATCCCGGTAATGAGCGGCGGTTCCAGATGGCGGGATCCTGGGATATCGGGTGTAATCTATCCCGGTAATGAGTGGCGGTTCTGGATGGCGGGATCCTGGGATATCGGGTGTAATCTATCCCGGTAATGAGCGGTGGTTCCGGATGACGGGATCCTGGGATATCGGGTGTCATCTATCCCGGTAATGAGCGGCGGTTCCGGATGACGGGATCCTGGGATATCGGGTGTCATCTATCCCGGTAATGAGCGGCGGTTCCGGATGACGGGATCCTGGGATATCGGGTGTAATCTATCCCGGTAATGAGCGGCGGTTCTGGATGACGGGATCCTGGGATATCGAGTGTCATCTATCCCGGTAATGAGCGGCGGTTCTGGATGGTGGGATCCTGGGATATCGGGTGTAATCTATCCCGGTAATGAGCGGCGGTTCCAGATGACGGGATCCTGGGATATCGGGTGTAATCTATCCCGGTAATGAGCGGCGGTTCCGGATGGCGGGATCCTGGGATATCGGGTGTAATCTATCCCGGTAATGAGCGGCGGTTCCGGATGGCGGGATCCTGGGATATCGGGTGTAATCTTTCCCGGTAATGAGCGGCGGTTCCAGATGGCGGGATCCTGGGATATCGGGTGTAATCTATCCCGGTAATGAGCGACGGTTCCGGATGGCGGGATCCTGGGATATCGGGTGTAATCTATCCTGGTAATGAGCGGCGGTTCTGGATGGCGGGATCCTGGGATATCGGGTGTAATCTATCCCGGTAATGAGCGGCGGTTCCGGATGGCGGGATCCTGGGATATCGGGTGTAATCTTTCCCGGTAATGAGCGGTGGTTCCGGATGGCGGGATCCTGAGATATCGGGTGTAATCTATCCCGGTAATGAGCGGCGGTTCCACATGGCGGGATCCTGGGATATCGGGTGTAATCTATCCCGGTAATGAGTGGCGGTTCTGGATGGCGGGATCCTGGGATATCGGGTGTAATCTATCCCGGTAATGAGCGGTGGTTCCGGATGGCGGGATCCTGGGATATCGGGTGTAATCTATCCCGGTAATGAGCGGCGGTTCCGAATGGCGGGATCCTGGGATATCGGGTGTAATCTATCCCGGTAATGAGCGGTGGTTCCAGATGACGGGATCCTGGGATATCGGGTGTAATCTATCCCGGTAATGAGCGGCGGTTCCGGATGGCGGGATCCTGGGATATCGGGTGTAATCTATCCCGGTAATGAGCGGCGGTTCCGGATGGCGGGATCCTGGGATATCGGGTGTAATCTTTCCCGGTAATGAGCGGCGGTTCCGGATGGCGGGATCCTGGGATATCGGGTGTAATCTATCCCGGTAATGAGCGACGGTTCCGGATGGCGGGATCCTGGGATATCGGGTGTAATCTATCCTGGTAATGAGCGGCGGTTCTGGATGGCGGGATCCTGGGATATCGGGTGTAATCTATCCCGGTAATGAGCGGCGGTTCCGGATGGCGGGATCCTGGGATATCGGGTGTAATCTTTCCCGGTAATGAGCGGTGGTTCCGGATGGCGGGATCCTGAGATATCGGGTGTAATCTATCCCGGTAATGAGCGGCGGTTCCAGATGGCGGGATCCTGGGATATCGGGTGTAATCTATCCCGGTAATGAGTGGCGGTTCTGGATGGCGGGATCCTGGGATATCGGGTGTAATCTATCCCGGTAATGAGCGGTGGTTCCGGATGGCGGGATCCTGGGATATCGGGTGTAATCTATCCCGGTAATGAGCGGCGGTTCCGAATGGCGGGATCCTGGGATATCGGGTGTAATCTATCCCGGTAATGAGCGGTGGTTCCGGATGGCGGGATCCTGGGATATCGGGTGTAATCTATCCCGGTAATGAGCGGCGGTTCCAGATGATGGGATCCTGGGATATCGGGTGTAATCTATCCCGGTAATGAGCGGCGGTTCCGAATGGCGGGATCCTGGGATATCGGGTGTAATCTATCCCCGTAATGATCGGTGGTTCCGAATGGCGGGATCCTGGGATATCGGGTGTAATCTATCCCGGTAATGAGCGGCGGTTCCGGATGGCGGGATCCTGGGATATCGGGTGTAATCTATCCCGGTAATGAGCGGCGGTTCCGGATGGCGGGATCCTGGGATTTCGGGTGTCATCTATCCCGGTAATGAGTGGCGGTTCTGGATGGCGGGATCCTGGGATAGCGGGTGTAATCTATCCCGGTAATGAGCGGCGGTTCTGGATGGCGGGATCCTGGGATATTGGGTGTAATCTATCCCGGTAATGAGTGGCGGTTCTGGATGGCGGGATCCTGGGATAGCGGGTGTAATCTATCCCGGTAATGAGCGGCGGTTCTGGATGGCGGGATCCTGGGATATCGGGTGTAATCTATCCTGGTAATGAGCGGCGGTTCCGGATGGTGGGATCCTGAGATATCGAGTGTAATCTATTCCGGTAATGAGCGGTGGTTCTGGATGACGGGATCCTGGGATATCGGGTGTAATCTATCCCGGTAATGAGCGGTGGTTCTGGATGGCAGGATCCTGGGATATCGGGTGTAATCTATCCCGGTAATGAGCGGTGGTTCCGGATGGCGGGATCCTGGAATATCGGGTGTAATCTATCCCGGTAATGAGCGGCGGTTCCGGATGGCGGGATCCTGGGATATCGGGTGTAATCGTTCCCGGGCATGAGCGGTGGTTCCGGATGGCGGGATCCTGAGATATCGGGTGTAATCTATCCCGGTAATGAGCGGTGGTTCTGGATGGCGGGATCCTGGGATATCGGGTGTAATCTATCCCGGTAATGAGCGGCGGTTCCGGATGACGGGATCCTGGGATATCGGGTGTCATCTTTCCCAGTAATGAGCGGCAGTTCCGGATGGCGGGATCCTGGGATATCGGGTGTAATCTATCCCGGTAATGAGCGGCGGTTCCGGATGGCGGGATCCTGGGATATCGGGTGTAATCTATCCCGGTAATGAGCGGCGGTTCCGGATGGCGGGATCCTGGGATATCGGGTGTAATCTATCCCGGTAATGAGCGGCGGTTCCGGATGGCGGGATCCTGGGATATCGGGTGTAATCTATCCCGGTAATGAGCGGCGGTTCCAGATGGCGGGATCCTGGGATATCGGGTGTAATCTATCCCGGTAATGAGCGGCGGTTCCGGATGGCGGGATCCTGGGATATTGGGTGTAATCTATCCTGGTAATGAGCGGCGGTTCCGGATAGTGGGATCCTGGGATATCGGGTGTAATCTATCCCGGTAATGAGCGACGGTTCCGGATGGCGGGATCCTGGGATATCGGGTGTAATCTATCCCGGTAATGAGCGGCGGTTCCGGATGGCGGGATCCTGGGATATCGGGTGTAATCTATCCCGGTAATGAGCGGCGGTTCCGGATGACGGGATCCTGGGATATCGGGTGTAATCTATCCTGGTAATGAGCGGCGGTTCTGGATGGCGGGATCCTGGGATATCGGGTGTAATCTATCCTGGTAATGAGCGGTGGTTCCGGATGGCGGGATCCTGGGATATCGGGTGTAATCTATCCCGGTAATGAGCGGCGGTTCTGGATGGCGGGATCCTGGGATATCGGGTGTAATCTATCCTGGTAATGAGCGGCGGTTCTGGATGGCGGGATCCTGGGATATCGGGTGTAATCTATCCTGGTAATGAGCGGCGGTTCCGGATGGCGGGATCCTGGGATATCGGGTGTAATCTATCCTGGTAATGAGCGGCGGTTCCACATGACGGGATCCTGGGATATCGGGTGTAATCTATCCCGGTAATGAGCGGCGGTTCCGGATGGCGGGATCCTGGGATATCGGGTGTAATCTATCCTGGTAATGAGCGGCGGTTCTGGATGGCGGGATCCTGGGATATCGGGTGTAATCTATCCTGGTAATGAGCGGTGGTTCCGGATGGCGGGATCCTGGGATATCGGGTGTAATCTATCCCGGTAATGAGCGGCGGTTCTGGATGATGGGATCCTGGGATATCGGGTGTAATCTATCCTGGTAATGAGCGGTGGTTCCGGATGGCGGGATCCTGGGATATCGGGTGTAATCTATCCCGGTAAAGAGCGGCGGTTCTGGATGGCGGGATCCTGGGATATCGGGTGTAATCTATCCTGGTAATGAGCGGCGGTTCTGGATGGCGGGATCCTGGGATATCGGGTGTAATCTATCCTGGTAATGAGCGGCGGTTCCGGATGGCGGGATCCTGGGATATCGGGTGTAATCTATCCTGGTAATGAGCGGCGGTTCCACATGACGGGATCCTGGGATATCGGGTGTAATCTATCCTGGTAATGAGCGGCGGTTCCACATGACGGGATCCTGGGATATCGGGTGTAATCTATCCTGGTAATGAGCGGTGGTTCCGGATGGCGGGATCCTGGGATATCGGGTGTAATCTATCCCGGTAATGAGCGGCGGTTCTGGATGATGGGATCCTGGGATATCGGGTGTAATCTATCCCGGTAATGAGCGGCGGTTCTGGATGGCGGGATCCTGGGATATCGGGTGTAATCTATCCTGGTAATGAGCGGTGGTTCCGGATGGCGGGATCCTGGGATATCGGGTGTAATCTATCCCGGTAATGAGCGGCGGTTCTGGATGATGGGATCCTGGGATATCGGGTGTAATCTGTCCCGGTAATGAGCGGCGGTTCTGGATGGCGGGATCCTGGGATATCGGGTGTAATCTATCCCGGTAATGAGCGGCGGTTCCGGATGGCGGGATCCTGGGATATCGGGTGTAATCTATCCTGGTAATGAGCGGTGGTTCCGGATGGTGGGATCCTGGGATATCGGGTGTAATCTATCCCGGTAATGAGCGGCGGTTCTGGATGACGGGATCCTGGGATATCGGGTGTAATCTATCCCGGTAATGAGCGGCAGTTCTGGATGGTGGGATCCTGGGATATCGGGTGTAATCTATCCCGGTAATGAGCGGCGGTTCCGGATGACGGGATCCTGGGATATCGGGTGTAATCTATCCCGGTAATGAGCGGCGGTTCCGGATGACGGGATCCTGGGATATCGGGTGTAATCTATCCTGGTAATGAGCGGCAGTTCCAGATGGCGGGATCCTGGGATATCGGGTGTAATCTATCCTGGTAATGAGCGGCGGTTCCAGATGGCGGGATCCTGGGATATCGGGTGTAATCTATCCTGGTAATGAGCGGCGGTTCTGGATGGCGGGATCCTGGGATATCGGGTGTAATCTATCCTGGTAATGAGCGGCGGTTCCGGATGGCGGGATCCTGGGATATCGGGTGTAATCTATCCTGGTAATGAGCGGCGGTTCCGGATGGCGGGATCCTGGGATATCGGGTGTAATCTATCCCGGTAATGAGCGGCGGTTCCGGATGGCGGGATCCTGGGATATCGGGTGTAATCTATCCCGGTAATGAGCGGCGGTTCCGGATGGTGGGATCCTGGGATATCGGGTGTAATCTATCCCGGTAATGAGCGGCGGTTCCGGATGACGGGATCCTGGGATATCGGGTGTAATCTATCCCGGTAATGAGCGGCGGTTCCGGATGACGGGATCCTGGGATATCGGGTGTAATCTATCCTGGTAATGAGCGGCAGTTCCAGATGGCGGGATCCTGGGATATCGGGTGTAATCTATCCTGGTAATGAGCGGCGGTTCCAGATGGCGGGATCCTGGGATATCGGGTGTAATCTATCCTGGTAATGAGCGGCGGTTCCGGATGGTGGGATCCTGGGATATCGGGTGTAATCTATCCCGGTAATGAGCGGTGGTTCCGGATGGTGGGATCTCAGGTGTAATCTATCCCGGTAATGAGCGGCGGTTCCAGATGGCGGGATCCTGGGATATCGGGTGTAATCTATCCCGGTAATGAGCGGTGGTTCCGGATGACGGGATCCTGGGATATCGGGTGTAATCTATCCCGGTAATGAGTGGCGGTTCCGGATGACGGGATCCTGGGATATCGGGTGTAATCTATCCCGGTAATGAGCGGTGGTTCCGGATGGCGGGATCCTGGGATATCGGGTGTAATCTATCCCGGTAATGAGCGGCGGTTCTGGATGGCGGGATCCTGGGATATCGGGTGTAATCTATCCCGGTAATGAGCGGCGGTTCCGGATGGCGGGATCCTGGGATATCGGGTGTAATCTATCCCGGTAATGAGCGGCGGTTCCGGATGACGGGATCCTGGGATATCGGGTGTAATCTATCCTGGTAATGAGCGGCGGTTCTGGATGGCGGGATTCTGGGATATCGGGTGTAATCTATCCTGGTAATGAGCGGTGGTTCCGGATGGCGGGATCCTGGGATATCGGGTGTAATCTATCCCGGTAATGAGCGGCGGTTCTGGATGGCGGGATCCTGGGATATCGGGTGTAATCTATCCTGGTAATGAGCGGTGGCTCCGGATGGTGGGATCCTGGGATATCGGGTGTAATCTATCCCGGTAATGAGCGGCGGTTCCGGATGGTGGGATCCTGGGATATCGGGTGTAATCTATCCCGGTAATGAGCGGCGGTTCCGGATGACGGGATCCTGGGATATCGGGTGTAATCTATCCCGGTAATGAGCGGCGGTTCCGGATGACGGGATCCTGGGATATCGGGTGTAATCTATCCTGGTAATGAGCGGCAGTTCCAGATGGCGGGATCCTGGGATATCGGGTGTAATCTATCCTGGTAATGAGCGGCGGTTCCAGATGGCGGGATCCTGGGATATCGGGTGTAATCTATCCTGGTAATGAGCGGCGGTTCCGGATGGTGGGATCCTGGGATATCGGGTGTAATCTATCCCGGTAATGAGCGGTGGTTCCGGATGGTGGGATCTCAGGTGTAATCTATCCCGGTAATGAGCGGCGGTTCCAGATGGCGGGATCCTGGGATAGCGGGTGTAATCTATCCCGGTAATGAGCGGCGGTTCTGGATGGCGGGATCCTGGGATATCGGGTGTAATCTATCCCGGTAATGAACTGCGGTTCCGGATGGCGGGATCCTGGGATATCGGGTGTAATCTATCCCGGTAATGAGCGGCGGTTTCGGATGGCGGGATCCTGGGATATCGGGTGTAATCTATCCCGGTAATGAGCGGCGGTTCCAGATGACGGGATCCTGGGATATCGGGTGTAATCTATCCCGGTAATGAGCGGCGGTTCCAGATGACGGGATCCTGGGATATCGGGTGTAATCTATCCCGGTAATGAGCGGTGGTTCCGGATGGCGGGATCCTGGGATATCGGGTGTAATCTATCCCGGTAATGAGCGGTGGTTCCGGATGGCGGGATCCTGGGATATCGAGTGTAATCTATCCCGGTAATGAGCGGCGGTTCCGGATGGCGGGATCCTGGGATATCAGGTGTAATCTATCCCGGTAATGAGCGGCGGTTCCGGATAGTGGGATCCTGGAAAATCGGGTGTAATCTATCCCGGTAATGAGCGGCGGTTCCGGATGACGGGATCCTGGGATATCGGGTGTAATCTATCCCGGTAATGAGCGACGGTTCCGGATGGCGGGATCCTGAGATATCGGGTGTAATCTATCCCGGTAATGAGCGACGGTTCCGGATGGCGGGATCCTGGGATATCGGGTGTAATCTATCCCGGTAATGAGCGGTGGTTCCGGATGACGGGATCCTGGGATATCGGGTGTAATCTATCCCGGTAATGAGTGGCGGTTCCGGATGACGGGATCCTGGGATATCGGGTGTAATCTATCCTGGTAATGAGCGGCGGATCCAGATGGCGGGATCCTGGGATATCGGGTGTAATCTATCCCGGTAATGAGCGGCGGTTCCGGATGGCGGGATCCTGGGATATCGGGTGTAATCTATCCCGGTAATGAGCGGCGGTTCCAGATGGCGGGATCCTGGGATATCGGGTGTAATCTATCCTGGTAATGAGCGGCGGTTTCCGGATGGTGGGATCCTGGGATATCGGGTGTAATCTATCCTGGTAATGAGCGGCGGTTCCAGATGACGGGATCCTGGGATATCGGGTGTAATCTATCCCGGTAATGAGCGGCGGTTCCGGATGACGGGATCCTGGGATATCGGGTGTAATCTATCCCGGTAATGAGCGACGGTTCCGGATGGCGGGATCCTGGGATATCGGGTGTAATCTATCCCGGTAATGAGCGGTGGTTCCGGATGACGGGATCCTGGGATATCGGGTGTAATCTATCCCGGTAATGAGTGGCGGTTCCGGATGACGGGATCCTGGGATATCGGGTGTAATCTATCCTGGTAATGAGCGGCGGATCCAGATGGCGGGATCCTGGGATATCGGGTGTAATCTATCCCGGTAATGAGCGGCGGTTCCGGATGGCGGGATCCTGGGATATCGGGTGTAATCTATCCCGGTAATGAGCGGCGGTTCCAGATGGCGGGATCCTGGGATATCGGGTGTAATCTATCCTGGTAATGAGCGGCGGTTCTGGATGGCGGGATCCTGGGATATCGGGTGTAATCTATCCTGGTAATGAGCGGCGGTTCCGGATGGCGGGATCCTGGGATATCGAGTGTAATCTATCCCGGTAATGAGCCGCGGTTCCGGATGGCGGGATCCTGGGATATTGGGTGTAATCTATCCCGGTAATGAGCGGCGGTTCCGGATGGCGGGATCCTGGGATATCGGGTGTAATCTATCCCGGTAATGAGCGGCGGTTCCGGATGGTGGGATCCTGGGATATCGGGTGTAATCTATCCCGGTAATGAGCGGCGGTTCCGGATGGCGGGATCCTGGGATATCGGGTGTAATCTATCCCGGTAATGAGCGGCGGTTCCAGATGGCGGGATCCTGGGATATCGGGTGTAATCTATCCTGGTAATGAGCGGCGGTTTCCGGATGGTGGGATCCTGGGATATCGGGTGTAATCTATCCTGGTAATGAGCGGCGGTTCCAGATGACGGGATCCTGGGATATCGGGTGTAATCTATCCCGGTAATGAGCGGCGGTTCCGGATGACGGGATCCTGGGATATCGGGTGTAATCTATCCCGGTAATGAGCGGCGGTTCTGGATGGCGGGATCCTGGGATATCGGGTGTAATCTATCCTGGTAATGAGCGGCGGTTCCGGATGGCGGGATCCTGGGATATCGAGTGTAATCTATCCCGGTAATGAGCGGCGGTTCCGGATGGCGGGATCCTGGGATATCGGGTGTAATCTATCCCGGTAATGAGCGGCGGTTCCGGATGGTGGGATCCTGGGATATCGGGTGTAATCTATCCCGGTAATGAGCGGCGGTTCTGGATGACGGGATCCTGGGATATCGGGTGTAATCTATCCCGGTAATGAGCGGCGGTTCTGGATGGTGGGATCCTGGGATATCGGGTGTAATCTATCCCGGTAATGAGCGGCGGTTCCGGATGGCGGGATCCTGGGATATCGGGTGTAATCTATCCTGGTAATGAGCGGCGGTTCCGGATGGCGGGATCCTGGGATATCGGGTATAATCTATCCTGGTAATGAGCGGCGGTTCCGGATGACGGGATCCTGGGATATCGGGTGTAATCTATCCTGGTAATGAGCGGCGGTTCCGGATGGCGGGATCCTCGGATATCGGGTGTAATCTATCCTGGTAATGAGCGGCGGTTCCGGATGGTGGGATCCTGGGATATCGGGTGTAATCTATCCCGGTAATGAGCGGTGGTTCCGGATGGTGGGATCTCAGGTGTAATCTATCCCGGTAATGAGCGGCGGTTCCAGATGGCGGGATCCTGGGATAGCGGGTGTAATCTATCCCGGTAATGAGCGGCGGTTCTGGATGGCGGGATCCTGGGATATCGGGTGTAATCTATCCCGGTAATGAACTGCGGTTCCGGATGGCGGGATCCTGGGATATCGGGTGTAATCTATCCCGGTAATGAGCGGCGGTTTCGGATGGCGGGATCCTGGGATATCGGGTGTAATCTATCCCGGTAATGAGCGGCGGTTCCGGATGGCGGGATCCTGGGATATCGGGTGTAATCTATCCCGGTAATGAGCGGCGGTTCCGGATAGTGGGATCCTGGGATATCGGGTGTAATCTATCCCGGTAATGAGCGACGGTTCCGGATGGCGGGATCCTGGGATATCGGGTGTAATCTATCCCGGTAATGAGCGGTGGTTCTGGATGACGGGATCCTGGGATATCGGGTGTAATCTATCCCGGTAATGAGTGGCTGTTCCGGATGACGGGATCCTGGGATATCGGGTGTAATCTATCCTGGTAATGAGCGGCGGTTCCAGATGGCGGGATCCTGGGATATCGGGTGTAATCTATCCCGGTAATGAGCGGCGGTTCCGGATGGCGGGATCCTGGGATATCGGGTGTAATCTATCCCGGTAATGAGCGGCGGTTCCAGATGGCGGGATCCTGGGATATCGGGTGTAATCTATCCTGGTAATGAGCGGCGGTTCCGGATGGTGGGATCCTGGGATATCGGGTGTAATCTATCCTGGTAATGAGCGGCGGTTCCAGATGACGGGATCCTGGGATATCGGGTGTAATCTATCCCGGTAATGAGCGGCGGTTCCGGATGACGGGATCCTGGGATATCGGGCGTAATCTATCCCGGTAATGAGCGGCGGTTCTGGATGGCGGGATCCTGGGATATCGGGTGTAATCTATCCTGGTAATGAGCGGCGGTTCCGGATGGCGGGATCCTGGGATATCGAGTGTAATCTATCCCGGTAATGAGCGGCGGTTCCGGATGGCGGGATCCTGGGATATTGGGTGTAATCTATCCCGGTAATGAGCGGCGGTTCCGGATGGCGGGATCCTGGGATATCAGGTGTAATCTATCCCGGTAATGAGCGGCGTTTCCGGATGGCGGGATCCTGGGATATCGGGTGTAATCTATCCCGGTAATGAGCGGCGGTTCTGGATGGCGGGATCCTGGGATATTGGGTGTAATCTATCCCGGTAATGAGCGGCAGTTCCGGATGGCGGGATCCTGGGATATCGGGTGTAATCTATCCCGGTAATGAGCGGCGGTTCCGGATGGCGGGATCCTGGGATATCGGGTGTAATCTATCACGGTAATGAGCGGCAGTTCCGGATGGCGGGATCCTGGGATATCAGGTGTAATCTATCCCGGTAATGAGCGGCGTTTCCGGATGGCGGGATCCTGGGATATCGGGTGTAATCTATCCCGGTAATGAGCGGCGGTTCTGGATGGCGGGATCCTGGGATATTGGGTGTAATCTATCCCGGTAATGAGCGGCAGTTCCGGATGGCGGGATCCTGGGATATCGGGTGTAATCTATCCTGGTAATGAGCGGCGGTTCCGGATGGCGGGATCCTGGGATATCGGGTGTAATCTATCACGGTAATGAGCGGTGGTTCCGGATGACGGGATCCTGGGATATCGGGTGTAATCTATCCCGGTAATGAGCGGCAGTTCCGGATGGCGGGATCCTGGGATATCAGGTGTAATCTATCCCGGTAATGAGCGGCGGTTCCGGATGGCGGGATCCTGGGATATCGGGTGTAATCTATCCCGGTAATGAGCGGCGGTTCCGGATGGCAGGATCCTGGGATATCGGGTGTAATCTATCCCGGTAATGAGCGGCGGTGTATACGTGTGATGCGCGGCGTGTACTATTAATGGCGGTACAATCGGATCGCTCCTATAGAATATGTCCCGGCGGTGAATGGAAGGGGATTAATTTCCCTCGACATGATCCATGGCCGGGGAAGAATTGCATTTTTATCAATTACGGCGCGGTTGTGTCTTGGCGGAGATTCTTTAATCTGCTAATCGGGGGAAGGTGAAATGTAGCCGGGAGATGTCATTAATCACCGGGTGACACCTTCGGCTCCTCCAATACAAAGCAGAGGGGCCCGAGCCGCTTCTTAAGTTGTCTGTGTCAGCGTCTCCTTTCAACAAACATCTGCACTTTATCTGCCGGTGTGAAGGAAGATCCGTCTTGCTCCCGCCATGTTTGTCCTCTGCGTCGGCACGCCGCGGCCCTTTGAAGCCATCTGCAGCGGATAACCATCCTAAGTATCTATGAAATGCAAACACGCTGCTGACACTCCGTATTTATTAGGCTGACAGCGCCCGGCGTGACGTTAACCCTCCCGGCGCCGCCATCGCAGAAATGTCCCGTTATCGGAATGTATATGGGAAATCTATCGCGTCCGCCAGATCCCGAAGCCAAAAATTCGATCCCATGGTTTTATATTTAGTTATATGAAAATAATACAGGCATATATTATGGGACAAACAATGAGACCTCGCCCCCAGAGACCACCGCAGTCCTCGCCATTCGCTCCTCATAGGCGGGTTTATAGGAGTGGCAAAAACAAAAATAAAAGCTGCGCTTAAAGTGAAACTGAAAATACAGTGTAGTGAAAACTAAGCAGCCTGCATCGAGATCTAGTCTCCAAATCCCACCATAAATAATAATACAAAAAAGATGCGGCGCTAAAAACAAATAAAACCAGTGAAATAAATTGATACAATAATCAAAAATAATTAGTGCAAGTTAAATAATATCATATCCAATGCCCCAAAATTAGTAAGATGGACAGATAAAATCCAAAAAGCAAAGCAAGGAAGAGTCCGTGATGAATCAAGAAAGAGTGCAAAAAAGGGGGCCACAACAGAGATGAGGATGCAGTGGAGAGAATCTTCTATAGTTCCTCACACCCGAGGTGGAATATCAAATATGCTCACCAGATCCCGTTGACCGCCATTACAGCGGTCAAAAACAGCACAGGGAATTTTGGGGCTCCCCACAACCTCAGCTCAATGGTACCGATGGGCGACAGATGGTATCTCAGGATTAAAATCTCGTGGTGTAAACAGCATATCGCGTACAGCTGACAGTAAGCGCCTCCGTCTGCTGCCTCCGCCTTCCTGGTTCGTGTACAGCCCTACACAGAATACGGACGTGGTGACGTCATAGGCATAGGAGTATAGCAGAACGATCTGAAGAGAATGAAATATTTCCAGAATTTCTTTCTTCGTATCAAGAAATTCCATCTAGTCCACCATGAACTGAACATTTTTCCGATCGGTGAGGTCAGACCAGGAGCCCCCTGTAGATGGCGGTGTTGGGGCCCCGCAGAAATTCATCACATTATCAGCGCAACTCCACCGAATAATAAGAGGAGCCGAACCTGGAAGATTGTAATGTGTCTAATGCCCTGTACACACGGTCGGACATTGATCGGACATTCCGACAACAAAATCCTAGGATTTTTTCCGACGGATGTTGGCTCAAACTTGTCTTGCATACACGCGGTCACACAAAGTTGTTGGAAAATCCGATCGCTCTGAACGCGGTGACGTAAAACACGTACGTCGGGACTATAAACGGGGCAGTAGCCAATAGCTTTCATCTCTTTATTTATTCTGAGCATGCGTGGCACTTTGTGCGTCGGATTTGTGTACACACGATCGGAATTTCCGACAACAAGGTCCTATCACACATTTTCCGTCGGAAAATCCGACCGTGTGTACGGGGCATAATAATAGACGGACCACTAGGAGGAGCCGTCAGCATCGGCAGATGACATCACATGATCCCCCATTGTCAGATGACGTCACATGATCCCTCATTCTCAGATGACGTCACATGATCCCTCATTGTCAGATGACGTCACATGATCCCTCATTGTCAGATAACGTCACATGATCCCTCATTGTCAGATGATGTCACATGATTCCCCATTGTCTGATGACGTCACATGATTCCCCATTGTCAGGTGACGTCACATGATCCCTCATTGTCAGGTGACGTCACATGATCCCTCATTGTCAGATGATGTCACATGATTCCCCATTGTCAGATGATGTCACATGATCCCTCATTGTCAGATGACATCTCATGATCCCTCATTGTCAGATGACGTCACAGGATCCCTCATTGTCAGATGACGTCACAGGATCCCTCATTGTCAGATGATGATCCCTCATTGTCAGATGATGTCACAGGATCCCTCATTGTCAGATGATGTCACAGGATCCCTCATTGTCTGATGTCACAGTATCCCTCATTGTCTGATGATGTCACAGGATCCCTCATTGTCTGATGATGTCACAGTATCCCTCATTGTCTGATGATGTCACAGGATCCCTCATTGTCTGATGATGTCACAGGATCCCTCATTGTCTGATGATGTCACATGATCCCTCATTGTCAGATGATGTCACTCATCATTAGTCTCTCCTCCGCAGTCATATTCTCCTGGGTCGGGTATTCTAGTCGTGTTTCTGCTTCTCTCTGGAATATAAATTTTCTCTCTCTCGGGTTTGTTGTTCTCGGGTATTGATCATTTGATGATATTTTATGGTATTTGTCTTCGGCTCTCCTCCTCTCTGTACACAGACACTGATTTCCAGAGATTCGGGGATTCTTCTGTCTGTGATGTTTGGTTGGTTCCCAATTGTTCTCTGAGGTGAGACCATTGTTATGGCACAAGAGGGGCGAGTATCATCCTGCGGGGGGCGCTGCTCTATTTGTTGGTTTGGACTTCAGCTTTAATTATTCCTTCATATATGGAATAATTATTATGAGTCTGTAATCGAATTACTGGGAGCAGCTGCCGGACCAATCGGCAGCAAGCGTGCAGCGTTTAACAGCAGACAACGTAATTCGGGATTTTCTGCTTTGTTTTCCAGTAATCGTTTATAAAGCCGAATTAAGATTTCACCCTCTAATGATGTGGAGTGGCGGTCGGCCTGGTGACACCCGTCTTTACGTCTGTGTTGGGGGTCATGTGACTGCGGACTCGATCGCCGATAATGAGAGAGGCGCGGGCAGCCAGCTGTGAAATTGCTGTCCGATGTTGCTGCAGGACGATGAAAGAGACGGAGATGATTCCTGACACGGCGGGAGAGAGACATCGCGGATGCAGACGAAATTGTTTCATCACCGACACCCTGGACAGGACCACAGACTCCCAGAGAGGCCCACCGACTCCCAGACAGGCCCAATGACCTCCAGGGAGGCCCACCAACCCCCAGGCAGGTCCACAGACCCCTAGATAGGCCCACTGACTTCCAGAGAGGCCCACCGACTCCCAGAGAGGCCCACTGACCCCCAGGCAGGCTCACCAACCCCTAGATAGGCCCACTGACCCCCAGGGAGGCCCACTGTCCTCCAGACAGGCTCACAAGCCCCTAGATAGGCCCCCCGACCCCCAGACAGGTCCACAGACCCCCAGAGAGGCCAACTGACCCCCAGACAGGCTCGCAGACCCAAGATAGGCCCACAGAACCACAGACAGGCTCACCAATAAGTAGAAAGGCTCACAGAGCCCCAGACAGGTTCACCAACCCCTAGATATGCCCTACCGACCCCCAGACAGGTCCACCAACTCCCAGAGAGGCCCACTGACCCCCAGATAGGCCCACTGACCACCAGACAGGCCCACTAACCCCAAGATAGGCCCCCCAACCCCAAGACATGCCCACTGACCTTCAAACAGGCCCACAGATCCCCAGACAGACCCAATCGACCCCCGGACAGGCCCACTGACCCTCAGACAGGCTCACTAACCTCCTGTCAGGCTCAGCAACCCCCAGACAGGCCCACTGATTTCTGAGGAGCCCAGCGACCAACAGACAGGCAGACTGACCTCTGAACAGGCTTACCAACCCCCAGATAGGCCCACCAACCCCCAGATAGGCCCACTGAATATGAACAGGCTCACCAACCCCTAGACAGGCCCACCAACCCCCAGACAGACCTGCTGACCACTAGATAGGCCCAATGACCCCCAGAGAGGCTCACCAACCCCCAGACAGGCTCATTGATCACTGGCCCATCTCACTGACCTCTAGACAGTCTCATCAATCCCCAAACAGACTTACCGACCCCTGGATATGTTCACTAATCATAATGGGCACAGCGGGTGCACAGACCCGGGAACTCAGCACAGGGATGGTGGGAACCCCTCATAATGGGCACAGCGGGTGTACAGACCCGAGAACTCAGCACAGGGATGGTGGGAAATCCTCATAATGGGCACATCGGGTGTACAGACCCGGGAACTCAGCACAGGGATGGTGGGAACCCCTCATAAACCCATGCGATAGTTAGGGAAGCAGGTCTGGTAGATGTGCACATTAAGCACTGCCCAGACAGCACGGGGTTTACTTTTCAGCGAGGTAGTAGTCAGAGTAGGATAGATAGTTTTTTTTTTTAAAGGGAGACTCCGCTTTTTCGGCACCTGTGTCGGGCAGTGGAGTTTTCTGATCACTGTATTCTATCATTGACTCTGAATGCCCCAGACATGCCACCTAGAGGGAGGGGTATCTGGAGATTGAATTCGGCCCTCTTGGAAGACGAGAGAGTAAGACAATCCTTTGAGGATTTTTTTCAAGCACAGGTAACGATCCTAGACTTTTGCAACAGCAAGTCAGAATAGTGGGAGCTTGTTAAACAGCGGACTGTTGGGCTTTTCAAGGCCATAGGAAGAAAGAATCAGCAAGATAAGTATATCACCTACCAGCGTTTGCGGAGAAAACTTGACCGCCTTGTTTCGAATGGAGGAGATTCTGGGGCGATCTCTGAGGTGAAGCTCCTCCTTAGGAGACATCAATATGACCGGCACGCCTCTTTGGTTCAGGAGAGGGATTACGGGAAATACCATTCGCCTGACCCTTACCAGAACTGTAAACAGAGCGTAGCAGTTAAGACGGTCAATGGCCTGAGGGACAGTACGGGCTCTCTGACGAAGTCTAGGTCAGGGATCCTGGAGGTTGTCATGTCATACTATGCTGATCTCCTGGGAGGAAGGAACCTTGATCGGACAAGGATGTTGGGTTTTTTGGACTCTACACCAGGACTGGAAAGTAATGTTCCTTTGATGAATTTGACAGATGAAATCACTGCAGATGAGGTAATCCAGGCTATTGATAAACTAGCCATCAAGAAAACGCCAGGGCCAGATGGTTTGACAGCCGAGTTCTATAAATGTTTTAAGACGATCCTGGCTCCCTACCTTGCGGAGGTTTTTAATGGCTGTTTGAATGAGGGTTCTCTCCCTCCCTCCATGAGGCAATCTGCAGTGATCCTTCTGTCAAAGGGTAAAGATCCTTCCATGATTGGGAATTGGCGCCCCATTAGCCTTCTTAATGTCGATAGAAAGATACTGGCAAAGATTTTCTTCTGGCGATTATCACCAGTTGCAGGCAGTTTGTTATCCCGCCACCAGCACTGTTCGGTCCAAGGTAGAAGCACTTTCTCAGCGGTGTTCGCTGTCCGGGAGGCCTTGAAGCGTTGTAGGACTGCTGGTTGGGGTACATTTTTGCTGACATTGGATCAGGCTAAGGCCTTTGATCGGGTTAATCATGAGTACTTGTGGCTCCTTCTTGACAAATATGGCCTGGAGGGGGGTTTCATTGATTGGCTCAAGATTTTGTACAAAGGGGCTGAAAGCTTTCCTCTGGTTAATGGTTGGGTCGGGCAGCCCTTTGCGGTCAGCTTGGGTGTGCGTCAGGGGTGTCCATTGAGTCCTCTGCTATATGTGTTTGCAATCGACCCCTTCATTAGAAGGCTAGAGAGTGGACCTTTTGTGTGGGGTACCTTTTGGGCATCGCTGGTGAGCCTCCTTTTGAAGGTTGTGGCCTATGCTGATGATGTTTCTGTTTTTATCTCTGGGACTGCGGAGGCGCAGGAGGTGGTCTCAGCGATAGGGCAGTATGCAGAGGCATCAGGTTCAAAGGTCAACCAGGAAAAGTGTGAAGCTTTCTGGATGGGCGTGGAAGGTGAGAGCTTTGTTCTCCCAGATGACTTCCCGGAGCCCCAACAAAAAATTTGAGTTCTAGGCATAGATTTCGGCCCAGGTGACTATGGTCATGCAAATTGGGTGAACAGGCTGGGATCCGGTAGGTGGGATTAGGTAGGTGGGATCCGGTAGGCAGGATTAGGTAGGTGGGATCTGGTAGGTGGGCTCAAGTAGGTGGGACCCTATAGGCGGGATTAGGTAGGTGGGCTCAGGTAGGTGGGATCCGGTAGGCGGGCTCAGGTAAGTGGGATCAGGTAGGTGGGATTAGGTAGGTGGGCTCAGGTAGGTGGGATCCGGTAGGTGGGATTAGGTAAGCGGGATTAGGTAGGTGGGCTCTGGTAGGCGGGATTAGGTAGGTGGGACCTGGTAGGCGGGATTAGGTAGGTGGAATCTGGTAGGCGGGATTAGGTAGGTGGGCTCAGGTAGGTGGGACCCTATAGGTGGGATTAGGTAGGTGGGCTCAGGTAGGCGGGATTAGGTAAGTGGGCTCAGGTAGGTGGGATCCGGTAGGCGGGCTCAGGTAGGTGGGATTAGGTAGGTGGGCTCAGGTAGGTGGGATCCGGTAGGTGGGATTAGGTAAGCGGGATTAGGTAGGTGGGCTCAGGTAGGTGGGACCTGGTAGGCGGGATTAGGTAGGTGGGACCTGGTAGGCGGGATTAGGTAGGCGGGATTAGGTAGGTGGGCTCAGGTAGGTGGACCCTATAGGCGGGATTAGGTAGGTGGGCTCAGGTAGGCGGGATTAGGTAAGTGGGCTCAGGTAGGTGGGATCCGGTAGGTGGGCTCAGGTAGGTGGGATCCGGTAGGCGGGATTAGGTAGGTGGGATCCGGTAGGCGGGATTAGGTAGGTGGGATCTGGTAGGCGGGATTACGTAGGTGGGACTCTATAGGCGGGATTAGGTAGGTGGGCTCAGGTAGGTGGGACCCTATAGGCGGGATTAGGTAGGTGGGCTCAGGTAGGTGGGATCCAGTAGGCGGGATTAGGTTGGTGGGCTCAGTTAGGTGGGATTAGGTAGATGGGCTCAGGTAGGTGGGATCCGGTAGGCGGGCTCAGGTAGGTGGGCTCAGGTAGGTGGGCTCAGGTAGGTGGGCTCAGGTAGGTGGGATCCGGTAGGTGGGATTAGGTAGGTGGGATCTGGTAGGTGGGATCCGGTAGGCAGGATTAGGTAGGTGGGATCCGGTAGGTGGGACCCTATAGGCGGGATTAGGTAGGTGGGCTCAGGTAGGTGGGATCCGGTAGGCGGGCTCAGGTAAGTGGTATTAGGTAGGTGGTATTAGGTAGGTGGGCTCAGGTAGGTGGGATCCGGTAGGTGGGATTAGGTAAGCGGGATTAGGTAGGTGGGCTCAGTTAGGTGGGATCCGGTAGGCAGGATTAGGTAGATGGGACCTGGTAGGCGGGATTAGGTAGGTGGGATCTGGTAGGCGGGATTAGGTAGGTGGGCTCAGGTAGGTGGGACCCTATAGGCGGGATTAGGTAGGTGGGCTCAGGTAGGCGGGATTAGGTAAGTGGGCTCAGGTAGGTGGGATCCGGTAGGTGGGCTCAGGTAGGTGGGATTAGGTAGGTGGGATTAGGTAGGTGGGCTCAGGTAGGTGGGATTAGGTAAGCGGGATTAGGTAGGTGGGCTCAGGTAGGTGGGATCCCGTAGGCGGGATTAGGTAGGTGGGAATTGGTAGGCGGGATTAGGTAGGTGGGATCTGGTAGGCGGGATTAGGTAGGTGGGCTCAGGTAGGTGGGATCAGGTAGGCGGGCTCAGGTAGGTGGGATCCGGTAGGCGGGATTAGGTAGGTGGGATCCGATAGGCGGGATTAGGTAGGTGGGATATGGTAGGCGGGATTAGGTAGGTGAGCTCAGGTAGGTGGGACCCTATAGGCGGGATTCGGTAGGTGGGCTCAGGTAGGTGGGCTCAGGTAGGTGGGACCCTATAGGCGGGATTAGGTAGGTGGGATCCGGTAGGCGGGATTAGGTAGGTGGGCTCAGGTAGGTGGGATTAGGTAGATGGGCTCAGGTAGGTGGGATCCGGTAGGTGGGATTAGGTAGGTGGGATCCGGTAGGTGGGATTAGGTAGGTGGGATCCGGTAGGCGGGATTAGGTAGGTGGGCTCAGGTATGTGGGACCCTATAGGCGGGATTAGGTAGGTGGGCTCAGGTAGGCGGGATTAGGTAGGTGGGCTCAGGTAGGTGGGATCCGGTAAAAGGGCTCAGGTAGGTGGGATCCGGTAGGTGGGATTATGTAGGCGGGATTAGGTAGGTGGGCTCAGGTAGGTGGGATCCGGTAGGTGGGATTAGGTAGGTGGGATCTGGTAGGCAGGATTAGGTAGGTGGGCTCAGGTAGGTGGGATCCGGTAGGTGGGATTAGGTAGGTGGGCTCAGGTAGGTGGGACCCTATAGGCGGGATTAGGTAGGTGGGATCAGGTAGGCGGGATTAGGTAGGTGGGATCAGGTAGGCGGGATTAGGTAGGTGGGCTCAGGTAGGTGGGACCCTATAGGCGGGATTAGGTAGGTGGGATCAGGTAGGCGGGATTAGGTAGGTGGGATCAGGTAGGCGGGATTAGGTAGGTGGGCTCAGGTAGGTGGGACCCTATAGGCGGGATTAGGTAGGTGGGCTCAGGTAGGTGGGCTCAGGTAGGTGTCCGTAAATTTGGTGACAGACGTGTCATAGTAGGAGGGAGATTTGCAGTCCAGCATGCTGGAAGATCTTCATGTCGGAGGATTTCTGCTGCTAATAATATGTTGTCTGTAGGCAGTCATTGGCTTCTGTCACCAGGGACGCACAACGAGGGCATCTATTGGTTGAGGAGAGCGGAGGGTTTTCTCCTGATCCAGACTGGCTGGGGGAGGGGACAGCTCCCAAGTCTTTGAATTCTCAGAGACGTCTTTGGCAGTTAGACCCAGGAGACCCCGCCCACAGGAAGTTCTGGACTGACGATGAGGTCAGATCTTATTGGTCAGCGGAGTTCTCCCTAAAGATGGAGCGTGTAGCTCAGCAGAGGAGAATCGGGGCAGACGCTGCGAATCTGTGCGCCAGATGTGCGGATAATTCATCTTGTCAGCAGAGCTGTCCGCGGACGGGGGAGGGGGGGTTATTATCTCTATTGATTATCACCTTATATCACAATAAATTTATATCATCCAATCTGCAGATCTCACCAGATTCATCCCGACCTCGCCGCGCAATTCATCACACCCTGGCTCCCCTCCCCCCACCCTCCGGGGATCACTCACATATACTGTGCGATTACTACACATAAAACTTCCTCTGGATCTACATGTACCCCTCCCCCACTGACTGTATAATGATACCCCCCCCCACAAAAAAATACAGAGATAATAAATAATAATAAATATTACTACCCCCAATAAATATATATTTGTATCCCTGATTATCAATTATAGTATTACAAATATATATATATATATAGTGATACCCCTGCATATGAATATTAATATTCCAATTAAATATTTATTGATATCCCCAATTATGGTTATTTATACTGCAAATAAATTTATATTGATACCCAGATAAATGAATATTAATACTCCGAAAAATTATATACAGTGCCTGTAAAAAGTATTCATACCCCTTGAAATTTCCCACATTTTGTCATATTACAACCAAAAACGTAAATGTATTTTATTGGGATTTTATGTGATATACCAACACAAAGTGTCACATAATTGTGAAGTGGAAGGAAAATGATAAATGATACAAATACATATGTGAAAAGTGGGGGGGGGGATTTGTATTCAGCCCCCTTTACTTACTAAACTCTAGTGGATTCAATTGTCTTAAGAAGTCACCTAATTAGTAAATAGAGTCCACCTGTGTGTCATTTAATCTCAGTATAAATACAGCTGTTCTGTGAAGCCCTCAGAGGTTTGTTAGAGAACCTTAGTGAACAAACAGCATCATGAAGGCCAAGGAACACACCAGACAGGTCAGGGATAAAGTTGTGGAGAAGTATAAAGCAGGGTTAGGTTATAAAAAAAATCTCCCAAGCTTTGAACATCTCACGGAGCTCTGTTCAATCCATCATCGGAAAATGGAAAGAGTATGGCACAACTGCAAACCTACCAAGACATGGCCGTCCACCTAAACTGACCGTGCCGGGCAAGGAGAGCATTAATCAGAGAAGAGCCAAGAGGCCCATGGTAACTCTGGAGGAGCTGCAGAGATCCACAGCTCAGGGGGGAGAATCTGTCCACAGGACAACTATTAGTCGTGTTCTCCACAAATCTGCCCTTTATGGAAGAGTGACAAGAAGAAAGACATTGGTGAAAGAAAGTCATAAGAAGTCCTGTTTGTAGTTTGTGAGAAGCCATGTGGAGGACACAGCAAACATGTGGAAGAAGGTGATCTGGTCACATGACACCAAAATTCAACTTTATGGCCTAAAAACAAAACGCTATGTGTGGGGAAAACTAACACTGCACATCACCCTGAACACACCATACCCACCGTGAAACATGGTGGTGGCAGCATCATGTGGTGGGGATGGTTTTCTTCAGCAGGGATAGGGAAGCTGGTCAGAGTTGATGGGAAGATGGATGGAGACAAATACAGGACAATCTTAGAAGAAAACCTGTTAGAGTCTACAAAAGACTTGAGACTGGGGGGAGGTTCACCTTCCAGCAGGACAACGACCCGAAACATCCAGCCAGAGCTACAATGGAATGGTTTAGATCAAAGCATATTCATGTGTTAGAATGGCCCAGTCACAGTCCAGACCTAAATCACAAATCACAACACAATCAAAATTGCTGTTCACAGACGCTCTCCATCCAATCTGACAGAGCTTGAGATATTTTACAAAGAAGAATGGGCAGAAATGTCCTCTCTAGATGTGCAAAGCTGGTAGAGACACCCCCAAAAAGACTTGTAGAGAAAGGGGGTTCTACAAAGTATTTACTCCGGGGGGCGCCATACAAATGCCCCTCCCCAAAACTTTTCACATATTTATTTGTATCATTTATCATTTTCCTTCCACTTCACAATTATGTGACACTTTGTGTTGGTCTATCACATAAAATCCCAATAAAACACATTTACGTTTTTGGTTGTAACAAAATGTGGGAAATTTCAAGGGGTATGAATACTTTTTCAAGGCACTGTAGGTCCATATATTTTTGGACACAGGCACAATTTTAGTTTTTTTCAGGTATTTCTCAAAACATATTAATGCTATAGTTATATAATATATATGGAATGAAAGGTCACTCTCTCAGGTTTCATTTGAGGGTATGTACATCCAAATCGGGGGAAGGGTTTAGGAATTACATCTATTAAGAATAGCCATCCCCCCTTTTTCAAGGGACCTAAAGTAATTGGACAACTGAATGAAAAGCGATTTCATGGCCAGGTGTGGACTACTCCTTCGCTATTTCTTCATCAATTAAGCAGGTAAAAGGTCTGGAGATGATTCTAAGTGCGGTATTTGCATTTGGAATCTTTTGCTGGGAACCTTCATTATGCGTTTGAAGGAGGTGTCCATGCAAGTGAACAGGCCAATGTAAGGCTTCAAAAATGAATCCATCAGAGAGATAGCAGAAACATTAGGAATGGCCAAAATAACAGTTTGGTACATTGTGAGGAAAGAGGAACGCATTGGTGTGTTCAGCAACAGGCCTGGATGTCCACAGAAGACAACAGTGGTGGATGATCACAGGATCCTCTCTATGGTCACAACATCCAGACAAGTGAAGGAAACTCTCCAGGAGGACGGTGTATCATTGTCAAAGTCTACAATCAAGAGAAGACTTCACAAGAGCAAATACAGAGGGTTCACCACAAGGTGCAAACCATTCATAAGCCTGAAGAATAGAAAAGCCAGATTAGACTTTGCCAAAAAAATCTAAAAAAGGCAGAGCCGTTCTGGAAAAGCTTTCTTTGGACGGAAGAAACTAAGATTAAGCTGTAGCAGAATGATGAGAAGAAATAAAATGTGGAGAAGGCTTGGAACAGCTCATGATCCAAAGCAGTGGTCTCCAGACTGCGGCCCAGGGGCTGGATGTGGCCCTTTGCTTGCCTTTATCCGGCCCACTGAACACTATACAAGACACTATTCTGCCATCTGACACCAAAAATTGGGCACTATTCCTCCCTATGATACCAATGATGGTGCACTATTTCTCCTCCCATCTCCAATTATAAATGTGGCAATGTTTGCTTCCACTGTTGCCAGGAAAATTTTCACTCCCGCTGGCCACAATCTGGCCCTCCTTAAGTTTCAAGGACATTAAAATGGCCCTTTGTTTAAAAACTTTGGATACCCCTGATCCAAAGCACACAACGTCATGTGTGGTCACATGGTGGAACTTGCAGTGTGATGGCATAGACATGCATGGCTTCCAGTGGCACCGGATCATTGGTGGTTATTGATGATGTGACAGAAGACAGAAGCAGCCGGATGAATTCAGCGGTGATTCGAGATTTACTGTCAGCCCAGATTCAGCCAATGATTGGACGGCGCTTCACAGTACAGATGGACAATGATACAAATCACAATGCAAAAGCTACCCAGGAGCTTCTGAAGGAAAAGAAGTGGAATATTCTGCAATGGCCGAGTCAATCACCTGATCTCATCTCAATTTCACTTGCTGAAGGCAAAACTAAAGGCAGAAAGAGCCACAAACAAAGAACAACTGCTCTTTGGCTTTGTGCCTGATGAAGAGCATGGTATGCTCGTAACTGTACAGTAGCATGTTTTCATTGTTCATGCCTTGAAGAGCATCTGAGACAAATATAATTTTGCATTGGAGAACGTGTCCCATTGTTTTTTCTATATATACAGTATCTGACAAAAGTAAGTACACCCCTCAGTGACATTTGTGTAAATCTTTTCTTCTCTCTTTTCATGTGACAACACTGAAGAAATGACACTTGTCTACAATGTAAAGTAGTGAGTGTACAGCTTGTATAACAGTGTAAATTTGCTGCCCCCTCAAAATAACTCAACACACAGCCATTAACCACTTGAGCCCCGGACCATTATGCTGCCTAAGGACCAGAGGTCTTTTTCCAATTTGGCACTGCGTCGCTTTAACTGCTAATTGCGCGGTCATGCAATGCTGTACCCAAACGAAATTTGCTTCCTTTTCTTCCCACAAATAGAGCTTTCTTTTGATGGTATTTGATCACCTCTGCGGTTTTTATTTTTTGCGCTATAAATGGAAAAAGACCAAAAATTTTGAAAAAAAATGATATTTTCTACTTTTTGTTATAAAAAAAATCCAATAAACTCAATTTTAGTCATACATTTAGGCCAAAATGTATTCGGCCACATGTTTTTGGTAAAAAAAATGTCAATAAGCGTATATTTATTGGTTTGCACAAAAGTTATAGCGTCTACAAACTAGGGTACATTTTCTGTAATTTACACAGCTTTTAGTTTATGACTGCCTATGTCATTTCTTGAGGTGCTAAAATGGCAGGGCAGTACAAAACCCCCACAAATGACCCCATTTTGGAAAGTAGACACCCCAAGGAAATTGCTGAGAGGCATGTTGAACCCATTGAATATTTATTTTTTTTGTCCCAAGTGATTGAATAATGACAAAAAAAAAAAAAATATTTACAAAAAGTTGTCACTAAATGATATATTGCTCACACAGGCCATGGGCCTATGTGGAATTGCACCCCAAAATACATTCTGCTGCTTCTCCTGAATATGGGGATACCACATGTGTGGGACTTTTTGGGAGCCTAGCCGCGTACGGGGCCCCGAAATCCAATCACCGCCTTCAGGATTTCTAAGGGCGTAAATTTTTGATTTCACTCTTTACTGCCTATCACAGTTTCGGAGGCCATGGAATGCCCAGGTGGCACAAAACCCCCCCAAATGACCCCATTTTGGAAAGTAGACACCCCAAGCTATTTCCAGAGAGGCATATTGAGTCCATGGAATATTTTATATTTTGACACAAGTTGCGGGAAAGTGACACTTTTTTTTTTTTTTTTTTTTTTTTTTTGCACAAAGTTGTCACTAAATGATATATTGCTCACACAGGCCATGGGCATATGTGGAATTGCACCCCAAAATACATTTAGCTACTTCTCCTGAGTACGGGGATACCACATGTGTGGGACTTTTTGGGAGCCTAGCCGTGTACGGGACCCCGAAAACCAATCACCGCCTTCAGGATTTCTAAGGGTGAAAATTTTTGATTTCACTCTTCACTGCCTATCACAGTTTCGGAGGCCATGGAATGCCCAGGTGGCACAAAACCCCCCCAAATGACCCCATTTTGGAAAGTAGACACCCCAAGCTATTTGCTGAGAGGCATGGTGAGTATTTTGCAGCTCTCATTTGTTTTTGAAAATGAAGAAAGACAAGAAAAAACTTTTTTTTTTTCTTTTTTCAATTTTCAAAACTTTGTGACAAAAAGTGAGGTCTGCAAAATACTCACTATACCTCTCAGCAAATAGCTTGGGGTGTCTATTTTCCAAAATGGGGTCATTTGGGGGGGTTTTGTGCCACCTGGGCATTCCATGGTCTCCGAAACTGTGATAAGCAGTCAAGAGAGAAATCAAAAATTCACGCCCTTAGAAAGCCTGAAGGCGGTGCTTGGTTTTCGGGGTCCCGTACGCGGCTAGGCTCCCAAAAAGTCTCACACATGTGGTATCCCCGTACTCAGGAGAAGCAGCAGAATGTATTTTGGGGTGTAATTTCACATATTCTCATGGCATGTTTGAGCAATATATCATTTTGTGCAAAAAAAAAAAAAAATTGTCTCTTTCCCGCAACTTGTGTCGCAATATAAAATATTCCATGGACTCGACATGCCTCTCAGCAAATAGCTTGGGGTGTCTACTTTCCAAAATGGGGTCATTTGGGGGGGTTTTGAACTGTCCTGGCATTTTATGCACAACATTTAGAAGCTTATGTCACACATCACCCACTCTTCTAACCACTTGAAGACAAAGCCCTTTCTGACACTTATTGTTTACATGAAAAAGTTTTTTTTTTTGCAAGAAAATTACTTTGAACCCCCAAACATTATATATTTTTTTAAAGCAAATGCCCTACAGATTAAAATGGTGGGTGTTTCATTTTTTTTTTTCACACAGTAGTTGCGCAGCGATTTTTCAAACGCATTTTTTGGGGAAAAAACACACTTTTTTAAATTTTAATGCACTAAAACACACTATATTGCCCAAATGTTTGATGAAATAAAAAAGATGATCTTAGGCCGAGTACATGGATACCAAACATGACATGCATTACAATTGCGCACAAACGTGCAGTGGCAACAAAATAAATACATTTTTAAAAGCCTTTAAAAGCCTTTACAGGTTACCACTTTAGATTTACAGAGGAGGTCTACTGCTAAAATTACTGCCCTCGATCTAACCTTCGCGGTGATACCTCACATGCATGGTGCAATTGCTGTTTACGTTTGACGACAGACCGCCGCTTGCGTTCGCCTTAGTGCGAGAGCAGGGGGCGACAGGGGTGCTTTTTTTTTTTTTTTTTTCTTTATTATTTTTTTGCTTTTTTATCTTATTTTTAAACTGTTCCTTTCATTTTTATTTTTTTTTAATCATTTTTATTGTTATCTCGGGGAATGTAAATATCCCCTATGATAGCAATAGGTAGTGACAGGTACTCTTTTTTGAAAAAATTGGGGTCTATTAGTTCCTAGATCTCTCCTCTGCCCTCAAAGCATCTGACCACACCAAGATCGGTGTGATAAAATGCTTCCCCAATTTCCCAATGGCGCTGTTTACATCCAGCGAAATCTAAGTCATAAAATGCTCGTAGCTTCCGGTTTCTTAGGCCATAGAGATGTTTGGAGCCACTCTGGTCTCTGATCAGCTCTATGGTCAGCTGGCTGAATCACCGGCTGCATTCTCAGGTTCCCTGTTGAGACAGGAGAGCCAGAGAAAAACACGGAAGACGGTGGGGGGGGGGCATTCCCTCCCACGGCTTGTAAAAGCAGTCTAGAGGCTAATTAGCCGCTAGGATTGCTTTTACATGAAAGCCGACCGCTGGCTGAAAAGAATGATACCAAGATGATACCTAAACCTGCAGGCATCATTCTGGTATAACCACTCAAAGTTGTGCATGGCGTACCTGAAGACAAAAAAATGGTTAACAATAAAGCACAGTAAACGGTAAAGTATAAAAAATTGCATACCTGAAAAGCAAACATGATAAAACATAATAACAATAAAACATTGCAGAATAGAATACAGTAAAAAAGAGCAGAACAATAGAGAGAATAGAGAGAGAGAGAACAATAAAACGACAACTATTTTTTTTTATTTTATATATATATATATATTTTTTTTTTTTACACTTTTTTTGTAACTAACTTTTATAACTGTAACCGGTTCCAGGTTCGGGTCTCTCAGAATGCGATGGCATCTTGGGAGACCCTGTGGAAGTGTGCCTAGTCTGTGCAATGCTGTACCCTACGCTAATACTCAACTAGTGAATGGTAGCGTTCAAAACATTCACCAATGCAAAGACCAGGATTGTCAGGACAGGAGGGACAATAATAGTGGGTGTCACGTCTATATCCGCGCTTGCTGCAAACACAACATCTTTTTTGGGGGGGTTCGTTGGGTAGGGGTACTCGGGAGGACATAAAGAAAATGCCTCTCATGCAGCCGACTGCATTTGGTTGGGGATGTGAATGGGGGAAGTACGGGCGCTGCAGAAGCGGTGGGTTCCCAATTAGGATTGGTGAATGCAGCAGGAAGGGCATTATGGGCACGACGGGCCTGTGTTTGTCTTTTTGGTGGCAGCGGGACACTACTTGTGCTTGCCACCTCACCAGCTTGAACTGCACTTATGGGACTCGCCACGTCACCAAGTGTTACTGCAGTGCTGGTTTGACTACGACCGGGGTGTACTAGGCCGCTGGCGCTTGCCAGTTCACCAAAACGCTACCAAAAAAAACTGTTGGCGATCGCAGGGATCAGGCCTGACTCTGCGAACGCTGCAGTTATGCGTTTTAGTCTTTTGTAAGTGACAGTGATCGATCGATACTGCACTTGGGTGGGCTGGGCTGGGCGGAGGGGCAAAACGCAGGTGCTAGCAGGTATCTGGGCTGATCCCGCTAACACTGCGTTTTTGGGAACCCTAAACTGCTGGGGACGCTAGTACAGATCTGATCGGATCAGATATTGATGCGTTCAGATACTATACCACTAAGGGAGGCGTATGCTGCATGCGTGGGTGTTAGCGCTACTGGCGCTAATCTGACGCTGCCTGGGGCGACGCATATCACCGCCGGGCGATCAGGGGGCTAAACCTTTATTCGGTAATAAACGGCGGGTGCCCTGACACTATAAAAAATAAAAAGAACTAACCAGCGTCAACCGTAACGGTTATACGGTGATCAGTGGTGAAAGGGTTAACTAGGGGGCAATCAAGGGGTTAAAACATTTATTAGGTAGTATATGGGGGTCCCTGTCGCTATAAAACGCTGACGGCGAACCTAAATATTTATGTCCCTAACTAGCGTCACCAGCGACACTAATACAGCGATCAGAAAAATGATCGCTTAGTGACACTGGTGACGGGGGGTGATCAAGGGGTTAAAACTTTATTAGGGGGGGTTAGGGGGGTACCCTAGACCTAAAGGGGGGTAACAGTAACTGTCCCAACACAGTAACTGTCACAAACTGACACTATGCAGTAATCAGAAAAAAAAAAAAAAAAAACTGCTGATGTCAGTTTGTGACAGGGGGGGGGGGGGGTGATTGGGGGGGGATCGGGGGGCGATCGGGGGGGGGGATCGGGGTGTTTTGTGTGCCTGGCATGTTCTACTGTGTGTGTGTGTGTTGGTGCACTCACATTGATGTCTTCTCTCCTCGGGCCGGAACGGAAATTACCGAGCCGAGGAGAGATGACATCATTTCCTTTGCTGCTGTTTAGCATACAGCAGCAAAGGAATGATTCGATTGGCCGGCGGCGATCGCGAGGGGGGGGCCACGAACGGATGGTCTTCCCCTCACCACCGATCGCCGCTGGACAAACGACGACCGCCTCGGGCACCGGGGGGGGGGGTCCGATCGGACCCCCCACCCGCGGAAGGCAAATCACGTACCATGTACGTGATTTTGCCTGTCCGTGCCACTTTGCGTACATCGGCGTGAGGCGGTCGTCAAGTGGTTAATGTCTAAACTGCTGGCAAGAAAAGTCAGTACACCCCTAAGTGAAAATCTCCACATTGGGCCCAATTAGCCATTTTCCCCTCCCCGGTGTCATGTGACTCGTTAGTGTTACAAGGTCTCAGGTGTGAATGGGGAGCAGGTGTGTTAAATTTGGTGTTATCACTCTCACTCTCTCATACTGGTCACTGGAAGTACAACATGGCACCTCATGGCAAAGAACTCTCTGAGGATCTGAAATAAAGAATTGTTGCTCTACATAAAGATGGCCTAGGCTATAAGAAGATTGCCAAGACCCTGAAACTGATCTGCAGCACGGTGGCCAAGACCATACAGCGGTATAACAGGACAGGTTCCCCTCAGAACAGGCCTCGCCATGGTCCACCAAAGAAGTTGAAGTCACGTGATCAGCATCATATACAGAGGTTGTCTTTGGGAAATAGACGTATGAGTGCTGCCAGCATTGCTGCAGAGGTTGTAGGGGTGGGGGTCAGCCTGTCAGTGCTCAGACCATACGCCACACACTGCATCAAATTGGTCTGCATGGCTGTCATCCCAGAAGGAAGCCTCTTCTAAAGATGATGTACAAGAAAGACCACAAACAGTTTGCTGGAGACAAGCAGACTAAGGACATAGATTACTGGAACCATGTCCTGTGGTCTGATGAGACCAAGATAAACGTATTTGGTTCAGATGGTGACAAGCGTGTGTGGGGGCAACCAGGTGAGGAGGACAAAGACAAGTGTGTCTTGTCTACAGTCAAGCATGGTGGTGGTGGTGTCATGGTCTGGGGGTACATGAGTGCTGCCGGCACTGGGGGGCTACAGATCATTGAGGGGACCATGAATGCCAACATGTACTGTGACCTACTGAAGCAGAGCATGATCCCCTCCCTTCAGAGACTGGACCGCAGGGCAGTATTCCAACATGATAACCACCCCAAACACACCTCCAAGACCACCACTGCCTTGCTAGAGAAGCTGAGGGTAAAGGTGATGGACTGGCCAAGCATGTCTCCAGACCTAAACCCTATTGATCATCTGTGGGACATCCTCAAACAGAAGGTGGAGGAGCGCAAGGTCTCCAACATCCACCAGCTCCGTGATGTCATCATGGGGGAGGGGAAGAGGACTCCAGTGACAACCTGTGAAGCTCTGGTGACCTCCATGCCCAAGAGGGTTAAGGCAGTGCTGGAAAATAATGGTGGCCACACAAAATATGGACACTTTGGGCCCAATTTGAAGATTTTCACTTAGGGGTGTACTGACTTTTGTTGCCAGCGGTTTAGACATTAATGGCTGTGTGTTGAGTTATTTTGAGGGGACAGTAAATTTACACTGTTATACAAGCTGTACACTCACTACTTTACATTGTAGACAAGTGTCATTTCTTCAGTGTTGTCACATGAAAAGATAGAAGAAAAGATTTACACAAATGTCACTGAGGGGTGTACTTACTTTTGTCACATACCGTATATATGGACCTAACCGTATATTGATACCCAGATAAATATTAACAATCTTAATAGTAGAGTATATTTAGGATCCTTTATATAGTTGGGATATCTTTTCTCTTGTATTGTATCGGTCTCCTGTATATCCCCCTATAGTCAGTCTCCTGTATATCCTCCTATAGTCAGTCTCCTGTATATCCCCCTATAGTCGGTCTCCTGTATATCCCCCTATAGTCAGTCTCCTGTATATCCCCCTATAGTCAGTCTCCTGTATATCCCCCTATAGTCACTCTCCTGTATATCCTCCTATAGTCAATCTCCTGTATATCTCCCTATATTCAGTCTCCTGTATATCCCCCTATAGTCACTCTCCTGTATATCCCACTATAGTCACTCTCCTGTATATCCCACTATAGTCACTCTCCTGTATATCCTCCTATAGTCAGTCTCCTGTATATCCCCCTATAGTCAGTCTCCTGTATATCCCCCTATAGTCACTCTCCTGTATATCCCACTATAGTCACTCTCCTGTATATCCCCCTATAGTCACTCTCCTGTATATCCTCCTATAGTCAGTCTCCTGTATATCCCCCTATAGTCAGTCTCCTGTATATCCCCCTATAGTCACTCTCCTGTATATCCCACTATAGTCACTCTCCTGTATATCCCCCTATAGTCACTCTCCTGTATATCCCACTATAGTCACTCTCCTGTATATCCCCCTATAGTCACTCTCCTGTATATCCTCCTATAGTCACTCTCCTGTATATCCCCCTATAGTCACTCTCCTGTATATCCCCCTATAGTCACTCTCCTGTATATCCCCCTATAGTCAGTCTCCTGTATATCCCCCTATAGTCACTCTCCTGTATATCCCCCTATAGTCAGTCTCCTGTATATCCCCCTATAGTCAGTCTCCTGTATATCCCCCTATAGTCACTCTTCTGTATATCCCCCTATAGTCAGTCTCCTGTATATCCTCCTATAGTCAGTCTCCCGTATATCCCCCTATAGTCAGTCTCCTGTATATCCCCCTATAGTCACTCTCCTGTATATCCCCCTATAGTCAGTCTCCCGTATATCCTCCTATAGTCAGTCTCCTGTATATCCCCCTATAGTCAGTCTCCCGTATATCCTCCTATAGTCAGTCTCCTGTATATCCCCCTATAGTCAGTCTCCTGTATATCCCCCTATAGTCACTCTCCTGTATATCCCCCTATAGTCACTCTCCTGTATATCCCCCTATAGTCACTCTCCTGTATATCCTCCTATAGTCACTCTCCTGTATATCCCCCTATAGTCACTCTCCTGTATATCCCCCTATAGTCGGTCTCCTGTATATCCCCCATAGTCAGTCTCCTGTATATCCCCATATAGTCACTCTCCTGTATATCCCCCTATAGTCACTCTCCTGTATATCCCCCCTATAGTCACTCTCCTGTATATCCCCATATAGTCAGTCTGCTGTATATCCCCCTATAGTAGGTCTCCTGTATATCCCCCTATAGTCAGTCTCCTGTATATCCCCCTATAGTCAGTCTGCTGTATATCCCCCTATAGTCAGTCTCCTGTATATCCCCCTATAGTCACTCTCCTGTATATCCCCCTATAGTCACTCTCCTGTATATCCCCCTATAGTCACTCTCCTGTATATCCTCCTATAGTTGGTCTCCTGTATATCCCCCTATAGTCACTCTCCTGTATATCCTCCTATAGTCAGTCTGCTGTATATCCCCCTATAGTCAGTCTCCTGTATATCCCCCTATAGTCAGTCTGCTGTATATCCCCCTATAGTCACTCTCCTGTATATCCCCCTATAGTCACTCTCCTGTATATCCCCCTATAGTCACTCTCCTGTATATCCCCCTATAGTCACTCTCCTGTATATCCCCCTATAGTCACTCTCCTGTATATCCCCCTATAGTCACTCTCCTGTATATCCCCCTATAGTCACTCTCCTGTATATCCCCCTATAGTCAGTCTCCTGTATATCCTCCTATAGTCATTCTCCTGTATATCCCCCTATAGTCACTCTCCTGTATATCCCCCTATAGTCACTCTCCTGTATATCCCCCTATAGTCACTCTCCTGTATATCCCCCTATAGTCACTCTCCTGTATATCCCCCTATAGTCACTCTCCTGTATATCCCCCTATAGTCACTCTCCTGTATATCCCCCTATAGTCACTCTCCTGTATATCCTCCTATAGTCACTCTCCTGTATATCCCCCTATAGTCACTCTCCTGTATATCCCCCTATAGTCAGTGTCCTGTATATCCCCCTATAGTCACTCTCCTGTATATCCTCCTATAGTCAGTCTCCTGTATATCCTCCTATAGTCGGTCTGTAGGACGGGGAGTACAGATCTATAACACACATCATGTTCTGAATGTTCAGAAATAATTCTCACCGAATCTCCAGCCTAGAACTTTCTATAGGGATGATTTGTATGATGTATATAGAGAGCGTCTGATCCGCGCCTCATGGAGCACGCAGGGAAAGTGTCCGTGTTGTAGAGTATATAGATTAATATACTTATATCCTATAGGGGATAGAGATTA
Source organism: Lithobates septentrionalis (assembly GCA_037952835.1). Taxonomy (NCBI): domain Eukaryota; kingdom Metazoa; phylum Chordata; class Amphibia; order Anura; family Ranidae; genus Lithobates; species Lithobates septentrionalis. The sequence continues at coordinate 63,350 of JBBDGP010004456.1, forward strand.
GAGAGTATAGAATATTATATACTGATTATAGACTGTACAGTATCATTTATTATAGATTTATTAGATCATCATTATTATCCATAAACTACAGTTATGATTCGATCACACAGATAATATTGTCCTTCTATTCTATTCTAGTTGATAATAGATTGATCATATTATCAGACTGTGTAGATTTATTGTATATTTTCTATACTCTATATTTATTATCGGAGGTTTTCATTTAAGTAACATTGTTTGTATGATATCATTTCTATATATTTCCCATAATGTTAATATAATACAATCTGTATAGATCGATTGTGTAGATAATATTATATGTATTATATTAAAATATCATATTCCATATAGATATTATACATTTACCATATACATAATATAATCTATAGTGTGGAATTATTATAGATTGATAAAATAGATAATATGATATACAATGTATAATTATCATAGATTGAGTGTGTAGATAATATATTATCTATCATATCATAATCCATATAGTAAAGTTATTATAAATACACCATGAACATAATATAATCTGTATTGTGGAATTATCATTCAGAGTATATAATCTGTAGTATAAATGTAAATGTATATCATAATCCATGTAGTATAGTTATTATAAATTGATCATATATATATATATCATTGTACATGTATTACATGTGAATTGTGTAATTATTATAGATTGATCATATAGATAATATATATTTGATAGTATAGGTATTATAGATTTATTTTAGAGTGTATATTATATGCATAATATAATTATTTTTTCTTGTATAGATATCATAATCCATATAGTATAGTTATTATAGATCTGTATTGTATAATTATTATAGAATAATCTATAGATAATATAGATTTGATAGCATAGGTGTCATATAGATCATATAATCTGTACAATATATTATAGATTTAGAATATCCAAACGATTTATATTTGAGTTATGTTGTAGATCTTATAGTATAATTATTATAGATCATTCATATAGATAATAAAGATTTTACAGTATAGATATTGCCTGTCTATCATATAGATATGTAATCTGTATAGTATAATTATAGATTGATCATATAGACAATACAGAATTTATAGAATAAATATTATACACTTCTCATATAGATAGGATGGAATTAATCAGTTAAAAATTAAAAATTGATCAAATAAATAGTACAACGTTTATGGTATAATTACAATAGATTGATTATATAGATTGTATAGAATTTGTAGTATAATGATTATAAATTGATCCTATAGATAGTGTATAGAATTTATAGTATTATTATTATTATTATAGATTGATTATATATATAGTATGAAATGTATCATTTAGATATAGATTAATCATATGGATGGTATAAAAAAAATCATAGTATAATCATTATAGACTGATCATATTCACAGGATAGAATTTATTATAATATTATTATAGATTTATTATAGTGATAGTATAGAATTGACTGTACTGATATTATAGATTATCCTATAGATAGTATAGAATTTATAGTATTATTATTATTATTTTATAGATTATCCTATAGAAAATATAGAGTTTGTAGTATAATGATTATAAATTGATTCTATAGATAATATAGAATTGATAGCGTTATTATTATTATTTTAGAGTGATCCTATAGATAGTACAGAATTTGTAGTGTTATTATTATAGATTTATTATAGTGATAGTATAGAATTGACTCTACTGATATTATAGATTATCCTATAGATAGTATGGAATTTATAGTATTATTATTATTATAAATTGATCCTATAGATAGTACAGAGTTTATAGTGTTATTATTATAGATTTATTATAGTGATAGTATAGAACTGACTGTACTGATATTATAGATTATCCTATAGATAGTATAGAATTTATAGTATTATTATTATAGATATTGCAAATGACTTTAGTAAACTCTCCATTGTCATCTCCTGGGAAGTCTCGAGTCTCTTTGAAGTTCGAAGGTTGATGAATATCTTCAGTTTGTGATATTTTCTCATCAGAACTGGAAGGACCGGAATCGACGTTCCCACAGCCTGCGCGGCGTCACCGTCCATCAATCAGGGAAGTCAGCCGGTGACATGAGAAGATTTCCTCTCTCAGGTGACACTTTTTTGGACTTTTTTCTCACCCCCAGAATAGAATATAAATCATCAGATTCTTATGAAACAGACAAATTTCCGGCATGCTCACCCCACCGCCATCGCCCATCCCCCACACAGACCACGCCGGGCCTTCCGGAGCCATCAGAGAGCCGTCTGTGTGATGATTGCACGATGTTGGGACGTGTGTAAAGGAGGAAATATAATAATCACCTTGCAGTGTCCTCCATGTCATTATTATAGGTGGATATCGGCACAGGTGTCATTTCACTGGAGAATGGCTGAGCTGTGAGCGGCTGGGGGCAGGGCATGCTGAGACTTGTAGTTCCTCAGTGTCAGGTCCACCTCTGACAGGCTGCAGCCAGATTTCCATTATTTCCCCCGACCCTCAGCAAAGTACAAAGTCCCCCCTTGTAGGACGTCAGTGACGTCATAGTGGAGTGCGAGTTCCTCAAAGGGCGGAGTTCCTCCTGATGACATCATGGTAGGGATGAGTTCACAGGAGGGAACCCGGTGGGAGGTCTGCAAACCCCGAACATAGCAGAGAACCCTTCTGAAGACTACGGGACTCGGGGGAGATTTGTTTCTGCCATTTTTTAAGAAGCTTTGGGTAAAAAAGTGCATGGGGGTGGGGGCTGGGCACTGCCATGGGGGATATTTATACATTTCCAAAAAAATGTAATGCAGCAGGAAGAGGTTCCAGTAATGTGTACAAATAACAACCATGAGTGGGTTCCCCCAAAACTCACACCAGACCCTTCTACAGACATGCAGCCCCCCCCCCCCATTCTTGTATCATACCAGGCCCCTCCCACATCCTGTCCCCCAAAAGGAATGTGTAGATTTGTGGGGGTAGGACTTCTCTGAATGTGGAAGCCCCCACTTTAGCACAAGGGTGCCCCCAGATATCCACCCCCCCAGTGAAATGAGCGCAGTGTACATAAGCACCCCTAATTAGTCACCCCCCCAGAAAAAAAAAATTGAAACATAAATAAACACAAACTATGAAACAATTACATTAATAAAAATAGCATTTAAAAATGTAAACAATGTCTTCCAAAGTAAATCCATTGTCACTCACAATGACCCCTCCCCCGCCTCATGATCTTCACCTGATGCACTTCCCCCACAAAATGACCGATCCCAGCCGGCCGATGTTTGTAAACAAACCAGCTGAGTGATGTCATTGACCAATAAAGATGACCTTATATGGTGAATGACATCACCCCGGCGACCCGGCTGGATTACAAACAGAAGTCAGTCCGGAGTCTGTCATCCAATGGCTGGAGTCCGACCACCAACAAGTGACAGATTGTTTACAAACATCAGCCAATCCGAACCTAGACCCCGCCCACTGCAACCATCACCAATGTACAGTGCCCCATAGAGAGAGAAGGAGAAGAACGGGGGTGAGTGACACCGATAGAACAAGGACTGAATTTACAGTGCCTTAAAAAGTATTCATACCCTAGGCATTTTCCACATTTTGTTATGTTACAGCCTTATTCCAAAATGGATTAAATTCATTATTTTCCTCAAAATTCTACAAATAATCCCCCATAATGACAACGTGAGAGAAGTTTGTTTAAAATTTTTGCAAATTTATTAAAAATATAAAATGAAAAAATCCCACATACATAAGTATCACAGGCTCCTCCCATGTACATAAGTATCACAGGCTCCTCCCATGTACATAAGTATCAAAGGCTCCTCCCATGTACATAAGTATCACAGGCTCCTCCCATGTACATAAGTATCAAAGGCTCCTCCCATGTACATAAGTATCACAGGCTCCTCCCATGTACATAAGTATCAAAGGCTCCTCCCATGTACATAAGTATCACAGGCTCCTCCCATGTACATAAGTATCACAGGCTCCTCCCACGTACATAAGTATCACAGGTTTCTCCCACGTACATAAGTATCACAGGCTCCTCCCATGTACATAAGTATCACAGGCTCCTCCCATGTACATAAGTATCACAGGCTCCTCCCATGTACATAAGTATCACAGACTCCTCCCATGTACATAAGTATCACAGGCTCCTCCCATTTACATAAGTATCACAGGCTCCTCCAATCTACATAAATATCACAGACTCCTCCCATGTACATAAGTATCACAGACTCCTCCCATGTACATAAGTATCACAGGCTCCTCCCATGTACATAAGTATCACAGACTCCTCCCATGTACACAGACTCCTCCCATGTACACAGACTCCTCCCATGTACATAAGTACAACAGCAATGCTGGTGGTGTATTGGATTGGATGAAGGGCTCATTAGGGGTATATAAATGATCTATGAAACATTTCAAGCAATTACAAGGTTTTTTTTTTTTTTAATGAGTGGTTTTTCATCATTTGCTATCATTTTTAATGTAATGTAAAAAAAATACATCACCTTTAAAAACGCTTCTAAACTAAAACACGGCTAAACGTCGGTACTGTGTATAGCTGCATTTGTCGTCCGAAACGTCGGAAACTTCGTCGTCTGAACTCATTTTTTTGCTTTCAAAGAAAAGCCTATAAACAACATTAAAGGAACCTGAGTACATAAGATAACATTGGATGAGTTCAGGGGCAGCTGAAAAAAGCATCCAACTGCCTCTGAACATTCGTTTACCAGCAGCAGTGTACATGAGGCCCTAATCTCCGTATAAATACAGCTGTTCTGTGAAGCCCTCAGAGGTTTGTTAGAGAAAGTTAGTGATCAAACAGCATCATGAAGGCCAAGGAACACACCAGACAGGTCAGGGATAAAGTTGTGGAGAAGTATAAAGCAGGGTTAGGTTATAAAAGAATCTCCCAAGCTTTGACCATCTCACGGAGCTCTGTTCAATCCATCATCGGAAAATGGAAAGAGTATGGCACAACTGCAAACCTACCAAGACATGGCCGTCCACCTAAACTGACCGGCCGGGCAAGGAGAGCATTCATCAGAGAAGAGCCAAGAGGTCCATGGTAACTCTGGAGGAGCTGCAGAGATCCACAGCTCAGGTGGGAGAATCTGTCCACAGGACTACTATTAGTCGTGTTCTCCACAAATCTGCCCTTTATGGAAGAGTGACAAGAAGAAAGACATTGGTGAAAGAAAGTCATAAGAAGTCCTGTTTGTAGTTTGTGAGAAGCCATGTGGAGGACACAGCAAACATGTGGAAGAAGGTGCTCTGGTCACATGAGACCAAAATTCTACTTTATGGCCTAAAAGCAAAACGCTATGTGTGGGGAAAACTAACACTGCACATCACCCTGAACACACCATCCCCACCGTGAAACATGGTGGTGGCAGCATCATGTGGTGGGGATGGTTTTCTTCAGCAGGGACAGGGAAGCTGGTCAGAGTTGATGGGAAGATGGATGGAGACAAATACAGGACAATCTTAGAAGAAAACCTGTTAGAGTCTACAAAAGACTTGAGACCGGGGAGGAGGTTCACCTTCCAGCAGGACAACGACCCGAAACATCCAGCCAGAGCTACAATGGAATGGTTTAGATCAAAGCATATTCATGTGTTAGAATGGCCCAGTCACAGTCCAGACCTAAATCACATTGAGAATCTGTGGCAAGGCTTGAAAATTGCTGTTCACAGACGCTCTCCATCCAATCTGACAGAGCTTGAGATATTTTACAAAGAAGAATGGGCAGAAATGTCCTCTCTAGATGTGCAAAGCTGGTAGAGACATCCCCAAAAAGACTTGTAGAGAAAGGGGGTTCTACAAAGTATTGACTCCGGGGGGCGCCATACAAATCCCCCTCCCCTCCACACTTTTCACATATTTATTTGTATCATTTATCATTTTCCTTCCACTTCACAATTATGTGACACTTTGTGTTGGTTTATCACATAAAATCCCAATAAAATACATTTATGTTTTTGGTTGTAACATGAAAAATGTGGGAAATGTCAAGGGGTATGAATACTTTTTCAAGGCACTGTAGAATGGGGAAGAGCGGGGGTGAGTGACACCGATAGACAAGGACTGGAGGAGAGGATTGGCGGTGATTGTCTTCATAGAAGGACTGCAGGTTGTGCCCCCACACAGCTTTGGTTCTATATGGATGGATCTGTATTGGTGGGGGAGGGGGTTCCGGGCAGATTGCTCTATAACGGGTGCAGAGCACACATGTTTATGGCATACATGGCAGATCTGATCTGTAATTTATGGCTGCGATCTCCCGGGAACGTCCCGTCTGCAGGAATAATCTGCCCGGAATGTTGCGGTTTTATTAGAACACAAAGTTTTCCTTCAATCCGGTTTTATTGAGATATTTCTGGTCATCTGTCAGCGCAGCCCCTCCCACAATCGCTCAGATCCGTTATATTCTCCTTTCATTGTCTGACCCTACAAAAGTGGCATCTGGGTGACAATATCCACCCAAAGGGGCCCCATCATCCCCTCACCAGTGCCCCATCATCCCCCCACCAGGGCCCCAACATCTCCCCACCAGTACTCCAACATCCCCCCACCAGGGCCCCAACATCTCCCACCAGTACTCCAACATCCCCCCACCAGGGCCCCAACATCTCCCCACCAGTACTCCCAACATCCCTCCACCAGGGCCCCAACATCTCCCCACCAGTACTCCAACATCCCCCCACCAGGGCCCCAACATCTCCCCACCAGTACTCCCAACATCCCTCCACCAGGGCCCCAACATCTCCCACCAGTACTCCAACATCCCCCCACCAGGGCCCCAACATCTCCCCACCAGTACTCCCAACATCCCTCCACCAGGGCCCCAACATCTCCCCACCAGTACTCCCAACATCCCTCCACCAGGGCCCCAACATCTCCCCACCAGGGCCCCAACATCTCCCCACCAGTACTCCAACATCCCCCCACCAGGGCCCCAACATCTCCCCACCAGTACTCCCAACATCCCTCCACCAGGGCCCCAACATCTCCCCACCAGTACTCCCAACATCCCTCCACCAGGGCCCCAATATCTCCCCACCAGTACTCCAACATCCCCCCACCAGGGCCCCAACATCTCCCCACCAGTACTCCCAACATCCCTCCACCAGGGCCCCAACATCTCCCCACCAGTACTCCCAACATCCCTCCACCAGGGCCCCAACATCTCCCCACCAGGGCCCCAACATCTCCCCACCAGTACTCCAACATCCCCCCACCAGGGCCCCAACATCTCCCCACCAGTACTCCAACGTCCCTCCACCAGTGCCCCATCATCCCCCCACCAGGGCCCCAACATCTCCTCACCAGTACTCCAACATCCCTCCACCAGGGCCCCAACTTCCCCCTCACCAGGGCCCCAACATCTCCCCACCAGGGCCCCAACATCTCCCCACCAGGGCCCCAACTTCCCCCTCACCAGGGCCCCAACATCTCCCCACCAGGGCCCCAACATCTCCCCACCAGTACTCCAACATCCCCCCACCAGGGCCCCAACATCTCCCCACTAGTACTCCAACATCCCTCCACCAGGGCCCCAACATCTCCCCACCAGGGCCCCAACTTCCCCCTCACCAGGGCCCCAACATCTCCCCACCAGGGCCCCAACATCTCCCCACCAGGGCCCCAACTTCCCCCTCACCAGGGCCCCAACATCTCCCCACCAGGACCCCAACATCCCCCGACCAGGGCCCCAACATTCCACAGGGGCCCCAACATCCTTCCACTGGGGCCCCAACATCCCCGCACCAGGGCCCCAACATCTCCCCACCAGGGCTCCTACATCCCCCCCACCAGGGCCCCAACATCTCCCCACTGGGGCCGCAACATCCCCCCACCAGGGCTCCAGCATCACCCCACTGGGGCCCAAACATCCCCCCACCGGGGCCCCAACATATTCCCACTGGGGCCCCAACATCCCCCCACAGGTGCCCCAAAATCCCCCCACAGGTGCCCCAACATCCTTCCACTGGGGCCCCAACATCCCCCTACCAGGGCCCCAACATCTCCCCACCAGGGCTCCAACATCCCCCTACCAGGGCCCCAACATCTCCCCACTGGGGCCCCAACATCCCCCCACCAAGGCCCCAGCATCACCCCACTGGGGCCCAAACATCCCCCCACCGGGGCCCCAACATATTCCCACCGGGGCCCCAACATCCCCCCCACAGGTGCCCCAAAATCCCCCCACAGGTGCCCCAACATCTCCCCAGTCAGCTCATTAGCGCCTGCACTACACACTCTGTGTACAGTTGAGGAGGGAGGGGGATCCAGCCAATCACTTTTCAGCAACCTTATGTCAGCACTGTGAAGAAGGCTTTTGATTGGTTGTGATGGGTTAGAGCCAGAGCTTCTTCCCTCCTGAAATTATTCATAAACGATCCCACAAAACACCTCGGAGCTCCCAGTATAATGGAAGGCTGAAGGAAGAAAAAAAGAGTCACTGAGGAGAAGCCACGCCTCTCCATTCTGAGTGGCTGCAAGGAGAACCCTGACTGTTACATTGTGTCATTAAATATCTGAAGAGAAGAAATGCCAGTCAGCCGCCGGAGCCGTTCTACAAATGACTGTTTCCTGCATTCTTCATGGCTTCTGAATGACAGGATATCGGATTACCTCTGTGCCGGGAGTCAGTGACGGGATATCGGGTTACCTCTGTGCCGGGAGTCAGTGACAGGATATTGGATTACCTCTGTGCCGGGAGTCAGTGACAGGATATCGGATTACCTCTGTGTCGGGAGTCAGTGATAGGATATCAGATTACCTCTGTGTCGGGAGTCAGTGACCGGATATCAGATTACTTCTGTGCCGGGAGTCAGTGACTGATATCAGATTACCTCTGTGCTGGGAGTCAGTGACAGGATATCAGATTACCTCTGTGTCGGGAGTCAGTGACGGGATATCAGATTACTTCTGTGCCGGGAGTCAGTGACCGGATATCAGATTACTTCTGTGCCGGGAGTCAGTGACGGGATATCGGATTACCTCTGTGCTGGGAGTCAGTGACAGGATATCAGATTACCTCTGTGTCGGGAGTCAGTGACCAGATATCAGATTACTTCTGTGCCGGGAGTCAGTGACAGGATATTGGATTACCTCTGTGCCGGGAGTCAGTGACGGGATATCAGATTACCTCTGTGCCGGGAGTCAGTGACAGGATATTGGATTACCTCTGTGCCGGGAGTCAGTGACAGGATATTGGATTACCTCTGTGCTGGGAGTCAGTGACAGGATATCGGATTACCTCTGTGCCGGGAGTCAGTGATGGGATATCAGATTACCTCTGTGCTGGGAGTCAGTGACAGGATATCGGATTACCTCTGTGCCGGGAGTCAGTGACAGGATATCGTATTACCTCTGTGCCGGGAGTCAGTGACAGGATATCGGATTACCTCTGTGCCGGGAGTCAGTGACGGGATATCGGATTACCTCTGTGCCGGGAGTCAGTGACGGGATATCAGATTACCTCTGTGCCGAAAGTCAGTGAAGGGATATCGGATAACCTCTGTGCCGGGAGTCAGTGACAGGATATCGGATTACCTCTGTGCGGGAGTCAGTGACAGGATATCGGATTACCTCTGTGTCGGGAGTCAGTGACGGGATATAAGATTACCTCTGTGCCGGGAGTCAGTGACGGGATATCAGATTACCTCTGTGCCAGGAGTCAGTGATGGGATATCGGATTACCTCTGTGCCGGGAGTCAGTGACGGGATATCGGATTACCTCTGTACCGGGAGTCATTGACGGGATATCAGATTACCTCTGTGCCGGGAGTCAGTGACAGGATATTGGATTACCTCTGTGCTGGGAGTCAGTGACAGGATATCGGATTACCTCTGTGCCGGGAGTCAGTGATGGGATATCAGATTACCTCTGTGCTGGGAGTCAGTGACAGGATATCGGATTACCTCTGTGCCGGGAGTCAGTGACAGGATATCGGATTGCCTCTGTGCCGGGAGTCAGTGACAGGATATCGTATTACCTCTGTGCCGGGAGTCAGTGACAGGATATTGGATTACCTCTGTGCGGGAGTCAGTGACAGGATATCGGATTACCTCTGTGTCGGGAGTCAGTGACGAGATATAAGATTACCTCTGTGCCGGGAGTCAGTGACGGGATATCAGATTACTTCTGTGCCGGGAGTCAGTGACAGGATATCAGATTACTTCTGTGCCGGGAGTCAGTGACGGGATATCAGATTACCTCTGTGCTGGGAGTCAGTGACAGGATATCAGATTACTTCTGTGCCGGGAGTCAGTGACGGGATATCAGATTACTTCTGTGCCGGGAGTCAGTGACGGGATATCAGATTACTTCTGTGCCGGGAGTCAGTGACGGGATATCAGATTACTTCTGTGCCGGGAGTCAGTGACGGGATATCAGATTACTTCTGTGCCGGGAGTCAGTGACAGGATATCGGATTACCTCTGTGCCGGGAGTCAGTGACGGGATATCAGATTACTTCTGTGCCGGGAGTCAGTGACGGGATATCAGATTACTTCTGTGCCGAGAGTCAGTGACGGGATATCAGATTACTTCTGTGCTGGGAGTCAGTGACAGGATATCAGATTACCTCTGTGCCGGGAGTCAGTGACGGGATATCAGATTACCTCTGTGCTGGGAGTCAGTGACAGGATATCAGATTACTTCTGTGCCGGGAGTCAGTGACGGGATATCAGATTACTTCTGTGCCGGGAGTCAGTGACGGGATATCAGATTACTTCTGTGCCGGGAGTCAGTGACCGGATATCAGATTACTTCTGTGTCGGGAGTCAGTGACGGGATATCGGATTACCTCTGTGCTGGGAGTCAGTGACAGGATATCAGATTACCTCTGTGTCGGGAGTCAGTGACCGGATATCAGATTACTTCTGTGCCGGGAGTCAGTGACGGGATATCAGATTACCTCTGTGCCGGGAGTCAGTGACAGGATATTGGATTACCTCTGTGCCGGGAGTCAGTGACAGGATATTGGATTACCTCTGTGCTGGGAGTCAGTGACAGGATATCGGATTACCTCTGTGCCGGGAGTCAGTGATGGGATATCAGATTACCTCTGTGCTGGGAGTCAGTGACAGGATATCGGATTACCTCTGTGCCGGGAGTCAGTGACAGGATATCGGATTACCTCTGTGCCGGGAGTCAGTGACAGGATATCGTATTACCTCTGTGCCGGGAGTCAGTGACAGGATATCGGATTACCTCTGTGCCGGGAGTCAGTGACGGGATATCGGATTACCTCTGTGCCGGGAGTCAGTGACGGGATATCAGATTACCTCTCTGCCGAAAGTCAGTGATGGGATATCGGATAACCTCTGTGCCGGGAGTCAGTGACAGGATATCGGATTACCTCTGTGCGGGAGTCAGTGACAGGATATCGGATTACCTCTGTGTCGGGAGTCAGTGACGGGATATAAGATTACCTCTGTGCCGGGAGTCAGTGACGGGATATCAGATTACCTCTGTGCCGGGAGTCAGTGATGGGATATCGGATTACCTCTGTGCCGGGAGTCAGTGACGGGATATCGGATTACCTTTGTACCGGGAGTCAGTGACGGGATATCAGATTACCTCTGTGCCGGGAGTCAGTGACAGGATATTGGATTACCTCTGTGCTGGGAGTCAGTGACAGGATATCGGATTACCTCTGTGCCGGGAGTCAGTGATGGGATATCAGATTACCTCTGTGCTGGGAGTCAGTGACAGGATATCGGATTACCTCTGTGCCGGGAGTCAGTGACAGGATATCGGATTACCTCTGTGCCGGGAGTCAGTGACAGGATATCGGATTACCTCTGTGCCGGGAGTCAGTGACAGGATATCGGATTACCTCTGTGCGGGAGTCAGTGACAGGATATCGGATTACCTCTGTGTTGGGAGTCAGTGACGGGATATAAGATTACCTCTGTGCCGGGAGTCAGTGATGGGATATCAGATTACTTCTGTGCCGGGAGTCAGTGACGGGATATCAGATTACTTCTGTGCCGGGAGTCAGTGACGGGATATCAGATTACCTCTGTGCCGGGAGTCAGTGACAGGATATCAGATTACTTCTGTGCCGGGAGTCAGTGACGGGATATCAGATTACTTCTGTGCCGGGAGTCAGTGACGGGATATCAGATTACTTCTGTGCCGGGAGTCAGTGACGGGATATCAGATTACTTCTCTGCCGGGAGTCAGTGACGGGATATCAGATTACTTCTGTGCCGGGAGTCAGTGACAGGATATCGGATTACCTCTGTGCCGGGAGTCAGTGACAGGATATCAGATTACTTCTGTGCCGGGAGTCAGTGACGGGATATCAGATTACTTCTGTGCCGAGAGTCAGTGACGGGATATCAGATTACTTCTGTGCTGGGAGTCAGTGACAGGATATCAGATTACCTCTGTGCCGGGAGTCAGTGACGGGATATCAGATTACCTCTGTGCTGGGAGTCAGTGACAGGATATCAGATTACTTCTGTGCCGGGAGTCAGTGACAGGATATCAGATTACTTCTGTGCCGGGAGTCAGTGACGGGATATCAGATTACCTCTGTGCTGGGAGTCAGTGACAGGATATCAGATTACTTCTGTGTCGGGAGTCAGTGACGGGATATCAGATTACTTCTGTGCTGGGAGTCAGTGACGGGATATCGGATTACTTCTGTGCCGGGAGTCAGTGACAGGATATCAGATTACTTCTGTGCCGGGAGTCAGTGACGGGATATCAGATTACTTCTGTGCCGGGGAATATCGGATTTAATGGGAACATCACGAAGGATGTGATCAGCATGTTCCACTCTCTGGGGCCCCGGGGGCCCCAGTCCCCTCCCCCTTCTCCTTCAGACGCCAGTAGCTGGGGTCTCAGATGGCTGGTGACATTTTCAGGGGCGGAGCCCGCATTTCTGCATTATCCTTCAAACACTTCGCACAGCGAGAGATGAAATGTTTTCCGAACTTCTGCCGTCCAGATGACGCCAAACATCTCCTCTCCGGCCCGTCCGCAGGGGTCTGCAAATCCTTGCCGAGAACGCTCGATCAAATGCCGGTCGCAATCTCTCTAAATTAATGGGAACTCAGTAGTCCAGAGAAATGGAGGACGGGGAGAGCCAACATAATCCCAAACCGGAGGAGGCTTTGTTTGCTTCGTATGTCATAAACAACAAATAAAGCTTCATCCTTTGTTACATCTCAGTGCTACTAATCTCCTGCTGCCTCTTTGCAGCCACTTCCTGTCTCCATACACTCCAGTGATGGGATTCCTGATGGTGACACCAGAGGAACGTGTCTGTGTCATGTGTGCTGAACCAGCCACTTGTGGTCTCCTCTTGAAATGATGGGGTGAAAACACAGGAGAGCAATTAGGTGTTGTCTCCCTGTAACAGGAAGTGCCTGAACAAGGTCCTTCATGGTGGCATCACCAATATCAGAATTTAATTAGAATAATATCTGATTATTATATGAATAATATTGGAATAATATTAGATTAATATAAGAATAATATTGGATTAATTTTGGAATAATATAAGAATAATATTGGAATAATATTTTATATTAGAAATAATATCAGATTATAATAGTAATAATATTGGATTAATATCAGATTATAATAGTAATAATATTGGATTAATATCAGATTATAATTAGAATAATATCAGGTTATTATAGGAATAATATTGGATAGTTTTTGGATGTTGTTGGTTTGGGATCGGTAGCGTTGCGGTTTCAGAAATAATGGGCGCGGTCTTTGTACTGTCAGGGAAGTGACTTTCTTCCCTAGAACTCCATTAGTAAGGACAATATTTGGAGACATTTATTGTCATTGGATATTTCCGGAAAATTTACAGCCACTGATAACTCCGCCCAGAATATTGTTGTGTAATCCGTACAGAATAAATATTATAATATGGAGCTTCCTGGTGAAGGAGAACTGAAGGCAAAGCTTATTTTCATTCTGGATGGAGTACATGGGGTGATATAACCCCTGTCAGTGTCCTATTGGGGAGATTTCTCTTCACTTCCTATCCCATAGACACAATAGGAAGTGAGAGGAAATCTCCCCAAAGTGAGGGGATCCCGGAAACAGTGTGTTCTGTACATGACTTGTATTGATTATCAGCTTCCATCAATCTCCATCATCTTCTTCATGGACCGAATTCCTGCCATAAATGGATCAAATTCCAGGCATACACAAATCAAATTCCAGCCATACACGGATCAAATTCCAGCCATACACGGATCAAATTCCGGCCATACACGGATGAAATTCCAGCCATACACAGATCAAATTCCAGCCATACACGGATCAAATTCCAGCCATAAACAGATCAAATTCCGGCCATACACGGATCAAATTCCAGCCATACACGGATCAAATTCCGGCCATACACGGATCAAATTCCAGCCATACACGGATCAAATTCCGGCCATACATGGATCAAATTCCGGCCATACACGGATCAAATTCCAGCCATACACGGGTCAAATTCCAGCCATACACGGATCAAATTCCAGCCATACACGGGTCAAATTCCAGCCATACACGGGTCAAATTCCAGCCATACACGGATCAAATTCCGGCCATACACGGATCAAATTCCAGCCATACACGGATCAAATTCCAGCCATACACAGATCAAATTCCGGCCATACATGGATCAAATTCCGGCCATACACGGATCAAATTCCAGCCATACACGGGTCAAATTCCAGCCATACATGGATCAAATTCCAGCCATACACGGATAAAATTCCAGCCATACATGGATCAAATTCCGGCCATACACGGATCAAATTCCGGCCATACACGGATCAAATTCCGGCCATACACGGATCAAATTCCAGCCATACACGGATCAAATTCCGGCCATACACGGATCAAATTCCAGCCATATACGGATCAAATTCCGGCCATACACGGATCAAATTCCGGCCATACATGGATCAAATTCCGGCCATACACGAATCAAATTCCGGCCATACACGGATCAAATTCCGGCCATACATGGATCAAATTCCGGCCATACACGGATAAAATTCCAGCCATACATGGATCAAATTCCGGCCATACACGGATCAAATTCCGGCCATACACGGATCAAATTCCAGCCATATACGGATCAAATTCCGGCCATACACCGTTCAAATTCTGGCCATACACGGATCAAATTCCGGCCATACACGGATCAAATTCCGGCCATACACGGATCAAATTCCTGCCATAAACGGATCAAATTCTGGCCATACACGGATCAAATTCCGGCCATACACGGATCAAATTCCGGCCATACACGGATCAAATTCCTGCCATAAACGGATCAAATTCCGGCCATACACGGATCAAATTCCGGCCATACACGGATCAAATTCCGGCCATACACGGATCAAATTCCTGCCATAAACGGATCAAATTCCAGCCATACACGGATCAAATTCCGGCCATACACGGATCAAATTCCGGCCATACACTGATCAAATTCCAGCCATTCACGGATCAAATTCCAGCCATACATGGATCAAATTCCGGCCATACACGGATCAAATTCCGGCCATACACGGATCAAATTCCAGCCATAAACGGATCAAATTCCGGCCATACATCGTTCAAATTCCGGCCATACACGGATCAAATTCCGGCCATACACAAATCAAATTCCGGCCATACACGGATCAAATTCCGGCCATACATGGATCAAATTCCGGCCATATACGGATCAAATTCCGGCCATACACGGTTCAAATTCTGGCCATACACGGATCAAATTCCGGCCATACACGGATCAAATTCCGGCCATACACGGATCAAATTCCAGCCATACACGGATCAAATTCCAGCCATACACGGATCAAATTCCAGCCATACACGGATCAAATCCCGGCCATACACAGATCAAATTCCGGCCATACACGGATCAAATTCTGGCCATACACAGATCAAATTCCGGCCATACATGGATCAAATTCTGGCCATACACGGATCAAATTCCAGCCATACACGGGTCAAATTCCAGCCATACACGGGTCAAATTCCAGCCATACATGGATCAAATTCCAGCCATACATGGATAAAATTCAGGCCATACATGGATCAAATTCCGGCCATACACGGATCAACTTCCGGCCATACACGGATCAATTTCCAGCCATACACGGATCAAATTCTGGCCATACATGGATCAAATTCCGGCCATACACGGATCAAATTCCAGCCATACACGGGTCAAATTCCAGCCATACATAATTCAAATTCCAGCCATACACGGATAAAATTCCGGCCATACATGGCTCAAATTCCGGCCATACACGGATCAAATTCCGGCCATACACGGATCAAATTCCGGCCATACACGGATCAAATTCCAGCCATACACGGATCAAATTCCGGCCATACACGGATCAAATTCCGGCCATACACGGATCAAATTCTGGCCATACACAGATCAAATTCCAGCCATACATGGATCAAATTCCGGCCATACACGGATCAAATTCCAGCCATACACGGGTCAAATTCCAGCCATACACGGGTCAAATTCCAGCCATACATGGATCAAATTCCAGCCATACACGGATAAAATTCAGGCCATACATGGATCAAATTCCGGCTATACACGGATCAACTTCCGGCCATACACGGATCAATTTCCAGCCATACACGGATCAAATTCTGGCCATACATGGATCAAATTCCGGCCATACACGGATCAAATTCCAGCCATACACGGGTCAAATTCCAGCCATACATGGTTCAAATTCCAGCCATACACGGATAAAATTCCGGCCATACATGGCTCAAATTCCGGCCATACACGGATCAAATTCCGGCCATACACGGATCAAATTCCGGCCATACACGGATCAAATTCCAGCCATACACGGATCAAATTCCGGCCATACACGGATCAAATTCCGGCCATACACGGATCAAATTCCGGCCATACACGGATCAAATTCCTGCCATAAATGGATCAAATTCCGGCCATACACGGATCAAATTCCGGCCATACACGGATCAAATTTAATTCCGGCCATACACGGATCAAATTCCGGCCATACACGGATCAAATTCCGGCCATACACGGATCAAATTCTGGCCATATACGGATCAAATTCCGGCCATACACCGTTCAAATTCCGGCCATACACGGATCAAATTCCGGCCATACACGGATCAAATTCCGGCCATACACGGATCAAATTCCAGCCATACACGGATCAAATTCCAGCCATACACGGATCAAATTCCAGCCATACACAGATCGAAATTCCGGCCATACACGGATCAAATTCCAGCCATACACGGATCAAATTCCAGCCATACACGGATCAAATTCCAGCCATACACGGATCAAATTCCGGCCATACACGGATCAAATTCCGGCCATACACGGATCAAATTCCAGCCATATACGGATCAAATTCCGGCCATACACCGTTCAAATTCCGGCCATACACGGATCAAATTCCGGCCATACATGGATCAAATTCCGGCTATACACGGATCAAATTCCAGCCATACACGGGTCAAATTCCAGCCATACACGGGTCAAATTCCAGCCATACACGGGTCAAATTCCAGCCATACATGGATCAAATTCCAGCTATACACGGATAAAATTCCGGCCATACATGGATCAAATTCCGGCCATACACGGATCAAATTCCGGCCATACACAGATCAATTTCCAGCCATACACGGATCAAATTCTGGCCATACATGGATCAAATTCCGGCCATACACGGATCAATTTCCAGCCATACACGGATAAAATTCCGGCCATACATGGATCAAATTCCGGCCATACACGGATCAAATTCCGGCCATACACAGATCAATTTCCAGCCATACACGGATCAAATTCTGGCCATACATGGATCAAATTCCGGCCATACACGGATCAAATTCCAGCCATACACGGGTCAAATTCCAGCCATACATGGTTCAAATTCCAGCCATACACGGATAAAATTCCGGCCATACATGGCTCAAATTCCGGCCATACACGGATCAAATTCCGGCCATACACGGATCAAATTCCGGCCATACACGGATCAAATTCCAGCCATACACGGATCAAATTCCGGCCATACACGGATCAAATTCCGGCCATACACGGATCAAATTCCAGCCATACACGGGTCAAATTCCAGCCATACATGGTTCAAATTCCAGCCATACATGGATAAAATTCCAGCCATACATGGATCAAATTCCGGCCATACACGGATCAAATTCCAGCCATACACGGATCAAATTCCGGCCATACACAGATCAAATTCCAGCCATACACGGATCAAATTCCGGCCATACACGGATCAAATTCCGGCCATACACGGATCAAATTCCGGCCATACACGGATCAAATTCCTGCCATACACGGATAAAATTCCGGCCATACATGGCTCAAATTCCAGCCATACACGGATCAAATTCTGGCCATACATGGATCAAATTCCGGCCATACACGGATCAAATTCCAGCCATACACGGGTCAAATTCCAGCCATACATGGTTCAAATTCCAGCCATACACGGATAAAATTCCGGCCATACATGGCTCAAATTCCGGCCATACACGGATCAAATTCCGGCCATACACGGATCAAATTCCGGCCATACACGGATCAAATTCCAGCCATACACGGATCAAATTCCGGCCATACACGGATCAAATTCCGGCCATACACGGATCAAATTCCTGCCATAAACGGATCAAATTCCGGCCATACACGGATCAAATTCCGGCCATACACGGATCAAATTCCGGCCATACACGGATCAAATTTAATTCCGGCCATACACGGATCAAATTCCGGCCATACACGGATCAAATTCCGGCCATACACGGATCAAATTCTGGCCATATACGGATCAAATTCCGGCCATACACCGTTCAAATTCCGGCCATACACGGATCAAATTCCGGCCATACACGGATCAAATTCCGGCCATACACGGATCAAATTCCAGCCATACACGGATCAAATTCCAGCCATACACGGATCAAATTCCAGCCATACACAGATCGAAATTCCGGCCATACACGGATCAAATTCCAGCCATACACGGATCAAATTCCAGCCATACACGGATCAAATTCCAGCCATACACGGATCAAATTCCGGCCATACACGGATCAAATTCCGGCCATACACGGATCAAATTCCAGCCATATACGGATCAAATTCCGGCCATACACCGTTCAAATTCCGGCCATACACGGATCAAATTCCGGCCATACATGGATCAAATTCCGGCTATACACGGATCAAATTCCAGCCATACACGGGTCAAATTCCAGCCATACACGGGTCAAATTCCAGCCATACACGGGTCAAATTCCAGCTATACACGGATAAAATTCCGGCCATACATGGATCAAATTCCGGCCATACACGGATCAAATTCCGGCCATACACAGATCAATTTCCAGCCATACACGGATCAAATTCTGGCCATACATGGATCAAATTCCGGCCATACACGGATCAAATTCCAGCCATACACGGGTCAAATTCCAGCCATACATGGTTCAAATTCCAGCCATACACGGATAAAATTCCGGCCATACATGGCTCAAATTCCGGCCATACACGGATCAAATTCCGGCCATACACGGATCAAATTCCAGCCATACACGGATCAAATTCCGGCCATACACGGATCAAATTCCGGCCATACACGGATCAAATTCCAGCCATACACGGGTCAAATTCCAGCCATACATGGTTCAAATTCCAGCCATACACGGATAAAATTCCAGCCATACATGGATCAAATTCCGGCCATACACGGATCAAATTCCAGCCATACACGGATCAAAATCCCGGCCATACACGGATCAAATTCCAGCCATACACGGATCAAATTCCGGCCATACACGGATCAAATTCCTGCCATACACGGATAAAATTCCGGCCATACATGGCTCAAATTCCGGCCATACACGGATCAAATTCCGGCCATACACGGATCAAATTCCGGCCATACACGGATCAAATTCCAGCCATACACGGATCAAATTCTGGCCATACACGGATCAAATTCCGGCCATACACGTATCAAATTCCAGCCATACACGGATCAAATTTAATTCCGGCCATTCACGGATCAAATTCCGGCCATACACGGATTAAATTCCGGCCATACACGGATCAAATTCCAGCCATATACGGATCAAATTCCGGCCATACACCGTTCAAATTCCGGCCATACACGGATCAAATTCCGGCCATACACGGATCAAATTCCGGCCATACACGGATCAAATTCCGGCCATACAAGGATCAAATTCCAGCCATACACAGATCAAATTCCAGCCATACACGGATCAAATTCCAGCCATACACGGATCAAATTCCAGCCATACACGGATCAAATTCCAGCCATACACGGATCAAATTCCGGCCATACATGGATCAAATTCCGGCCATACACGGATCAAATTCCGGCCATACATGGATCAAATTCCAGCCATATACGGATCAAATTCCAGCCATACACCGTTCAAATTCCGGCCATACACGGATCAAATTCCGGCCATACACGGATCAAATTCCGGCCATACACGGATCAAATTCCGGCCATACACAAATCAAATTCCAGCCATACACAGATCAAATTCCAGCCATATACGGATCAAATTCCGGCCATACACGGATCAAATTCCGGCCATACACGGATCAAATTCCGGCCATACATGGATCAAATTCCGGCCATACACGGATCAAATTCCAGCCATACACGGATCAAATTCCGGCCATACACGGATCAAATTCCCAACAAATTTTCTTTTGAAAATCAGAAATTCTGGGAGTTTTGTGATTGGATGGCGCCACCATTGATTTTGAAATTCGACCAACCAAGCCTTCAATGTCGCCTCTTTTCCATTATATTTCTCCCATCATTGATTAGAAATTTGTTAGTTTTTGAAAAAATATCCAACATGCCCGATCGCTCAGATTCGATGGCGGCATGAAAATCGTCCTTTGCTGCCACCCATTAATCCGAAATCCAAAAAAATTCTTAATTATGATTTTCAAAAGAGAATTCACTTGGAATTTGACCCGTGTATGGCCGCCCTCAGAGCCGATCTTCTTCCTGGACTTCAAGATGGATCTTCTTCTTGGACCTCTGAGACAGAATGTGACATCATATGTCATCAGATGTCAGGATGTGATGTCATATGTTATTAGATGTCAGGATGTGATGTCATACATTATCAGATGTCAGGATGTGACGTCATATGTCATCAGATGTCAGGATGTGATGTCATATGTTATCAGATGTCAGGATGTGATGTTATATGTCATCAGATGTCAGGATGTGATGTCATATGTCATCAGATGTGAGGATGTGATGTCATACGTTATCAGATGTCAGGATGTGACGTCATATGTCATCAGATGTCAGGATGTGACGTCATATGTCATCAGATGTCAGGATGTGACGTCATATGTCATCAGATGTCAGGATGTGACGTCACATGTCATCAGATGTCAGGATGTGATGTCATACATTATCAGATGTCAGGATGTGACGTGATATGTCATCAGATGTCAGGATGTGATGTTATATGTCATCAGATGTCAGGAGGTGACATCATACATTATCAGATGTCAGGATGTTATATCATGTCATCAGATGTCAGGATGTGATGTCATACATTATCAGATGTCAGGATGTGATGTCATACATTATCAGATGACAGGATGTGATGTCATACATTATCTGATGTTATGATGTGATGTCATATGTCGTCAGATGTCAGGATGCAACGTCATATGTCATCAGATGTCAGGATGTGATGTCATACGTTATCAGATGACAGGATGTGATGTCATACATTATCAGATGTTATGATGTGATGTCATATGTCATCAGATGTCAGGATGTGACTTCATATGTCATCAGATGTCAGGATGTGACGTCATATGTTATCAGATGTCAGGATGTGATGTCATACGTTATCAGATGTCAGGATGTGATGTCATATGTCATCAGATGTCAGGATGTGATGTCATACGTTATCAGATTTCAGGATGTGATGTCATATCTTATCAGATGTGTTATCAGATGTGATGATGTGATGTCATACGTAAGCAGATGTCAGGATATGATGTCATACGTTATCAGATTTCAGGATGTGATGTCATATCTTATCAGATGTGTTATCAGATGTGATGATGTGATGTCATACGTTATCAGATGTCAGGAAGTGATGTCATTAGATGTCAGAATGTGATGTCATACCGTATCAGATATTACGTTTGACTAATAAACAACAAAGTATCAGAGATGTGGATGGTGAGATCCTGTCTCCTCCTCATCACATCGATCTTCATATAGTCGTCATGATTTCTGGTGAAGGAACGGCTGATGGCGGCACTTATTCCAGCAATCGGGGAAAGGATCTGCCGCTGATTGGGGTCACTGATTCTGGGGATTGGGGTCACTGATTCTGGGGTTTGTGGTCACTGATTTCGGTGATTGGGGTCACTGATTCTGGGATTGGGGTCACTGATTCCAGTGATTGGGGTCACTGATTATGGGGTTTGTGGTCACTGATTTCGGTGATTGGGGTCACTGATTCTGGGATTGGGGTCACTGATTCCAGTGATTGGGGTCACTGATTCTGGGGATTGGGGTCACTGATTCTGGGGATTGGGGTCACTGATTCCGGTGATTGGGGTCACTGATTTTGGTGATTGGGGTCACTGATTCTAGGTATTGGGGTCACTGATTCGAGGGATTGGGGTCACTGATTTTGGTGATTGGGGTCACTGATTCTAGGGATTGGGGTCACTGATTCTGGGGATTGGGATCACTGATTCTGGTGATTGGGGTCACTGATTCTGGGGATTGGGGTCACTGATTCTGGGGATTGGGGTCACTGATTCCGGTGTTTGGGGTCACTGATTTTGGTGATTGGGGTCACTGATTCTGGTGATTGCGGTCACTGATTCTGATGATTGGGGTCACTGATTTTGGTGCTTGGGGTCATTGATTTCGGTGATTGGGGTCACTGATTCTGGTGATTGGGGTCACTGATTTCGGTGATTGGAGTCACTGATTCTGGGGATTGGGGTCACTGATTCTGGTATTGGGGTCACTGATTCTGGGGATTGGGGTCACTGATTCTGGGTATTGGGGTCACTGATACTGGGGATTTGGGGCACTGATTCCAGTGATTGGGGTCTCTGATTTTGGTGATTGGAGTCACTGATTCTGGGGATTGGGGTCACTGATACTGGGGATTTGGGTCACTGATTCTGGGGATTTGGGTCACTGATTTTGGTGATTGGGGTCACTGATTCTGGGGATTGGGGTCACTGATTCCGGTGATTGGGGTCACTGATTCTGGGGATTGGGGTCACTGATTTCGGTGATTGGGGTCACTGATTCTGGGGATTGGGGTCACTGATCCCGGTGATTGGGGTCACTGATTTCGGTGATTGGGGTCACTGAATCTGGGTATTAAGGTCACTGATTCTGCGGATTGGGGTCACTGATTTTGGTGATTGGGGTCACTGATTCTGGGGATTAGGGTCACTAATTCCGATGATTGGGGTCACTGATTCTGGTGATTGGGTTCACTGATTCCGATGATTGGGGTCACTTATTCTGGGGATTGGGGTCACTGATTCCGATGATTGGGGTCACTGATTCCGATGATTGGGGTCACTGATTCCGATCACTGATTTTGGTGATTGGGGTCACTGATTCTGGGGATTAGGGTCACTGATTCTGGGGATTGGGGTCACTGATTCTGGGGATTGAGGTCACTGATTCCGGTGATTAGGGTCACTGATTCTGGGGATTGGGGTCACTGATTCTGGGGATTGGGGTCACTGATTCCGATGATTGGGGTCACTGATCCCGGTGATTGGGGTCACTGATTCTGGGGATTGGGGTCACTGATTCCGATGATTGGGGTCACTGATCCCGGTGATTGGGGTCACTGATTCTGGGTATTGGGGTCACTGATTCTGGGGATTGGGGTCACTGATCCCGGTGATTGTCAGCAGATAATCCAGAATACTTTCACTGTTGTGTCTGGATGGGGTCCTCCTGCCATACATGGAGCGCGGTCCAGCTTCCCCCGGAATGTTCTATGGAGGATTGTGGGCGGAGTTCCTGTTTGTATGGCGCGTTGCATCTGGTATACAGACATTTCCCGGCCTGTACAGAGCTCAGCTCTCTCCACCGTCCACAAAATAAACTTGTCTGGCAGAATCTGAGTGTAAGCACAATTCCTCTGAAGGCCATAATTAGCGGCGGAGCGCTGTCAGAATATCGAATTATTGGGAGAAGGTGGGGGATTTCCATCCCGAAATATCATCCCCACCTGTCTAATAAAGACAGAAAAATAACTTATTGTGTCTCATCGCTGAGCGAGGAAGATTAACCCTTCGGGGGTCAGAAATCCACTTCCCTCAGCAGAGAACACGGAGCGTGACGCAACGCGGCGGACAGAACCGCGCCGGTCCAGAGATCACTCTGATGTCCCGTCTCATCGGGTCCAGGGGCTGCGGGGGCCTCCGACATGCGGGTTCTGGGTGGGACTGAGGTTCATCGGTCTCCGCAGAGGAAAGGCTTCCATCACAAAAAAGATTTTATATAAATATTGATATTTATTTCATTCATTTATTTCTTGACATAAACACATAAAAACACGGACTGAACCCGATGGACTGGAGTCTATTCTACCTCACCGACTATCTAGATATAATGTTTGTATTATTATTTTCCTGTGTTGAGAACTCCGAGTTTAGTGTCTTTTATATTGGCAAAAAGAGCCTCTGTGTGACCCGAGGAACAGAAACAGATAAATGAGGTTTTTTGGAGAATTAATCACCCCAAAAAAATATACATAAAGTTGTATAGTTAGTCCATCGAGTTCAACCAGAAAGGAACATTTCATTTTTATTTTATTTTATTAATTTACATAATTTATTTATTGACATAAACAAACAAAAACACGGACTGAACCGGATGGGTTGTGTCTTTAGTCAACCAACTATGTAAGTATATATATGATTATTTTTGTATGTACATATAATATTTGTATTATTTTATTTTCCCATGGTTGGGAACTCTTCTGTGTGTGACCTGAGTAGCAGAAACAGATACATTTGTTTTTTGAAAGAATTAATTGCCCCCAAAAAAATTATTATTATATATATATAGTTACAAAGTTAGTCCATCAAGTTCAGCCAGCAAGAAAATCCAATTTAAAAATGTTATTTTGTTTTATTTTATTTTCTTATTTTCTTTTTTTATTGTGTTTATTGTTTGCATACAGCATGACGTTCTTTGAAAACATACACTCTTCATATACCTCAATGTGTATTTCACTTAGCTGCATACAGGAGTAGATATATATACCGTATATATGTATATTATAGATAACATATACAGTATAGCAAATCCAAAGAGTGTACAAGTCACATACAGTACAAGACTCCGAGGAGAAGTGCAGAGGAACTTCCAATGGAACTTTCATCTGTATCTGTAGACCAGCAACAGGGAAGAGGAAGAGATGAGGCAACTGGATGGATGAAGGAGTAATCAGTGGAAGGATGGATGGATGGATGGATGGATGGATGGATGAAGGGGTAATCAGTGGATGGATGGATGGATGGATGAAGGGTAATCAGTGGATGGATGGATGGATGAAGGGGTAATCAGTGGATGGATGGATGGATGGATGAAGGGTAATCAGTGGATGGATGGATGAAGGGTAATCAGTGGATGGATGGATGGATGAAGGGGTAATCAGTGGATGGATGGATGGATGAAGGGTAATCAGTGGATGGATGGATGGATGGATGAAGGGGTAGTCAGTGGATGGATGGATGGATGGATGGATGAAGGGGTAATCAGTGGATGGATGGATGGATGGATGAAGGGTAATCAGTGGATGGATGGATGAAGGGTAATCAGTGGATGGATGGATGGATGAAGGGGTAATCAGTGGATGGATGGATGGATGGATGAAGGGGTAATCAGTGGATGGATGGATAGATGAAGGGGTAATCAGTGGATGGATGGATGGATGAAGGGGTAATCAGTGGATGGATGGATAGATGAAGGGGTAATCAGTGGATGGATGGATGGATGAAGGGGTAATCAGTGGATGTATGGATGGATGGATGAAGGGTAATCAGTGGATGGATGGATGGATGAAGGGTAATCAGTGGATGGATGGATGACGGGGTAATCAGTGGATGGATGGATGACGGGGTAATCAGTGGATGGATGGATGGATGGATGGATGGATGAAGGGGTAATCAGTGGATGTATGGATGGATGAAGGGGTAATCAGTGGATGGATGGATGGATGAAGGGGTAGTCAGTGGATGGATGGATGGATGAAGGGGTAATCAGTGGATGGATGGATGGATGAAGGGGTAATCAGTGGATGGATGGATGGATGACGGGGTAATCAGTGGATGGATGGATGGATGGATGAAGGGTAATCAGTGGATGGATGGATGAAGGGTAATCAGTGGATGGATGGATGGATGAAGGGGTAATCAGTGGATGGATGGATGGATGAAGGGGTAATCAGTGGATGGATGGATGGATGAAGGGGTAATCAGTGGATGTATGGATGGATGAAGGGGTAATCAGTGGATGGATGGATGGATGGATGAAGGGTAATCAGTGGATGGATGGATGGATGAAGGGTAATCAGTGGATGGATGGATGGATGAAGGGTAATCAGTGGATGGATGGATGACGGGGTAATCAGTGGATGGATGGATGGATGGATGGATGACGGGGTAATCAGTGGATGGATGGATGGATGAAGGGTAATCAGTGGATGGATGGATGGATGAAGGGGTAATCAGTGGATGGATGGATGGATGAAGGGGTAATCAGTGGATGTATGGATGGATGAAGGGGTAATCAGTGGATGGATGGATGGATGGATGAAGGGTAATCAGTGGATGGATGGATGGATGAAGGGTAATCAGTGGATGGATGGATGGATGGATGGATGACGGGGTAATCAGTGGATGGATGGATGGATGGATGAAGGGGTAATCAGTGGATGTATGGATGGATGAAGGGGTAATCAGTGGATGGATGGATGGATGAAGGGGTAGTCAGTGGATGGATGGATGGATGAAGGGGTAATCAGTGGATGGATGGATGGATGGATGGATGAAGGGGTAGTCAGTGGATGGATGGATGGATGGATGAAGGGGTAATCAGTGGATGGATGGATGGATGAAGGGGTAATCAGTGGATGGATGGATGGATGAAGGGGTAATCAGTGAATGGATGGATGGATGGATGAAGGGGTAATCGATGGATGGATGAGCAGAAGAAGGGACCGAGACTGCAACCTCTGCAGCTCCCACGGAAGATCAGGGTTGGATCACTTCAATGTAAAATAAGTATCAGATAAAAGTTCTCGGCGCCCTGCTGTTCGTTTTCTTCAACATATACAGTATATCTGTATTATATAGGTAATATATGCAGTATATACTGTATATCTGTATTATATAGGTAATATATGCAGTATATACTGTATATCTGTATTATATAGGTAATATATGCAGTATACACTGTACAATGTTGAAATACATATTTATAAAATGATCGCACGTTGTACTTTTATCAACCTGACAAATAAACACGGATTATATATATTTATTGAACAAGCTGAAAGTATTTTACGCTCCGGACGGAGAGATCAGAACAGAAAAGGAAATATCTCCTATAAATGTAACATTCAAATATGGGATTTTTTTTTTAAGCGTTTCCTTTCGATTTTTCAACAAAAGGTTACATATAGCAGTAGGAAAATATACAATATCCAGGGTACAATAATATGAAGTAACATGTAATGTAACCAAAGGTAAATGGCAAGGCTACGCAGAGCCCAGATAAGATCATTATGGTCACAAAAATGTGACATTGGAAAGAAAAAACACCACAAATCACACACAACACACAATCCAAGAATTTTTTCATTCTTTCTTTTATGAAATTCTATTTTTTCTCTCATACAGTATATATTTTATAATTTATCTAGTGTATGAGATAAATAACAAACTAATAATAATCCAATGACACAGATTCTTGCAGGATGTGGGGATGATACAATACAGTATAGAGAGTCTGAATATTATTATAATATAGGATTTATATATTATTATTATTATTATTATTATTATTATGTGGGATTTATATATTATTATTATAATTATTATTATTTAGGATTTATATATTATTATTATTATTATACAGGATTTATAGAGCGCCAACAGTTTGCACAGCACTTTACAAAATGAAGGCAGACATTACAGTTACAATAGAATTTGATACAAGAGGAATCTGATCCTTACATAAGATTGTTTGCTTCCAGAGAAAACAATGTATCATTTTGTGAAGAATGGTGGATGTCAGTCATAGAGAAGTCCGATGTCTGCGGATAAAAGTAGATATAGGTACAGAGGGTCACATATCGGATCGTTGAGCGCAGGGGAACATCAAACAAGAACATTGCAGAATTCTGGAAAGGTTTTGCTCAGGAATACACCAACCAGCAGCCAACGTTCCCGGATCACAGACAGGACATCACGCCGTACAATCGTACATATCAGATAAGAAGGATTAGGAGGTGTTTCTGTGGAATAACATTTATGCCGCGAACACACGATCGGACATTCTGACAACAAAATTCATGTTTTTTTTTTCCGACGGATGTTGGCTCAAACTTGTCTTGCATACACACGGTCACACAAATGTCAGAAATTCCAAACGCCAAGAACGCGGTGATGTACAAGACACATGACAAGCCAAGAAAAATGAAGTTCAATAGCCAGTGTGGCTCTTCTGCTCGATTCCGAGCATGCATGGAACTTTGTGCGTCGGAATTGTGCACACACGATCGGAATTTACGAGAACGGATTTTGTTGTCGGAAATTTTAAAATCCAGATCTCAAATTTTGTGTGTCAGAAATTCCGATGGAAAATGTCCGATGAATCCTACACATGGTCGGAATTTCCAACAACAAGCTCCCATCAAACATTTCCCGTCGGAAAATCCGAACATGTGTACGCGGCACACTGGGCTTTAATAAAGATCTGTTCTCTCAGGAGTAAAAAAACGTTCATATAGAGCATTTTTTGTACAAAGTTTAGACGAGTTTAACAGAGTTTTACGTTTTTCTGCCTCCAGGCTCCAATCAGAAACGCAAACCAGAAGGTTTTTTTTCTGTCTCTAAACGTTAAACTCAAAATATGCCTCTTAATGTCCTAATGTGCATGGACACCTAAGAGAACATTGGGACACTTAGCAGAACATTGGGACACTTAGGAGAACATTGGGACACTTATGCCGCGTACACACGAGCGGACTTTACGGCGGACTTTGCCCGGCGGACGGGATTTCGTCGGACAATTCGATGTGTGTGGGCTCCAGCGGACTTTGTTTTCTCAAAAGTTGGACGGACTTAGATTTGAAACTTGTTTAAAATTTATCCGTTGAAATCGAGTCCGGTTGAAAAGTCCGCCGTCTGTATGCTAGTTCGACGGACAAAAAGCCACGCTAGGGCAGCTATTGGCTACTGGCTATGAACTTCCTTGTTTTAGTCCGGTCGTACGTCATCACGTACGAATTCGACGGACTTTGGTGGATTGTGTGTAGGCAAGTCCGTTCATTCAGAAAGTCCGTCGGAAAGTCCGTAGAAAAGTCCGCCGGGCAAAGTCCGCCGTAAAGTCCGCTCGTGTGTACGCGGCATTAGGAGAACATTGGGACACTTAGGAGAACATTGGGATACTTAGTAGAACATTGGGATACTTAGGAGAACATTGGGACACAAAGGAGAACATTGGGACACTTAAGAGAACATTGGGACACTTAGGAGAACATTGGGACACTTAGGAGAACATTGGGACACCTAGGAGAACATTGGGATACTTAGGAGAACATTTGGACACTTAGGAGAACATTGGAACACTTAGGAGAACATTGGGACACTTAGGAGAACAGTGGGACACTTAGGAGAACATTGGGACAGTTAGGAGAACATTGGGAAACTTAGGAGAACATTGGGACACATAGGAAAACATTGGGACATATAGGAGAACATTGGGACACTTAGGAGAACATTGGGACACATAGGAGAACATTGGGACACTTAGGAGAACATTGGGACACATAGGAGAACATTGGGACACATAGGAGAACATTGGGACACAAAGGAGAACATTGGGACACATAGGAGAACATTGGGACACAAGGGAGAACATTGGGACACTTAAGAGAACATTGGGACACTTAGGAGAACATTGGGACACATAGGAGAACATTGGGACACATAGGAGAACATTGGGACACTTAGGAGAACATTGGGACACATAGGAGAACATTTGAACACTTAGGAGAACATTGGGACACATAGGAGAACATTGGGACACTTAGGAGAACATTGGGACACATTGGAGAACATTTGGACACATTGGAGAACATTGGGACACTTAGGAGAACATTGGGACACATAGGAGAACATTGGGACACTTAGGAGAACATTGGGGCAAATAGGAGAACATTGGGACACTTAGGAGAACATTGGGACACATAGGAGAACATTGGGACACTTAGGAGAACATTGGGGCACATAGGAGAACACTGGGACACATAGGAGAACATTGGGACACTTAGGAGAACATTGGGACACTTAGGAGAACATTGGGACATATAGGAGAACATTGGGACATATAGGAGAACATTGGGACACTTAGGAGAACATTGGGACACATAGGAGAGCATTGGGACACATAGGAGAACATTGGGACACTTAGGAGAACATTGGGACACTTAGGAGAACATTGGGACACATAGGAGAACATTGGGACACTTAGGAGAACATTGGGACACTTAGGAGAACATTGGGACACATAGGAGAACATTGGGACACATAGGAGAACATTGGGACACTTAGGAGAACATTGGGACACTTAGGAGATCATTGGGACACATAGGAGAACATTGGGACACATAGGAGAACATTGGGACACTTAGGAGAACATTGGGACACATAGGAGAACATTGGGACACATAGGAGAACATTGGGACACTTAGGAGAACATTGGGACACATAGGAGAACATTGGGACACATAGGAGAACATTGGGACCCTTAGGAGAACATTGGGACACATAGGAGAGCATTAGGACACTTAGGAGAACATTGGGACACATAGGAGAACATTGGGACACATAGGAGAACATTGGGACACATAGGAGAACATTGGGACACTTAGGAGAACATTGGGACACTTAGGAGAACATTGGGACACATAGGAGAACATTGGGACATATAGGAGAACATTGGGACACTTAGGAGAACATTGGGACCCTTAGGAGAACATTGGGACACATAGGAGAACATTGGGACCCTTAGGAGAACATTGGGACACATAGGAGAGCATTGGGACACTTAGGAGAGCATTGGGACACATAGGAGAACATTGGGACACATAGGAGAACATTGGGACACATAGGAGAACATTGGGACACATAGGAGAACATTGGGACACATAGGAGAACATTGGGACACATAGGAGAACATTGGGACACATAGGAGAACATTGGGACACATAGGAGAACATTGGGACACATAGGAGAGCATTGGGACACATAGGAGAACATTGGGACACATAGGAGAACATTGGGACACATAGGAGAACATTGGGACACATAGGAGAACATTGGGACACATAGGAGAGCATTGGGACACATAGGAGAGCATTGGGACACATAGGAGAACATTGGGACCCTTAGGAGAACATTGGGACACATAGGAGAACATTGGGACACTTAGGAGAACATTGGGACACTTAGGAGAACATTGAGTTGCTTCTACAGGCAGAACACAAAACTCCTATAGAAGCAACATTTTTTAAGCCAGTGTGCGTGGAGTCTAATAAGCTCTGGAACTATCGGCAATTATCCAGAATGACCCCCTGGGGTGACGGCAGCGTATCGGTGTGCACCGGGGAGTGCTATACACGGCCCAACAAATAAATCTCTGTACTTTGCTTTTCAGATCTGTTCTCTGGGGCGCTGATTCAGAAGATCGCATTGGCTAGCCGTTATCACCTCCAGTTTATTAGATATGGTCCAATATTTATATTTTTTTAGTTGGTTTTTGAAATGATCTTACTGATTACCTCGTTCTTCTAGTTTGTGTTTTTGTGTACAAGTCAGAAGATATAATGAGAGTGTTTATGTCCTTCCAACTGTAATTTTATATCAGACACTTTGGATTCTGAAGTATGTTATGACTTGTACTCTAGTTCTGATGGTATAGGAGGAGTGTGGATTGCCTTTCATATGGTTTCATTTTTGCAGAGGGAGCTCCATAGAGGTTGTGTAATTCCCCCGGTGCTGCCTGATTCATCCCGACGTATTTTGTTATATTTATATCCTGTCTTTATGACGGGTGACGGAGACTGACTGAAGAGTGGTATATGGCGTTTTCTGTTGCATTTTAGAAACTTGCGCTGACGGGGGGAAATTGGCGCCATTTTTGGACACCACAATATGTGTTGTCTGTCATCATCTCCCTCAGCTCATCCCTCGGCGAGTCCAAGAAAGTTACACCGAGTCCCAGCAAATGTTTTCATAGACATAGTCATGGGAATTTTCATTTTTCTAAACAAATTATTTTGAGTGGATGTGATTTTAGGTTGGTTGGAGCTGGTGGTTGGGGTCAGAGACATGAGCTTGGAAGGGTTGGAGACATTGGTGACCCTTCCTGGAGGTCCAAAAATACCCAATCATAGGGCAGGACCATAGTAGGGGAGTAAAGTTGGGGAGTTGGGCATTTCATTTACAAAGGGAACCGGCTGTGTGTGTGTGTGTGGGGGGGGGGGGGGTGTCAAAAGTCCTATAAACTTGGAGAGTGTCCAATAAATGCCAACATGTTTGAGGTCTTCCATGGTGCTGACCCCCCTCCCCCCCCCCCCACCACCACCACCACCAGTTTTTACATCTGTAGGATACTGGTAGGTTTTCTTTGGGTGAGTTCTGCCAGGAAATTGCTTTTTTAATATTTAAAATATCCCAGAGAAACTGCATGCTGACAATTTTGTATTGTTCTACTGAGAAAACCTTGTGCCCATTTTCATTGTTAGCCGCATTCTCGCATCAAAAAATAAAATAAAAAATATCCTGGAGAGTCTATGAATTCTTTTTTGAAGGAATGGAAATGTTACTCAAAAAGAAAAACTTAAACATTTCACATTTTAATAATAAATTATAATATATATATACAGCATAGATGATTATATAATCATAATTATATTATCTTGATCATATATTATAATTATATATTTATATGTAATATATTATGTATAAATTGTAAGTATATATCATCATTTATAGATAGATAGATAGATAGATAGATAGATAGATAGATAGATAGATAGATAGATAGATAGATAGATAGATAGATAGATAGATAGATATTGATTGATAAATAATGTTAATCATTATTAGAACTTATTTTCTTCTGGTGATTTATTCCTCTCGATAAACATAAAATCTTTTAAGAACAAAAAAATGTTTGCATATTATAGCCCAAGTAGTAAAGGTCTTACGAAATCAAAGTTCCTCTATCTTATTATATTATGATGAGAGCTGCTGACACGAATCACGTCTCATACTAACCTGAGAATCACAGATAAATAAATCGATAAATCATGTGCTGCGCTATCCACTTAATGATCTGCAGACCCCTGTCACCCCCTGTGGGACCCCTCGTAGGACCCCTGTCACCCCCTGTGGGACCCCTCGTAGGACCCCTGTCACCCCCTGTGGGACCCCTCGTAGGACCCCTGTCACCCCCTGTGGGACCCCTCGTAGGACCCCTGTCACCCCCTGTGGGACCCCTCGTAGGACCCCTGTCACCCCCTGTGGGACCCCTCGTAGGACCCCTGTCACCCCCTGTGGGACCCCTCGTAGGACCCCTGTCACCCCCTGTGGGACTCTTCATAGGACCCCTGTCACCCCCTGTGGGACCCCTCGTAGGACCCCCATCACCCCCTGTGGGAGGTCTGGTTTTGATATGACGGATCATTTGTAGACATTCGTTTCAGCCATGTACAACGTACTCATATCATGGACGGACCGTCATATTAGGGGGAGTTGATCTTGGAATATCTGATTGCATCCTGGGAATCCCCCCCCCCCCCACTGGAGTGAAATGGTTAATGATTTTTTTTGGGGTGGGGGGGGTGGGGGGTTGCCTTCCTCTGGATCCTCAGTGGGTATAATCTTCTGTATATGGAGGTTTTCTATTTGTGTTGTTGGTAGAACTGGATGGACTTGTGTCAGTTCTCATCCTGACAATGTAATATGAATGTTATTAATGTTTCTCCATATGGATGTTATTGATCTCCCTCTGATATCTCCTGATAATGAAGATCTTATAAAACACATCCCAGAGTTCTCCAATCACATCGCAGGATCCGAGATCTTTCATTGGAAATCGATCCTGCCATCATATGTGATAAGATTGTATCATTATATGAGGGGATATATATGGAGTTACACTTTGGATACTTTGTTGTTATTCATATTATTAATATTTTTATTATTCGGGATTTTTAGCACCAACAGTTTCAATGCAATTCAATAGAAAGTCTTTAGGAGGGCCCTGGTCCTGGGAGCTTACAATCTAACGATTGTTATGATTGGTATATTCCACATTACAAATCTTTTTATATCTATTATTGTGTATCGATCAAGCCCGAGACTTTTCCCATGAATTCGTTCTCTATGAAGCTGTCCCATTAGAGTTGCTGTCTCTCTTCATTACAGATGTTGTGGGACTACAAGTCCCAGCATTCCCCTCACAGGCTGGTCATATAATGTCGATGAAGATTTGGACGTTTTGTGTATTTTTCGATCTTGTCGTCTGCGGATTTGAGGCGTCAGCGGTTTTTCGGTCACAAGCGCTGTTGCTGCATGTGAGTTATATGGCGGGTTTTGTTGGTGATTTGAAAGAGAAGACAATTAGTTGAGTACAAAGACGGATTATCCCTCATCACATCCTTTTCATCCTCACAATCCGTCCGGGAGATGAAAGGTCGGCGAGACGCGATGGATTCACAGCTGGGACGCCATTCATAGGCAAATGGGAGCCGTTCCGGGCGGAGAGAGAACAAGAGACTTCCAGCCGACGATCGCCGACTTCCCATCACTGGAAACTTTCTTCCGCAGTGTGACAATTCTTCATTACATTGTTACTGAGAGAAGTCCATCGAGTTCAGCGATCGTCTCCAGAGAAATCCGATGGGCAGATCTGGAGATCGTTTCTCTGATTTCTATTTATTATTTTATGATTTTGATGTTTCTGACGCAGCGGAATGTTCAGGAGGGACGATTGTCGCGTGTCGGAGCCGAGAAGAATTCCATATCCTGCAATTCCCAATCCATGTGAAGCTCCATCATTGTCAGGAGATCGATTTCTGAGTCTTTGGAACCTGCAAATCTGAAACTGATTAAAATATATATAACAGCGTAGATAGAAAAATCTTCTATAGATACAAAGTCTCCAATGCAGAGACGTTATACACAGAGCGATCTGCCGCTATACAATCCGTGTCTAGAGATTCCTCATATCTTTCAATTCTCCACCTCTATCCAGATTTATAAAGGAGTAGAATGTTCCCCGTACAAAGATTAGTAAATGAGGTGAAGATGTAATCACTTCACTCCTCCGGTGTTCATTTCACCCCCCAGATCAGGAAATAAGAACGATCGTCCGCAGACGCAACTGCTGGTCAAATTCAGCAGATGTACAATGTCTAATTCAGGGGTACACTGGAGGTACACAGGAGATATGTGGGGGTACACAGGAGATATATGGAGGATACACAGGAGATATGTGGGGGTACACAGGAGATATGTGGGGGGATATACAGGAGATATGTGGGGGTACACAGGAGATATGTGGGGGTACACAGGAGATATGTAGGGGTACACCGGAGATATGTGGGGGATACACAGGAGATATGTGAGGGTACACAGGAGATATGTGAGTACACAGGAGATATGTGAGGGTACACAGGAGATATGTAGGGGTACACAGGAGATATGTGGGGGATACACAGGAGATATGTGAGGGTACACAGGAGATATGTGGGGGGATATACAGGAGATATATGGGGGATACACAGGAGATATGTAGGGGTACACAGGAGATATGTGGGGGTATACAGGAGATATGTGGGGGTACACAGGAGATATGTAGGGGTACACCGGAGATATGTGGGGGATACACAGGAGATATGTGGGGGTACACAGGAGATATGTGGGTACACAGGAGATATGTGAGGGTACACAGGAGATATGTAGGGGTACACAGGAGATATGTGGGGGATACACAGGAGATATGTGGGGGTACACAGGAGATATGTGGGGGGATATACAGGAGATATATGGGGGATACACAGGAGATATGTAGGGGTACACAGGAGATATGTGGGGGTATACAGGAGATATGTGGGGGTACACAGGAGATATATGGGGGATACACAGGAGATATGTGGGGGTACACAGGAGATATGTTGGAATACACAGGAGATATGTGGGGGTACACAGGAGATATGTGGGGGTATGCAGGAGATATGTAGGGGTACACAGGAGATATGTGGGGGTACACAGGAGATATGTGGGGGATACACAGGAGATATGTGGGGGTACACAGGAGATATGTGGGGGTACACAGGAGATATGTGGGTACACAGGAGATATGTGAGGGTACACAGGAGATATGTAGGGGTACACAGGAGATATGTGGGGGATACACAGGAGATATGTGGGGGTACACAGGAGATATGTGGGGGTATACGGTAGATATGTGGGGGTACACAGGAGATATATGGGGGATACACAGGAGATATGTGGGGGTACACAGGAGATATGTGAGGGTACACAGGAGATATGTGGGGAATACACAGGAGATATGTGGGGGATATACAGGAGATATGTGGGGGATACACAGGAGATATGTGGGGAATACACAGGAGATATGTGGGGGTACACAGGAGATATGTGGGGGTACACAGGAGATATATGGTGGATACACAGGAGATATGTGGGGGTACACAGGAGATATGTGGGTACACATGAGATATGTGGGGGGTACACAGGAGATATGTGGGGGATATACAGGAGATATGTGGGGAATACACAGGAGATATGTGGGGGTTACACAGGAGATATGTGGGGGATACATAGGAGATATGTGGGGGTTACACAGGAGATATGTGGGGGGTACACAGGAGATATGTGGGGGTACACAGGAGATATGTGGGGGATACACAGGAGATATGTGGGGGATACACAGGAGATATGTGGGGGTACACAGAAGATATGTGGGGGTACACAGGAGATATATGGGGGATACACAGGATATATGTGGGGGTTACACAGGAGATATGTGGGGGTACACAGGAGATATGTGGGGGTACACAGGAGATATATGGGGGATACACAGGAGATATGTGGGGGATACACAGGAGATATGTGGGGGTACACAGGAGATATGTGGTGGTTACACAGGAGATATGTGGGTGATACACGGGAGATATCTGGGGGATACACAGGAGATATCTGGGGGATACACAGGAGATATGTGGGGGTTACACAGGAAATATGTGGGGGTACACAGGAGATATGGGGGAATACACAGGAGATATATGGGGGATACACAGGAGATATGTGGAGGATACACAGGAGATATTTTGGGGATACACAGGAGATATTTTGGGGATACACAGGAGATATGTGGGGGATATACAGGAGATATGTGGGGGTACACAGGAGATATGTGGGGGATACACAGGAGATATGTGGAGGATACACAGGAGATATGTGGGGGATACACAGGAGATATGTGGGGGATACACAGGAGATATGTAAGGGATATACAGGAGATCTCGGGGTGATACACAGGAGATATGTGGGGGATATACAGGAGATATGTGGGGGTACACAGGAGATATGTAGGGGTACACCGGAGATATGTGGGGGATACACAGGAGATATGTGGGGGATACACAGGTGATATGTAAGGGATATATAGGAGATATGGGGGAATACACAGGAGATATGTGGGGGATACACTGGAGATATGTAAGGGATATACAGGAGATATGTAAGGGATATACAGGAGATATGTGGGGGATACACAGGAGATATGTGGGGGTACACAGGAGATATGTGGGGGTATACGGTAGATATGTGGGGGTACACAGGAGATATATGGGGGATACACAGGAGATATGTGGGGGTACACAGGAGATATGTGAGGGTACACAGGAGATATGTGGGGAATACACAGGAGATATGTGGGGGATATACAGGAGATATGTGGGGGATACACAGGAGATATGTGGGGAATACACAGGAGATATGTGGGGGTACACAGGAGATATGTGGGTGTACACAGGAGATATGTGGGGGTACACAGGAGATATGTGGGGGTACACAGGAGATATGTGGGGGTACACAGGAGATATGTGGGTGTACACAGGAGATATATGGTGGATACACAGGAGATATGTGGGGGTACACAGGAGATATGTGGGTACACAGGAGATATGTGGGGGATATACAGGAGATATGTGGGGGATATACAGGAGATATGTGGGGAATACACAGGAGATATGTGGGGAATACACAGGAGATATGTGGGGGTACACTGGAGATATATGGGGGTACACAGGAGATATATGGGGGATACACAGGAGATATGTGGGTACACAGGAGATATGTGGGGGATATACAGGAAATATGTGAGGGTACACAGGAGATATGTGGGGGTACACAGGAGATATGTGGGTACACATGAGATATGTGGGGGATATACAGGAGATATGTGAGGGTACACAGGAGATATGTAGGGGTAAACAGGAGATATGTGGGGGATACACAGGAGATATGTGGGGGTACACAGGAGATATGTGGGGGTACACAGGAGATATATGGGGGATACATAGGAGATATGTGGGGGTTACACAGGAGATATGTGGGGGTACACAGGAGATATGTGGGGGTACACAGGAGATATGTGGGGGATACACAGGAGATATGTGGGGGATACACAGGAGATATGTGGGGGTACACAGAAGATATGCGGGGGTACACAGGAGATATATGGGGGATACACAGGATATATGTGGGGGTTACACAGGAGATATGTGGGGGTACACAGGAGATATGTGGGGGTACACAGGAGATATATGGGGGATACACAGGAGATATGTGGGGGATACACAGGAGATATGTGGGGGTACACAGGAGATATATGGGGGATACACAGGAGATATGTGGGGGATACACAGGAGATATGTGGTGGTTACACAGGAGATATGTGGGTGATACACGGGAGATATCTGGGGGATACACAGGAGATATCTGGGGGATACACAGGAGATATGTGGGGGTTACACAGGAAATATGTGGGGGTACACAGGAGATATGGGGGAATACACAGGAGATATATGGGGGATACACAGGAGATATGTGGAGGATACACAAGAGATATGTGGGGGATGCACAGGAGATATTTTGGGGATACACAGGAGATATTTTGGGGATACACAGGAGATATGTGGGGGATATACAGGAGATATGTGGGGGTACACAGGAGATATGTGGGGGATACACAGGAGATATGTGGAGGATACACAGGAGATATGTGGGGGATACACAGGAGATATGTGGGGGATACACAGGAGATATGTGGGGGATACACAGGAGATATGTAAGGGATATACAGGAGATCTCGGGGTGATACACAGGAGATATGTGGGGGATATACAGGAGATATGTGGGGGTACACAGGAGATATGTAGGGGTACACCGGAGATATGTGGGGGATACACAGGAGATATGTGGGGGATACACAGGTGATATGTAAGGAATATACAGGAGATATGGGGGAATACACAGGAGATATGGGGGAATACACAGGAGATATGTGGGGGATACACAGGAGATATGTGGGGGATACACAAGAGATGCAGCTCAGGGCTAGTGGTGAGTATCCTCCAAGGTCTCTATGGGCACAATTCTTCCCACTGACACCAAGGATGGGGCACTATTACTCTCACTGACACCAAGGATGGGGCACTATTCCTCCCACTGACATCAACGATGGCGGGAGATGAATCTCAGGAGCAGTTGGTGTCCTCTGAGTTCTGAGCAGTTGGTGGCCCCCAAAAGTTCCTGTGGGTATTGGAGCTCAAGGCAAATGGTGGGTGTTCCTCAAGTAGTGCCTATGATGAGTGGTGCTCCCTGGGGTCTCTGGGTGGTGGAGCTCTGGGTTAGCAGTAAGTCTCTCTGTGGGTTATATATTTTAGTGTGAGCAGTGGGTGCCACCTTGGGTCTCTGTGGGTGCTTTCTAATTGTTTGTGTCCCTGGGGGCTTCAGTGGTGTCCCCTGAATCTCTGAGGGTGAGTGGTGGGTGTCCCCCAGGGTCTCTGTAGGTGGCAGAGATCACGGTGAGTGGTGGGTGTCCCCTGAATGTCTGTGGGTGTCCCCCAGGGTCTCTGTGGGTGTCACAATGGGTGTCCAGCTCCGCTATGGTCAAAGGACCATCAGAGCAATTTCACAGAGTGATGTGAGCGGTGGGACGCTTGGCCGATCACAGGCTGTGGTTGGGGGGGGTCTCTTTGGGGGCTGCACATACCGATGCTGCAATGACTCTCTAATCCTGTTAGCAAACAAGTGTCAGGCCAACAGCAGCTCTGTGACCCCTTCCATCCTCAATGGGCTCCACAGCTCCGCCTCCTGCGTTTACCAAGTGTCATCAGTTGGGTGATCATGGCCTTCCCGTCCTTAGATCACATTCTGTGACCACATTACACTGAGCCAGCCAGCTGTGGCAAAATTAGGGGGATTCTCTGAGGGGCTTCAGAGGAGCCCAGCAACGGCCTGTGTTCTCCCCCAACCACTGAGATCGGGGGCAACCGGGGCTCAGAGTCCTCCA
Source organism: Lithobates septentrionalis (assembly GCA_037952835.1). NCBI lineage: Eukaryota > Metazoa > Chordata > Amphibia > Anura > Ranidae > Lithobates > Lithobates septentrionalis. Next base: position 104,382 of record JBBDGP010004456.1, read on the forward strand.
ATATATCCTCAACCCTCAGTAATATCATCCTCTGCAGAGGTTCAGACTCTGTGATTGGATCTCATTTAGAAAGACAGCCAATCAGATGCTTCAGATGCAAACTAGGAGCTTAAAGAAAACAATACAAAAATGCGGGCTAAAAAACGCTCAATATTAGCATTTTTGGCAGCGTTTGCCAGTTTCTGTGCCAGCATTTAGCTGCCGTTTAGCAGGGTATAGCGGGTAGCTGCCTGTGTCCTTAACAACCAATGACTCATCAGCTGTCAGCGGGCTTCACCCCCGGACAGCCGAATGTAAACAAATTAATTAACACCGTGGGCCCCCAATTCATACAGACCCTTTGGGTGGATTATTAAGGGGAACTCTGCTGCAAAATGTAAAATAAAAACAGCATGGGGTCCCCACCAAAATCCATTCCAGACCCTTATCCGAGTATGCAACCCGGCAAGGCAGAACCATGCCAGTCCACATGCCCTCAACATGGGGGGATGCTTTGGGGTAGGGGGTCCCACAAAGCACCTTGTCCCCATGTTGATAAGGACAAGGGCCTCTTCACAACAACCCTGTTCCGGGGGGTTGTGGGGGTCTGTGGGCGGGGGGAATGAGTATGGCACCAAAAAGTGGTAAAAGTGAGTAAAAACACAGGGTCAGTTTTTCACAAGTCCCCCGCTGTAGATCCAACATCAATCAGGATGAACGTCGGCTGCCGACCCGAAGAAGAAAAAAAATCGGTCCGCACTGACTCCCGCTGTATGACAGCTTGGCTTCATAGCTAAATAAACTAGGGGCGGTGCCATCTATTGACATCACCAGGTGACTCCGCCCCCTTGAGACATCAACCCAGCATGCCCTGGTCCATAACAATCAGCTATTCTCTGGTCATTTAGGTCGCCTGTGGCCGCCATCTGATGGCTCCGCTTCATAGTTGCTGCTAAATAAACTAAGGGGTGGGGCCACCTGGTGACATCACCAGGTGACTCCTCCCTTGAGTGTCATTGACCCAGCATGCCCCGGTCCTCAATAACACTGGTTGTTAAGCACCCTGGCGGCAACACGCTAAGGAAAAAAAACCCGCTGGGCACCGCCGCTGAAGAGCTGTTACCAGTTTAGGAGCTTTCAGCATTTTTTTCTGCTGGCAAATCGCTCCCAAAAACGCAAAGAGAATCGTATTTTTTTTAACTCCTAAACGCTGAAGCTTTAAAAATGCTTCTAGTGGAAAATAATGTGAATGGACGCCGAGGATAACGCTATTCACTTCTAGAAGCAGAAAAAAAGTGCTCAGAAGCTGCTGTGCATGGAGCCTTAGTGTGTGCTTTGCTATGATGGGAGGAGTAATCCCAGAGCCCACAGTCATGTGACCTTCCTGGTATGCTGCTGCACGTTCTCCCCGCAGGATGTTCAGGGAAGGAGCGCTGAGGGGGAGGGACCGCTGAGGGGGAGGGATCACTGAGGGGGAAGGAGTGCTGAGGGACCAACGAGGGGGAGGGACCAATGAGGGGGAAGGGGCACTGGGGTGAAGGGGCACTGAGGAGGAAGGAGTGCTGAGGGAGAGGGAACGCTAAGGGGGAGGGAACACTGAGGGGGAAGGAGCGCTGATGGTACACTCGCACACTTCATACACTCGCAAACTCTGTACTCTTGCACACTTTATACTCTCGCACACTCTGTACACTCGTAGTTTGCACACTTGCACACTCTGTACACTCACACTCTGTACACTTGCACACTTCACACACTTTGTACACTCGCACAGTTTGTACACTAGCACACTCTACACTCGCACATTTTGTGCACTCGCACACTCTGTACTCTTGCACACTGTACACTCGCAAACTCTGTACTCTTGCACACTGTACACTCGCAAACTCTGTACACTCACATGCTCTGTACACTCGCACATTTCATACTCTCGCACACTCTATACACTCGAGCACTTTGTACACTCTCACATTCTGTACACTCGCAGACTCTGTACAGACTCACACAGTTTATACTCTCGCACATTCTTTACTCTTGCAAACTCTGTACACTCGTACACTTTATACTCTTGCACACTCTGTACTCTCGCACACTCTGTACACTCGCACACTCTGTACTCTCGCACACTTTGTACACTCACACACTTTGTACACTCGCACACTCTGTACACTCGCACACTCTGTACACTCGCAACTTTGTACACTTGCACAACCTGTACACTAGCACACTTTGTACACTCGCACACTTTGTGCATTCGCACACTTTGTACACTCACACACTTTATACACTTGCACATTCTGTACACTCACACTCTGTACACTTGCACACTTCACACACTTTGTACACTCACACACTCTGTACGTTCACACAGTTTGTACACTGGTACACTCTACACTCGCACATTTTGTGCACTCGCACACTCTGTACATTTGCACACTTTATACTCTCGCACACTCTGTACTCTTGCACACTGTACATTCGCAAACTCTGTATACTCAAATGCTCTGTACACTCACACATTTCATACTCTCGCACACTCTGTACACTCGCAAACTCTATACACTCAAGCACTTTGTACACTCTCACATTCTGTACACTCGCAGACTCTGTACACACTGTACAGACTCGCACAGTTTATACTCTCGCACATTCTTTACTCTTGCACACTTTGTACACTCACACACTCTGCATTCGCACAGTTCGTACACTGGCACACTCTGTACACTGGCACACTTTTTACACTTGCACACTTTTTACACTCGCACACTCTGTACTCTCGCACACTCTGTTCTCTCGCACAGTTTGTACACTCGCACACTCTGCATTCGCACACTTTGTACACTCACACACTTTGTACACTGGCACACTTTGTACACTCGCACACTCTGTACTCTCGCACACTTTGTACACTCACACACTTTATACACTCGCACACTCTGTACACTCACACTCTGTACACTCGCACACTTCACACACTGTACACTTTGTACACGCGCACACTCTGTACACTCTCACACTTTGTACACTCGCACAGTTTGTACACTGGCACACTCTACACTTGCACATTTTGTGCACTCGCACACTCTATACACTCGCACACTTTATACTCTCGCACACTGTGTACTCTCGAACACTGTACACTCGCACACTCTGTGCATCTGTACACTTGCACACTCTGTACTCGCACACTTTGTACACTCACACACTTTGTACACTCACACACTCTGTACATTCTCACGCTTTGTACACTCGCACCCTGTGCACTCACACAGTTTGTACACTCGGTTTGTACACTCGCACACTCTGTACACTTGCACACTCTGTACCTTCGCACACTCTGTACACTCGCACACTCTGTACACTTGCACACTCTGTACCTTCGCACACTCTGTACACTCGCACACTCTGTACATTCGCACATTCTGTACTCTTGCACACTCTGTACATTCTCACACTCTGTACACTCGCACACTCTGTACACTTGCACACTCTGTACATTTGCACATTGTGTACACTCCCACTCTCTGTACACTCTCATACTCTGTACACTTGCACACTTTGTACACTCGCATACTCTGTACACTCGCACACTCTGTACACTCGCATGCTCTGTACACTGGCACACTTTGTACACTGCCACACTTTGTACACTTGCACACTTTGTACACTCGCAGACTCTGTACAGACTCGCACAGTTTATACTCTCGCACATTCTTTACTCTTGCAAACTCTGTACACTCGTACACTTTATACTCTTGCACACTCTGTACTCTCGCACACTCTGTACACTCGCACACTCTGTACTCTTGCACACTTTGTACACTCACACACTTTGTACACTCGCACACTCTGTACACTCGCACACTCTGTACACTCGCAACTTTGTACACTTGCACAACCTGTACACTAGCACACTTTGTACACTCGCACACTTTGTGCATTCGCACACTTTGTACACTCACACACTTTATACACTTGCACATTCTGTACACTCACACTCTGTACACTTGCACACTTCACACACTTTGTACACTCACACACTCTGTACGTTCACACAGTTTGTACACTGGTACACTCTACACTCGCACATTTTGTGCACTCGCACACTCTGTACATTTGCACACTTTATACTCTCGCACACTCTGTACTCTTGCACACTGTACATTCGCAAACTCTGTATACTCAAATGCTCTGTACACTCACACATTTCATACTCTCGCACACTCTGTACACTCGCAAACTCTATACACTCAAGCACTTTGTACACTCTCACATTCTGTACACTCGCAGACTCTGTACACACTGTACAGACTCGCACAGTTTATACTCTCGCACATTCTTTACTCTTGCACACTTTGTACACTCACACACTCTGCATTCGCACAGTTCGTACACTGGCACACTCTGTACACTGGCACACTTTTTACACTTGCACACTTTTTACACTCGCACACTCTGTACTCTCGCACACTCTGTACTCTCGCACAGTTTGTACACTCGCACACTCTGCATTCGCACACTTTGTACACTCACACACTTTGTACACTGGCACACTTTGTACACTCGCACACTCTGTACTCTCGCACACTTTGTACACTCACACACTTTATACACTCGCACACTCTGTACACTCACACTCTGTACACTCGCACACTTCACACACTGTACACTTTGTACACGCGCACACTCTGTACACTCTCACACTTTGTACACTCGCACAGTTTGTACACTGGCACACTCTACACTTGCACATTTTGTGCACTCGCACACTCTATACACTCGCACACTTTATACTCTCGCACACTGTGTACTCTCGAACACTGTACACTCGCACACTCTGTGCATCTGTACACTTGCACACTCTGTACTCGCACACTTTGTACACTCACACACTTTGTACACTCACACACTCTGTACATTCTCACGCTTTGTACACTCGCACCCTGTGCACTCACACAGTTTGTACACTCGGTTTGTACACTCGCACACTCTGTACACTTGCACACTCTGTACCTTCGCACACTCTGTACACTCGCACACTCTGTACACTTGCACACTCTGTACCTTCGCACACTCTGTACACTCGCACACTCTGTACATTCGCACATTCTGTACTCTTGCACACTCTGTACATTCTCACACTCTGTACACTCGCACACTCTGTACACTTGCACACTCTGTACATTTGCACATTCTGTACACTCCCACTCTCTGTACACTCTCATACTCTGTACACTTGCACACTTTGTACACTCGCATACTCTGTACACTCGCACACTCTGTACACTCGCATGCTCTGTACACTGGCACACTTTGTACACTGCCACACTTTGTACACTTGCACACTTTGTACACTCGCACAGTTTGCACACTCTGTATGCTTGCACACTGTGCACTCACACAGTTTGTACAATTGCACACTCTGTACACTTGCACACTCTGTACACTTGCACACTCTGTACATTCCCACACTTTGTACACTCGCACACTCTGTCCACTCGCACACTCTGTCCACTCGCACACTCTGTACACTCGCATACTCTGTACAATCGCACACTTCATACTCTCGCACACTCTGTACATTTGCACACTCTGTACTCTCGCAAACTTTGTACACTCACATGCTCTGTACACTCGCATACTTCATACTCTTGCACACTCTGTACACTCACACACTCTGTACATTCGCACACTTTGTACACTCGCACACTCTGTACATTCGCACACTCTGTACTCTCGCACACTCTGTACACTCGCACACTCTGTACATTCGCACATTCTGTACACTCCCACACTCTGTACTCTCGCACACTCGCATGCTCTGTACACTCACACTTTGTACACGTGCACATTCTGTACATTCGCATACTCTGTACATTCGCACACTTTGTACATTCGCACACTCTGTACTCTTGCAATCTTTGTACACTCACATGCTCTGTACACTCGTATACTTTATACTCTTGCACACTCTGTACACTTGCACACTCTGTACATTCGCACATTCTGTACACTCCCACACTCTGTACACTCGTACACTCTGTACACTTGCACACGCTGTACACTCGCACTCTGTACATTCGCACATTCTGTACACTCCCACACTCTGTACTCTCGCATACTCTGTACACTCTCATACTCTGTAATCGTGCACACTCTGTACTCTTGCACACTCGCACACTTTGTACACTCGCATACTCTGTACACTCGCATACTCTGTACAATCGCAAACTTTGTACACTCGCATACTTCATACTCTTGCACACTCTGTACACTCGCACACTCTGTACATTCGCACATTCTGTACACTCCCACACTCTGTACAGTCGCACACTCTGTACACTCTCACACTCTGTACATTCGCACACTCTATACATTCGCACATTCTGTACACTCGCACACTTTGTACACTCACACACTCTGTACATTTGCATATTCTGTACAATCTCACACTTCATACTCTCGCACACTCTGTACTCTTGCACACTCTGTACTCTCGCACATTTTCTACACTCGCATAGTCTGTACACCCGCACACTTCATACTCTTGCATACTCTATACACTCGCACACTTTGTACACTGCCACACTTTGTACACTTGCACACTTTGTACACTCACACACTCTGTACACTTGCACAGTTTGCACACTCGCACACTCTGTACGCTCACACAGTTTGTACACTCAGTTTGTACACTCGCACACTCTGTACACTTGCACACTCTGTACATTCGCACACTTTGTACACTCGCACACTCTGTACATTCGCACATTCTGTACATTCCCACACTTTGTACTCTCGCACACTCTGTACACTCTCATACTCTGTACACTTGCACACTTTGTACACTTGCACATTCTGTCCACTCGCACACTTTGTACACTCGCACACTCTGTACATTCGCATACTCTGTACAATCGCACACTTCATACTCTCGCACACTCTGTACATTCGCATACTCTGGACTCTCTCACACTCTGTACACTCCCACACTCTGTACACTCTCATACTCTGTACACTTGCACACTTTGTACACTCGCACACTCTGTCCACTCGCACACTTTGTACACTCGCACACTCTGTACATTCGCATACTCTGTACAATCACACACTTCATACTCTCGCACACTCTGTACATTCGCACACTCTGGCCTCCAGCACACTTTTTACACTCGCATACTCTGTACTCTCGCACACTTCATACTCTTTCACATTCTGTACACTCGCACGCTCTGTACACTCACATGCTCTGTACACTCGCACACTTTGTACACTGCCACACTTTGTACACTCGCACACTTTGTACACTCGCACACACTCGCACACTTTGTACACTCGCACACTTTGTACACTTGCACACTCTGTACGCTCGCACACTCTGTACACTCAAACAATTTGTACACTCAGTTTGTACACTCGCACACTCTGTACATTCGCACACTCTGTACATTCTGTACACTCCCACACTCTGTACTCTCGTACACTCACAGATTCTGTACACTCTCACACTCTGTACTCTCTCATACTCTGTACACTTGCACACTTTGTACACTCGCACACTCTGTCCACTCGCACACTCTGTGCATTCGCATACTCTGTACAATTGCACACTTCATACTCTCACACATTCTGTACACTTGCACACTCTGCACACTCGCACACTTTGTACACTCGCACACTTTGTACACTCACACACTCTGTACACTCGCACAGTTTGTACACTCAGACACACTCTGTACACTCACACAGTCTGTACATTCAGCTTGTACACTCGCACACTCTGTACACTTGCACACTCTGTACACTCTCATACTCTGTACACTTGCACACTTTGTACACTCGCATACTCTGTCCACTCGCACACTTTGTACACTCGCACATTCTGTACACTCCCACACGCTGTACTCTTGCACACTCTGTACACTCGCATACTCTGTCCACTCGCACACTTTGTACACTCGCACACTCTGTACATTTGCATACTCTGTACAATCGCACACTTCATACTCTTGCACACTCTGTACATTCGCACACTCTGTACACTCGCACACTCTGTACACTCACATGCTCTGTAAACTCACACACTTTGTACACTGCCACACTTTGTACACTCGCACAGTTTGCACACTCGCACACTCTGTACATTCGCACACTCTGTACACTCGCACACACTGTACACTCGCACACTCTGTACACTCGCACACTCTGTACATTTGCACATTCTGTGCACTCCCACACTCTGTACTCTCGCACACTCTGTACATTTGCACATTCTGTACACTCCCACACTCTGTACACTCTCCTACTGTGTACACTTGCACACTTTGTACACTCGCACACTCTGTACATTCGCATACTCTGTACAATCGCACACTTCATACTCTCACACACTCTGTACATTCGCACACTTTGTACACTCGCATTGCTCTGTACACTCGCACACTTCATACTCTCGCACACTCTGTACACTCGCATGCTCTGTACATTCGCACACTTTGTACACTCACACACAGTCAGGGATTTTGTAGGATCAGTCAGGTGTCTGATTAACCAATTACACCAATAAGGTGCTAATGATCATCAATCTCATATGTAGGTTGAAACACAGTCATTAAAACATTTGTTCCCCCAACATTTCTTCTTCCTGATATGTGACTGCTTTACCATGTACTGTATGAAAAAGTCTCCTGTTCTCTTTCTATTGCTTCCTTTATTAGAAAGGTCTGGTGATCCTGCCAGTCCCTCTGCTTTCCTTTTTAAAACTGACCACACTAAGCATGAGAGCACAGCATGGTCAGTTCTCTAGCTGTGCTGGAGGACTAAGTGTCCTCTACTCTAATGATCTGACTTGTCCTGACAAACCTCCCCGCTGCACAGCCATTCACTGGGAAGCTCAGTGTGCTGCTGTTTCTCCTCCTCCCAGCTATTATGCTGCTGAGAACAGAGGGAATGTGATCATTGATACAAAAGGGGAAAAAAGGATTTATAATTTTTTTATATCTATACACAAATGTTTGCCTTTCATTTATATTTTACACTGAATGAAATGTTTTACAATGTTATTGTTTACAATCACTTTAATTGAAACTGAAACAGGAGGCATAAAACTGGGTGAGGAGCAGCCAAACTCTGCTACCAAGGTGAGGATTCAGGTCACAGGTCATCCACCATGGCAAGGCTGAGCTCAGCTACATAAGGGATTTATCCTGCATCAGCAAGGACTCTCCCAGGGAAAGATTTCACAGCAGACTTCCCGGCGGTTCAAGATGTGCCGTCCAATCCCTATGGAAGAAGCACAAAGAAACGGGAAATGTTGAGGAGCGTTTATGTTCCATTTTCTTCATTGAGAAAAATAAATGATTAATACTTTGATTTCTGAAAGCATTCTTCATTCGAGTTGGGTAAATGGTTCAGGCTGAGCAAATGTTTGGCCTGAACATTGCCCCTTCGGTGAACACCCAGATTTGCAGGGCACTCGATGGAATGTTCACCCGCCGAGCGCCCCACAATGCACTGCGAGCTGCACACTGCATTCTAAGCCCTGATTGGGCAAAGCTTTGCCCAATCATGGCACAGCGAATAGCTGGTTGTTAAGGAGTGGGCCAGGAAGCCGGCCACGGCATCCTTAACAACGGATAAGTCATCAACTGTCAACGGGCTTCCCCACTGACAGCTGAATGAAAAAGAAAACATTGCAGGAAATAGAAAAAAACGGCAATGGGTCCCCCTCAATCCATACTAGGCCCTTATCTGAGCATGCAGTCCAGCAGGTCAGGAAAGGGGGACAAGCGAGCCTCCTCCATTACATTTTGGTGTGGGTTCCCCTTAAAATCCATACCAGATCTAAGGGGCTTGGTATAGATTGGGGGGATCCCCAGATGTTTTTTTTTTATTGTATTGCTGGGCAATTTAAATGTCATTCTTTTTCTTTATAAATGTCAGTTTTGCTGTAGCAGGTTCTATACATGCTACAGATGCGCCACTTTACAGGCAGACTAAGGAGACCGACCCCCTAGGCACTATATTTAAAGGAATTTTTTATTTTTATTGTGTCACTTTAAGCATCAATAAAACCACTGCCCCTTTAAAAATTATAAAATGTGTTTTCATTGATACATGTCCCCCAGGGCAGTATCCGGACCCCCATACCCAGGCCCATATACCTAGACCCCCACACCCAGGCCCCTATTCCCGAACCCTCATACCCAGGCCCCTATTTCCAGACCCCCACACCCAGGCCCCTATTCCCGGACCCTCATACCCAGGCCCCTATTTCCAGACCCCCACACCCAGGCCCCTATTCCCGGACCCTCATACCCAGGCCCCTATTCCCGGACCCCCATACCCAGGCCCCTATACCCAGACCCCCATATTCAGGCCCCTATACTCAGACCCCCAAACCTGGACCCCCATACCCAGGCCCCTATACCCAGACCATCATACCTAGGCCCCTATTCCTAGACTCCTATACCCAGACCCCCATATCCAGGCCCCTATACTCAGACCCCCATACCCAGGCCCCTATACCCAGGCCCCTATACCCAGACCCTCATACCCAGGACCCTATTCCCGGACCCCCATATCTAGGCCCCTATACTCATACCCAGGCCCCTATACTCAGACCCCCATACCCAGGCCCCCATACCCAGACCCTCATACCTAGGCCCCCATACCCAGACCCTCATACCCAGGCCCCTATACTCAGACCCCCATACCCAGGCCCCCATACCTGGACCCCCATATCCAGGCCCCTATACCTCTTTTTATGGCCAATTACTTGCATATAAGTGTAACGACACCCCGAGTATGAAAGGGGTTAAAGTGATTTAGGACATTCCACACCCAAACACAAAGGCAGCTACCGAACATTTCAATCAGCCGAACAAGAAACCCATACAAATAATTCTCCCCCCAAATACGAGACAAGGCTGTGTCTTGAGGTTCAAGCAGGAATGAATGAATGAATGAATCTTTATTCAAAAACATGTTATACAGATCCTACTTCAAAACACCCCCCCCCCCCACCCTTGGAAAACAGGGCAGGTTAAACTGTCCAATGACAATGGACACACAGGTCAGGTGTGTATAACTTCTCATCAGTACACAGTCTTATCAGCAGGGAGAGCTGTTGGAGGAATCCCCCCCTCCCTCCATAGAGATACACATCCTGTGATATCCAAGACAGACACAATAGAACATTAGAATACAGCCCCACCCCGAACCAGCACAGCAAATAGTACACAGCACAACGAGACAACACATATTATATATACATATATACAGTATTGAGTCTGACCAGCACAGATCATAGTGGGGTTCTCATTCACCTTGTGCCCCTATTAGTGACTCCCATCACAATGGCCTATCCAGGATCCTCAGAGTCTGTGTGTCTTAGGGGATATGGACCTGAATCTAAAGTAATGCCACCTCAAGGATCCCCAGGCATACAGCTCACAAAGAGCACCGTTCCCCCAAATGCCAGGGCCCATAGGCAGGTGGCTGGCATTCAGTCCCCTCCAAAAGCCTCTGTCCCGGCTAGGTCTGTCACAATAAGCTTTCAAAATGGGCACTTTTGATTTTTCCTGTTCGGCTCCCATAGACTTTAATGGGGTTCGGGCCGGTTGTGATGTTGGAGAGTTCTGGTTTGAACCAAACCGGGGGTGTTCAGCCCCTCCCTATTCTTCATTTGCAGCATCACACCTGCCTAAGACTTTTGCAATGTACTGCATATTGCACTTAAACCCCAAACCAGAAATGTCATATATTACATCTTACCGATCATTAGATGTGGCGGCTGCATTCTTTTTCTTTTTTTAGGCTTTCCCCCTCTGTTCTCACCTGATGATCTGGCCAGTAACACACCCCCTGTATTAGAGCGCCTCCACTCTGGATGAAGGAGCACAGGAGGCACAGCAGACAGCAGCATTGACAGTCGGGGGGTGGACTAGCAGAAATTCCAGATCACACTTTATAATCAGTAACAATTTTCTTCTTTTTGGGATAAAGATTTTTATATATAAATAAAAGCTGATCATTGTAAGCACCCTCGTCAGTGGTAAATTTGGTTTGTCTCAGCTCTCTAACTCTAGCTCTACATCTGCAGGACAGCTGGGTCTGGTATAGGAAGCTGAAACATAACAGACTTACTGGCAGGATCATTGGGTGAAAATAAAATAAAAAAGCCCCCCCCCCCAAAAAACAAATGCAGCCACCACCTCTGAGAATTGGGGGTTGCAGTATAGATGACATTGAGGATTGGAGAGGTGGTACAGGTGACATTGAGGATTGGGGGGTGGCGGTACAGGTGACTTTGAGAATGGGGGGGTGGTAAAGATGACATTGAGGATTGGGGGGTGGCGGTACAGGTGACATTGAGGATTGGGGGGTTGCAGTACAGATGACATTGAGGATTGGGGGGTACAGGTGACATTTAGGGTGGCAGTACAGGTGACATTGAGGATTGGAGGGGGTGGTACAGGTGACATTGAGGTTTGAGGGTGGTACAGGTGACATTGAGGATTGGGGGGTGGTACAGGTAACATTGAGGATTGGAGGGGGTGGTACAGGTAACATTGAGGATTGGGGGGTGGTACAGGTGACATTGAGAATTGGGGGTACAGGTGACATTGAGGATTGGAGGGGTGGTACAGGTGACATTGAGGTTTGGAGGGGTACAGGTGACATTGAGGATTGGAGGGGGGTACAGGTGACATTGAGGATTGGGGGTGGTACAGGTGACATTGAGGATTGGGTGTACAGGTGACATTAAGGATTGGAGGGGTGGTACAGGTGACATTGAGGATTGGGGGGGGGTGGTACAGGTGACATTGAGGATTGGAGGGGGTGGTACAGGTGACATTAAGGATCGGGGGTGGTACAAGTGACATTGAGAATTGGGGGGTGGTACAGGTAACATTGAGGATTGGGGGTGGTACAGGTGAGATTGAGGATTGGGGGTACAGATGACATTGAGGATTGGAGGGGGTGGTACAGGTGACATTGAGGATTGGAGGGGTACAGATGACATTGAGGATTGGGGGGTGGTAGAGGTGACATTGAGGATTGGGGGGGTGGTACAGGTGACATTGAGGATTGGGGGGGTGGTACAGGTGACATTGAGGATTGGGGGGTGGTACAGGTGACATTGAGGATTGGGGGGTGGTACAGGTGACATTGAGGATTGGGGGGTGGTACAGGTGACATTGAGGATTGGGGGTGGTACAGGTGACATTGAGGATTGGGGGTGGTACAGGTGACATTGAGGGTTAGGGGGGTACAGGTGACGTTGAGGATTGGGGGGTGGTACAGGTGACATTGAGGATTGGGGGGTACAGGTGACATTTAGGATTGGAGGGGGTGGTACAGGTGACATTGAGGATTGGAGGGGGTGGTACAGGTGACATTGAGGATTGGAGGGGGTGGTACAGGTGACATTGAGGGTTGGGGGTACAGGTGACACTGAGGATTGGGGTGTACAGGTGACATTGAGGATTGGGGGGTGGTACAGGTGACATTGAGGATTGGGGGTACAGGTGACATTGAGGTTTGGGGGGGTACAGGTGACATTGAGGATTGGGAGGGTGGTACAGGTGACATTGAGGATTGGGGGGGTGGTACAGGTGACAGTGAGGATTGGGGGGGTACAGGTGACATTGAGGATTGGAGGGGTACAGGTGACAATGAGGATTGGTGGGTGGTACAGGTGACATTGAGGATTGGTGGGTGGTACAGGTGACTTTGAGGATTGGAGGGGTACAGGTGACAATGAGGATTGGGGGGGTGGTACAGGTGACATTGAGGATTGGGGGGTGGTACAGGTGACATTGAGGATTGGGGGTGGTACAGGTGACATTGAGGATTGGGGGGTACAGGTGACATTGAGGATTGGGGGGGTGGTACAGGTGACATTGAGGATTGGGGGGTGGTACGGGTGACATTGAGGATTGGAGGGGTACAGGTGACATTGAGGATTGGGGGGTGGTACAGGTGACATTGAGGATTGGGGGGGTGGTACAGGTGACATTGAGGATTGGAGGGGTACAGGTGACATTGAGGATTGGGGGGTGGTACAGGTGACATTGAGGTTTGAGGGTGGTACAGGTGACATTGAGGATTGGGGGGGTGGTACAGGTGACATTGAGGATTGGGGGTGGTACAGGTGACATTGAGGATTGGGGGGTGGTACAGGTGACATTGAGAATTGGGGGTACAGGTGACATTGAGGATTGGGGGGTGGTACAGGTGACATTGAGGTTTGAGGGTGGTACAGGTGACATTGAGGATTGGGGGGTGGTACAGGTGACATTGAGGATTGGGGGTGGTACAGGTGACATTGAGGATTGGGGGGTGGTACAGGTGACATTGAGAATTGGGGGTACAGGTGACATTGAGGATTGGGGGGTGGTACAGGTGACATTGAGGTTTGGAGGGGTACAGGTGACATTGAGGATTGGAGGGGGGTACAGGTGACATTGAGGATTGGGGGTGGTACAGGTGACATTGAGGATTGGGTGTACAGGTGACATTAAGGATTGGAGGGGTGGTACAGGTGACATTGAGGATTGGGGGGGGGTGGTACAGGTGACATTGAGGATTGGAGGGGGTGGTACAGGTGACATTAAGGATCGGGGGTGGTACAAGTGACATTGAGAATTGGGGGGTGGTACAGGTAACATTGAGGATTGGGGGTGGTACAGGTGAGATTGAGGATTGGGGGTACAGATGACATTGAGGATTGGAGGGGGTGGTACAGGTGACATTGAGGATTGGAGGGGTACAGATGACATTGAGGATTGGGGGGTGGTAGAGGTGACATTGAGGATTGGGGGGGTGGTACAGGTGACATTGAGGATTGGGGGGGTGGTACAGGTGACATTGAGGATTGGGGGGTGGTACAGGTGACATTGAGGATTGGGGGGTGGTACAGGTGACATTGAGGATTGGGGGGGTGGTACAGGTGACATTGAGGATTGGGGGGTGGTACAGGTGACATTGAGGATTGGAGGGGGTACAGGTGACATTGAGGATTGGGGGGTGGTAGAGGTGACATTGAGGATTGGGGGGGTGGTACAGGTGACATTGAGGATTGGGAGTGGTACAGGTGACATTGAGGATTGGAGGGGGGTACAGGTGACATTGAGGATTGGGGGGTGGTAGAGGTGACATTGAGGATTGGGGGGGTGGTACAGGTGACATTGAGGATTGGGGGGGTGGTACAGGTGACATTGAGGATTGGGGGGTGGTACAGGTGACATTGAGGATTGGGGGGTGGTACAGGTGACATTGAGGATTGGGGGGGTGGTACAGGTGACATTGAGGATTGGGGGGTGGTACAGGTGACATTGAGGATTGGGGGTGGTACAGGTGACATTGAGGATTAGGGGGTGGTACAGGTGACATTGAGGATTGGGGGGTACAGGTGACATTGAGGATTAGGGGGGTACAGGTGACATTGAGGATTGGGGGTGGTACAGGTGACATTGAGGATTGGAGGGGGTACAGGTGACATTGAGGATTGGGGGGTGGTACAGGTGACTTTGAGGTTTGGAGGGGTACAGGTGACATTGAGGATTGGGGGGTGGTACAGGTGACATTGAGGATTGGGGGTGGTACAGGTGACATTGAGAATTGGGGGTGGTACAGGTGACATTGAGGATTGGGGCGTGGTACAGGTGACATTGAGGATTGGGGGTGGTACAGGTGACATTGAGGTTTGGGGGGTGGTACAGATGACATTGAGGATTGGAGCGGGTGGTACAGGTGACATTGAGGTTTGAAAGGGGTACAGGTGACATTGAGGATTGGGGGGTGGTACAGGTGACATTGAGGATTGGGGGTGGTACAGGTGACATTGAGGATTGGGGGTGGTACAGGTGACATTGAGGATTGGGGGTGGTACAGGTGACATTGAAGATTGGGGGTGGTACAGGTGACATTGAGGATTGGGGGTGGTACAGGTGACATTGAAGATTGGGGGTGGTACAGGTGACATTGAGGATTAGGGGGGTACAGGTGACATTGAGGATTGGGGGTGGTACAGGTGACATTGAGGGTTAGGGGGTACAGGTGACATTGAGGATTGGGGGTGGTACAGGTGACATTGAGGATTGGGGGGTGGTACAGGTGACATTGAGGATTGGGGGGTGGTACAGGTGACATTGAGGGTTAGGGGGTACAAGTGACATTGAGGATTGGGGGTGGTACAGGTGACATTGAGGATTGGGGGGTGGTACAGGTGACATTGAGGATTGGGGGTGGTACAGGTGACATTGAGGATTGGGGGGTGGTACAGGTGACATTGAGGATTGGGGGGTGGTACAGGTGACATTGAGGGTTGGAGGGGTACAGGTGACATTGAGGATTGGGGTGGTACAGGTGACATTGAGGATTGGGGGTGGTACAGGTGACACTGAGGATTGGAGGGGTACAGATGACATTGAGGATTGGGGGGTGGTACAGGTGACATTGAGGATTGGGGGGTGGTACAGGTGACATTGAGGATTGGGGGGTGGTACAGGTGACATTGAGGATTGGAGGGGTACAGGTGACATTGAGGATTGGGGTGGTACAGGTGACATTGAGGATTGGGGGTGGTACAGGTGACACTGAGGATTGGAGGGGTACAGATGACATTGAGGATTGGGGGGTGGTACAGGTGACATTGAGGATTGGGGGGGGGGTGGTACAGGTGACATTGAGGATTGGGGGGTGGTACAGGTGACATTGAGGATTGGGGGGGTGGTACAGGTGACATTGAGGATTGGGGGGTGGTACAGGTGACATTGAGGATTGGGGGTGGTACAGGTGACATTGAGGATTAGGGGGTGGTACAGGTGACATTGAGGATTGGGGGGTACAGGTGACATTGAGGATTAGGGGGGTACAGGTGACATTGAGGATTGGGGGTGGTACAGGTGACATTGAGGATTAGGGGGGTACAGGTGACATTGAGGATTGGGGGGTGGTACAGGTGACATTGAGGATTGGGGGTGGTACAGGTGACATTGAGGATTGGGGGTGGTACAGGTGACATTGAGGATTGGGGGTGGTACAGGTGACATTGAGGATTGGGGGGTGGTACAGGTGACATTGAGGATTGGGGGGTACAGGTGACATTGAGGATTGGGGGTGGTACAGGTGACATTGAGGATTGGGGGGTGGTACAGGTGACATTGAGGATTGGGGGGGTACAGGTGGCATTGAGGATTGCGGGGTGGTACAGGTGACATTGAGGATTGGGGGGTGGTACAGGTGACATTGAGGATTGGGGGGTGGTACAGGTGACATTGAGGATTAGGGGGGTACAGGTGGCATTGAGGATTGGGGGGTGGTACAGATGACATTGAGGATTAGGGGGGTACAGGTGGCATTGAGGATTGGGGGGTGGTACAGGTGACATTGAGGATTGGGGGGTGGTACAGGTGACATTGAGGATTGGGGGGTGGTACAGGTGACATTGAGGATTGGGGGGTGGTACAGGTGACAATGAGGATTGGGGGGTACAGGTGACATTGAGGATTGGGGGGTGGTACAGGTGACATTGAAGATTGGGGGTGGTACAGGTGACATTGAGGATTAGGGGGGTACAGGTGACATTGAGGATTGGGGGGTGGTACAGGTGACATTGAGGATTGGGGGGGTGGTACAGGTGACATTGAGGATTGGGGGGTGGTACAGGTGACATTGAGGATTGGGGGTGGTACAGGTGACATTGAGGATTAGGGGGTGGTACAGGTGACATTGAGGATTGGGGGGTACAGGTGACATTGAGGATTAGGGGGGTACAGGTGACATTGAGGATTGGGGGTGGTACAGGTGACATTGAGGATTAGGGGGGTACAGGTGACATTGAGGATTGGGGGGTGGTACAGGTGACATTGAGGATTGGGGGTGGTACAGGTGACATTGAGGATTGGGGGTGGTACAGGTGACATTGAGGATTGGGGGTGGTACAGGTGACATTGAGGATTGGGGGGTGGTACAGGTGACATTGAGGATTGGGGGGTACAGGTGACATTGAGGATTGGGGGTGGTACAGGTGACATTGAGGATTGGGGGGTGGTACAGGTGACATTGAGGATTGGGGGGGTACAGGTGGCATTGAGGATTGCGGGGTGGTACAGGTGACATTGAGGATTGGGGGGTGGTACAGGTGACATTGAGGATTGGGGGGTGGTACAGGTGACATTGAGGATTAGGGGGGTACAGGTGGCATTGAGGATTGGGGGGTGGTACAGATGACATTGAGGATTAGGGGGGTACAGGTGGCATTGAGGATTGGGGGGTGGTACAGGTGACATTGAGGATTGGGGGGTGGTACAGGTGACATTGAGGATTGGGGGGTGGTACAGGTGACATTGAGGATTGGGGGGTGGTACAGGTGACAATGAGGATTGGGGGGTACAGGTGACATTGAGGATTGGGGGGTGGTACAGGTGACATTGAAGATTGGGGGTGGTACAGGTGACATTGAGGATTAGGGGGGTACAGGTGACATTGAGGATTAGGGGGGTACAGGTGACATTGAGGATTGGTGGGTGGTACAGGTGACGTTGAGGATTGGGGGTGGTACAGGTGACACTGAGGATTGGGGGGTGGTACAGGTGACATTGAAGATTGGGGGTGGTACAGGTGACATTGAGGATTGGGGGTGGTACAGGTGACATTGAGGGTTAGGGGGGTACAGGTGACGTTGAGGATTGGGGGTGGTACAGGTGACATTGAGGATTGGGGGGTGGTACAGGTGACATTGAGGATTGGGGGTGGTACAGGTGACATTGAGGATTGGGGGTGGTACAGGTGACATTGAGGATTGGGGGTGGTACAGGTGACATTGAGGATTGGGGGGTGGTACAGGTGACATTGAGGATTGGGGGGTGGTACAGGTGACATTGAGGATTGGGGGGTACAGGTGACATTGAGGATTGGGGGGTGGTACGGGTGACATTGAGGATTGGGGGTGGTACAGGTGACATTGAGGATTGGGGGTGGTACAGGTGACATTGAGGATTGGGGGGGTGGTACAGGTGACATTGAGGATTGGGGGTGGTACAGGTGACATTGAGGATTGGGGGTGGTACAGGTGACATTGAGGATTGGGGGTGGTACAGGTGGCATTGAGGATTGGGGGGTGGTACAGGTGACATTGAGGATTGAGGGGTGGTATAGGTGACATTGAGGATTGGGGGGTACAGGTGACATTGAGGATTGGGGGGTGGTACAGGTGACATTGAGGATTGGGGGTGGTACAGGTGACATTGAGGATTGGGGGTGGTACAGGTGACATTGAGGATTGGGGGGTGGTACAGGTGACATTGAGGATTGGGGGTGGTACAGGTGACATTGAGGATTGGGGGTGGTACAGGTGACATTGAGGATTGGGGGTGGTACAGGTGACATTGAGGATTGGGGGGTGGTACAGGTGACATTGAGGATTGGGGGGTGGTACAGGTGACATTGAGGATTGGGGGGTACAGGTGACATTGAGGATTGGGGGGTGGTACAGGTGACATTGAAGATTGGGGGTGGTACAGGTGACATTGAGGATTAGGGGGGTACAGGTGACATTGAGGATTGGGGGGTGGTACAGGTGACATTGAAGATTGGGGGTGGTACAGGTGACATTGAGGATTGGGGGTGGTACAGGTGACATTGAGGGTTAGGGGGGTACAGGTGACGTTGAGGATTGGGGGTGGTACAGGTGACATTGAGGATTGGGGGTGGTACAGGTGACATTGAGGATTGGGGATGGTACAGGTGACATTGAGGGTTAGGGGGGTACAGGTGACGTTGAGGATTGGGGGGTACAGGTGACATTGAGGATTGGGGGGTGGTACAGGTGACATTGAGGATTGGGGGTGGTACAGGTGACATTGAGGATTGGGGGTGGTACAGGTGACATTGAGGGTTAGGGGGGTACAGGTGACGTTGAGGATTGGGGGGTGGTACAGGTGACATTGAGGATTGGGGGGTACAGGTGACATTGAGGATTGGGGGGTGGTACAGGTGACATTGAGGATTGGGGGTGGTACAGGTGACATTGAGGATTAGGGGGGTACAGGTGACATTGAGGATTGGGGGGTGGTACAGGTGACATTGAGGATTGGGGGTGGTACAGGTGACATTGAGGATTGGGGGTGGTACAGGTGACATTGAGGATTGGGGGTGGTACAGGTGACATTGAAGATTGGGGGTGGTACAGGTGACATTGAGGATTAGGGGGGTACAGGTGACATTGAGGATTGGGGGGTGGTACAGGTGACATTGAAGATTGGGGGTGGTACAGGTGACATTGAGGATTGGGGGTGGTACAGGTGACATTGAGGATTGGGGGTGGTACAGGTGACATTGAGGATTGGGGGTGGTACAGGTGACATTGAGGATTGGGGGTGGTACAGGTGACATTGAGGATTGGGGGTGGTACAGGTGACATTGAGGATTGGGGGGTGGTACAGGTGACATTGAGGATTGGGGGTGGTACAGGTGACATTGAGGATTAGGGGGGTACAGGTGACATTGAGGATTGGGGGGTGGTACAGGTGACATTGAGGATTGGGGGTGGTACAGGTGACATTGAGGATTGGGGGTGGTACAGGTGACATTGAGGATTGGGGGTGGTACAGGTGACATTGAAGATTGGGGGTGGTACAGGTGACATTGAGGATTAGGGGGGTACAGGTGACATTGAGGATTGGGGGGTGGTACAGGTGACATTGAAGATTGGGGGTGGTACAGGTGACATTGAGGATTGGGGGTGGTACAGGTGACATTGAGGATTGGGGGTGGTACAGGTGACATTGAAGATTGGGGGTGGTACAGGTGACATTGAGGATTAGGGGGGTACAGGTGACATTGAGGATTGGGGGGTGGTACAGGTGACATTGAAGATTGGGGGTGGTACAGGTGACATTGAGGATTGGGGGTGGTACAGGTGACATTGAGGATTGGGGGTGGTACAGGTGACATTGAGGATTGGGGGTGGTACAGGTGACATTGAGGATTGGGGGGTGGTACAGGTGACATTGAGGATTGGGGGTGGTACAGGTGACATTGAGGATTGGGGGGTGGTACAGGTGACATTGAGGATTGGGGGTGGTACAGGTGACATTGAGGATTGGGGGGTGGTACAGGTGACATTGAGGATTGGGGGGTACAGGTGACATTGAGGATTGGGGGTGGTACAGGTGACATTGAGGATTGGGGGTGGTACAGGTGACATTGAGGATTGGGGGTGGTACAGGTGACATTGAGGATTGGGGGGTGGTACAGGTGACATTGAGGATTGGGGGGTGGTACAGGTGACATTGAAGATTGGGGGTGGTACAGGTGACATTGAGGATTAGGGGGGTACAGGTGACATTGAGGATTGGGGGGTGGTACAGGTGACATTGAAGATTGGGGGTGGTACAGGTGACATTGAGGATTGGGGGTGGTACAGGTGACATTGAGGGTTAGGGGGGTACAGGTGACGTTGAGGATTGGGGGTGGTACAGGTGACATTGAGGATTGGGGGTGGTACAGGTGACATTGAGGATTGGGGATGGTACAGGTGACATTGAGGGTTAGGGGGGTACAGGTGACGTTGAGGATTGGGGGGTACAGGTGACATTGAGGATTGGGGGGTGGTACAGGTGACATTGAGGATTGGGGGTGGTACAGGTGACATTGAGGATTGGGGGTGGTACAGGTGACATTGAGGGTTAGGGGGGTACAGGTGACGTTGAGGATTGGGGGGTGGTACAGGTGACATTGAGGATTGGGGGGTACAGGTGACATTGAGGATTGGGGGGTGGTACAGGTGACATTGAGGATTGGGGGTGGTACAGGTGACATTGAGGATTAGGGGGGTACAGGTGACATTGAGGATTGGGGGGTGGTACAGGTGACATTGAGGATTGGGGGTGGTACAGGTGACATTGAGGATTGGGGGTGGTACAGGTGACATTGAGGATTGGGGGTGGTACAGGTGACATTGAAGATTGGGGGTGGTACAGGTGACATTGAGGATTAGGGGGGTACAGGTGACATTGAGGATTGGGGGGTGGTACAGGTGACATTGAAGATTGGGGGTGGTACAGGTGACATTGAGGATTGGGGGGTGGTACAGGTGACATTGAGGATTGGGGGTGGTACAGGTGACATTGAGGATTGGGGGTGGTACAGGTGACATTGAGGATTGGGGGTGGTACAGGTGACATTGAGGATTGGGGGGTGGTACAGGTGACATTGAGGATTGGGGGGTACAGGTGACATTGAGGATTGGGGGTGGTACAGGTGACATTGAGGATTGGGGGGTGGTACAGGTGACATTGAGGATTGGGGGGGTACAGGTGGCATTGAGGATTGCGGGGTGGTACAGGTGACATTGAGGATTGGGGGGTGGTACAGGTGACATTGAGGATTGGGGGGTGGTACAGGTGACATTGAGGATTAGGGGGGTACAGGTGGCATTGAGGATTGGGGGGTGGTACAGATGACATTGAGGATTAGGGGGGTACAGGTGGCATTGAGGATTGGGGGGTGGTACAGGTGACATTGAGGATTGGGGGGTGGTACAGGTGACATTGAGGATTGGGGGGTGGTACAGGTGACATTGAGGATTGGGGGGTGGTACAGGTGACAATGAGGATTGGGGGGTACAGGTGACATTGAGGATTGGGGGGTGGTACAGGTGACATTGAAGATTGGGGGTGGTACAGGTGACATTGAGGATTAGGGGGGTACAGGTGACATTGAGGATTAGGGGGGTACAGGTGACATTGAGGATTGGTGGGTGGTACAGGTGACGTTGAGGATTGGGGGTGGTACAGGTGACACTGAGGATTGGGGGGTGGTACAGGTGACATTGAAGATTGGGGGTGGTACAGGTGACATTGAGGATTGGGGGTGGTACAGGTGACATTGAGGGTTAGGGGGGTACAGGTGACGTTGAGGATTGGGGGTGGTACAGGTGACATTGAGGATTGGGGGGTGGTACAGGTGACATTGAGGATTGGGGGTGGTACAGGTGACATTGAGGATTGGGGGTGGTACAGGTGACATTGAGGATTGGGGGGTGGTACAGGTGACATTGAGGATTGGGGGGTGGTACAGGTGACATTGAGGATTGGGGGGTACAGGTGACATTGAGGATTGGGGGGTGGTACGGGTGACATTGAGGATTGGGGGTGGTACAGGTGACATTGAGGATTGGGGGTGGTACAGGTGACATTGAGGATTGGGGGGGTGGTACAGGTGACATTGAGGATTGGGGGTGGTACAGGTGACATTGAGGATTGGGGGTGGTACAGGTGACATTGAGGATTGGGGGTGGTACAGGTGGCATTGAGGATTGGGGGGTGGTACAGGTGACATTGAGGATTGAGGGGTGGTATAGGTGACATTGAGGATTGGGGGGTACAGGTGACATTGAGGATTGGGGGGTGGTACAGGTGACATTGAGGATTGGGGGTGGTACAGGTGACATTGAGGATTGGGGGTGGTACAGGTGACATTGAGGATTGGGGGGTGGTACAGGTGACATTGAGGATTGGGGGTGGTACAGGTGACATTGAGGATTGGGGGTGGTACAGGTGACATTGAGGATTGGGGGTGGTACAGGTGACATTGAGGATTGGGGGGTGGTACAGGTGACATTGAGGATTGGGGGGTGGTACAGGTGACATTGAGGATTGGGGGGTACAGGTGACATTGAGGATTGGGGGGTGGTACAGGTGACATTGAAGATTGGGGGTGGTACAGGTGACATTGAGGATTAGGGGGGTACAGGTGACATTGAGGATTGGGGGGTGGTACAGGTGACATTGAAGATTGGGGGTGGTACAGGTGACATTGAGGATTGGGGGTGGTACAGGTGACATTGAGGGTTAGGGGGGTACAGGTGACGTTGAGGATTGGGGGTGGTACAGGTGACATTGAGGATTGGGGGTGGTACAGGTGACATTGAGGATTGGGGATGGTACAGGTGACATTGAGGGTTAGGGGGGTACAGGTGACGTTGAGGATTGGGGGGTACAGGTGACATTGAGGATTGGGGGGTGGTACAGCTAACATTGAGGATTGGGGGTGGTACAGGTGACATTGAGGATTGGGGGTGGTACAGGTGACATTGAGGGTTAGGGGGGTACAGGTGACGTTGAGGATTGGGGGGTGGTACAGGTGACATTGAGGATTGGGGGGTACAGGTGACATTGAGGATTGGGGGGTGGTACAGGTGACATTGAGGATTGGGGGTGGTACAGGTGACATTGAGGATTAGGGGGGTACAGGTGACATTGAGGATTGGGGGGTGGTACAGGTGACATTGAGGATTGGGGGTGGTACAGGTGACATTGAGGATTGGGGGTGGTACAGGTGACATTGAGGATTGGGGGTGGTACAGGTGACATTGAAGATTGGGGGTGGTACAGGTGACATTGAGGATTAGGGGGGTACAGGTGACATTGAGGATTGGGGGGTGGTACAGGTGACATTGAAGATTGGGGGTGGTACAGGTGACATTGAGGATTGGGGGTGGTACAGGTGACATTGAGGATTGGGGGTGGTACAGGTGACATTGAGGATTGGGGGTGGTACAGGTGACATTGAGGATTGGGGGTGGTACAGGTGACATTGAGGATTGGGGGTGGTACAGGTGACATTGAGGATTGGGGGGTGGTACAGGTGACATTGAGGATTGGGGGTGGTACAGGTGACATTGAGGATTAGGGGGGTACAGGTGACATTGAGGATTGGGGGGTGGTACAGGTGACATTGAGGATTGGGGGTGGTACAGGTGACATTGAGGATTGGGGGTGGTACAGGTGACATTGAGGATTGGGGGTGGTACAGGTGACATTGAAGATTGGGGGTGGTACAGGTGACATTGAGGATTAGGGGGGTACAGGTGACATTGAGGATTGGGGGGTGGTACAGGTGACATTGAAGATTGGGGGTGGTACAGGTGACATTGAGGATTGGGGGTGGTACAGGTGACATTGAGGATTGGGGGTGGTACAGGTGACATTGAAGATTGGGGGTGGTACAGGTGACATTGAGGATTAGGGGGGTACAGGTGACATTGAGGATTGGGGGGTGGTACAGGTGACATTGAAGATTGGGGGTGGTACAGGTGACATTGAGGATTGGGGGTGGTACAGGTGACATTGAGGATTGGGGGTGGTACAGGTGACATTGAGGATTGGGGGTGGTACAGGTGACATTGAGGATTGGGGGGTGGTACAGGTGACATTGAGGATTGGGGGTGGTAGAGGTGACATTGAGGATTGGGGGTGGTACAGGTGACATTGAGGATTGGGGGGTGGTACAGGTGACATTGAGGATTGGGGGTGGTACAGGTGACATTGAGGATTGGGGGGTGGTACAGGTGACATTGAGGATTGGGGGGTACAGGTGACATTGAGGATTGGGGGTGGTACAGGTGACATTGAGGATTGGGGGTGGTACAGGTGACATTGAGGATTGGGGGTGGTACAGGTGACATTGAGGATTGGGGGGTGGTACAGGTGACATTGAGGATTGGGGGGTGGTACAGGTGACATTGAGGATTGGGGGGTACAGGTGACATTGAGGATTGGGGGTGGTACAGGTGACATTGAGGATTGGGGGTGGTACAGGTGACATTGAGGATTGGGGGTGGTACAGGTGACATTGAGGATTGGGGGTGGTACAGGTGACATTGAGGATTGGGGGGTGGTACAGGTGACATTGAGGATTGGGGGTGGTACAGGTGACATTGAGGATTGGGGGTGGTACAGGTGACATTGAGGATTGGGGGTGGTACAGGTGACATTGAGGATTGGGGGTGGTACAGGTGACATTGAAGATTGGGGGTGGTACAGGTGACATTGAGGATTAGGGGGGTACAGGTGACATTGAGGATTGGGGGGTGGTACAGGTGACATTGAAGATTGGGGGTGGTACAGGTGACATTGAGGATTGGGGGTGGTACAGGTGACATTGAGGATTGGGGGTGGTACAGGTGACATTGAAGATTGGGGGTGGTACAGGTGACATTGAGGATTAGGGGGGTACAGGTGACATTGAGGATTGGGGGGTGGTACAGGTGACATTGAAGATTGGGGGTGGTACAGGTGACATTGAGGATTGGGGGTGGTACAGGTGACATTGAGGATTGGGGGTGGTACAGGTGACATTGAGGATTGGGGGTGGTACAGGTGACATTGAGGATTGGGGGTGGTACAGGTGACATTGAGGATTGGGGGTGGTACAGGTGACATTGAAGATTGGGGGTGGTACAGGTGACATTGAGGATTAGGGGGGTACAGGTGACATTGAGGATTGGGGGGTGGTACAGGTGACATTGAAGATTGGGGGTGGTACAGGTGACATTGAGGATTGGGGGTGGTACAGGTGACATTGAGGATTGGGGGTGGTACAGGTGACATTGAGGATTGGGGGTGGTACAGGTGACATTGAGGATTGGGGGGTGGTACAGGTGACATTGAGGATTGGGGGTGGTAGAGGTGACATTGAGGATTGGGGGTGGTACAGGTGACATTGAGGATTGGGGGGTGGTACAGGTGACATTGAGGATTGGGGGTGGTACAGGTGACATTGAGGATTGGGGGGTGGTACAGGTGACATTGAGGATTGGGGGGTACAGGTGACATTGAGGATTGGGGGTGGTACAGGTGACATTGAGGATTGGGGGTGGTACAGGTGACATTGAGGATTGGGGGTGGTACAGGTGACATTGAGGATTGGGGGGTGGTACAGGTGACATTGAGGATTGGGGGGTGGTACAGGTGACATTGAGGATTGGGGGGTACAGGTGACATTGAGGATTGGGGGTGGTACAGGTGACATTGAGGATTGGGGGTGGTACAGGTGACATTGAGGATTGGGGGTGGTACAGGTGACATTGAGGATTGGGGGTGGTACAGGTGACATTGAGGATTGGGGGGTGGTACAGGTGACATTGAGGATTGGGGGTGGTACAGGTGACATTGAGGATTGGGGGTGGTACAGGTGACATTGAGGATTGGGGGTGGTACAGGTGACATTGAGGATTGGGGGTGGTACAGGTGACATTGAAGATTGGGGGTGGTACAGGTGACATTGAGGATTAGGGGGGTACAGGTGACATTGAGGATTGGGGGGTGGTACAGGTGACATTGAAGATTGGGGGTGGTACAGGTGACATTGAGGATTGGGGGTGGTACAGGTGACATTGAGGATTGGGGGTGGTACAGGTGACATTGAAGATTGGGGGTGGTACAGGTGACATTGAGGATTAGGGGGGTACAGGTGACATTGAGGATTGGGGGGTGGTACAGGTGACATTGAGGTTTGGGGGGGTACAGGTGACATTGAGGATTGGGGGTGGTACAGGTGACATTGAAGATTGGGGGTGGTACAGGTGACATTGAGGATTGGGGGTGGTACAGGTGACATTGAGGATTGGGGGTGGTACAGGTGACATTGAGGATTGGGGGTGGTACAGGTGACATTGAGGATTGGGGGTGGTACAGGTGACATTGAGGATTGGGGGTGGTACAGGTGACATTGAAGATTGGGGGTGGTACAGGTGACATTGAGGATTAGGGGGGTACAGGTGACATTGAGGATTGGGGGGTGGTACAGGTGACATTGAAGATTGGGGGTGGTACAGGTGACATTGAGGATTGGGGGTGGTACAGGTGACATTGAGGATTGGGGGTGGTACAGGTGACATTGAGGATTGGGGGTGGTACAGGTGACATTGAGGATTGGGGGGTGGTACAGGTGACATTGAGGATTGGGGGTGGTAGAGGTGACATTGAGGATTGGGGGTGGTACAGGTGACATTGAGGATTGGGGGGTGGTACAGGTGACATTGAGGATTGGGGGTGGTACAGGTGACATTGAGGATTGGGGGGTGGTACAGGTGACATTGAGGATTGGGGGGTACAGGTGACATTGAGGATTGGGGGTGGTACAGGTGACATTGAGGATTGGGGGTGGTACAGGTGACATTGAGGATTGGGGGTGGTACAGGTGACATTGAGGATTGGGGGGTGGTACAGGTGACATTGAGGATTGGGGGGTGGTACAGGTGACATTGAGGATTGGGGGGTACAGGTGACATTGAGGATTGGGGGTGATACAGGTGACATTGAGGATTGGGGGTGGTACAGGTGACATTGAGGATTGGGGGTGGTACAGGTGACATTGAGGATTGGGGGTGGTACAGGTGACATTGAGGATTGGGGGGTGGTACAGGTGACATTGAGGATTGGGGGTGGTACAGGTGACATTGAGGATTGGGGGTGGTACAGGTGACATTGAGGATTGGGGGTGGTACAGGTGACATTGAGGATTGGGGGTGGTACAGGTGACATTGTTTTCAGGATTTGCAGTCATTTATTTCCATGGATTGATCACTCCCGATGATGACATCTCCCATGTATGGAGCCAATAAATCGGATCTGGGGGTTGCTGAGCGATCGGATCGCACGGCGATCTGGGATGTCGATGTTCTGTGATGACGTTCCTGGATTCTGGGTACTGACCATGTGACCTCTACGCTGTGATTGGTCAGTCCGGAGTGCAGATCTGGGAGTCGTCGTTTTCTGACCCGCAGAGCTCGCAGTCTATGGAGGGAATTCCTGGCTCCGGCTGAGGCTGTAAACCATCCCCCCCCATGATCTCCATGTAACACCTAAATCTGCAGCCCAGCCGCCCCGGATTTATGGACAATGGAGGCTTTATGAGGGCGGCAGCTGGGGGGTATTATCACCAGGGATGGGGCCCCACATATTGCACAGGGGGGGGCCACCGAGATCTCCCCAGTGTGGGAATGTCGGGAGGAATGGGGGCGCCTTATTACTGCATGTCCTAAAAGAGAACTCCGCTCTCATCCCAAACCTGGAGTAACCCCCTCCCCCCAGAGTATAGATGGTTAACTCCTTCCTGGCAGCACCAAATCAACCAATCTGCTGAGCCCTTACCTGACCGCTGAGTGCGACTACTACTACTATTCCTACTTCCACTACTACTACTACTCCTACTGATCCTACTACTATTCCTACTTCCACTGCTACTACTACTACTACTACTACTCCTCCTACTGATCCTACTACTATTCCTACTACTACTAATCCTGCTAATACTACTACTGATCCTACTGTTACTACTGCTACTAATATTACTACTACTATTCCTACTACTACTACTGTTCTTACTAATACTCATACTACTGATCCTACCACTACTACTGTTACTACTGATCATACTACTACTAATTCTACTACCGCTACTACTAGTACTACTGCTGATCCTACTACTAATGCTATTACAGCTCCTTCCACTACTACTACTAATGTTACTACTGATCCTACTACCACTACTACTCCTACTGCCATTACTATTCCTACTACTACTACGACTGTTCCTACTACTAGTACCAGTACTACTGATCCTACCACTACTACTGTTACTACTGATTCTACTACAGCTAATGCCCTGTACACACGACCGTTTTTGCCGTTGGAATAAACTCAGAAGGTTTCTCCCATGGAATTCCGCTCAAGCTGTCTTGCCTACAGAAGGTCACACCAAAGTCCGACCGTCCAGAACGCGGTGACGTACAACACGTAGGACGGGACTAGAAAAAGGAAATTCAATAGTCAGTAGCCAATCGCTTCCGTCTTGTACTTCCTTCGGAGCATGCGTTTTTGGTCCGTCGGAACAGCGTACAGACGATCGGATTTTCCGATAGGAATTGGTTCCGGCGGAAAGATTTAGAACATGTTCTATTTCTAGGTCTGTCAGAATTTTCGAATAAAAAAGTCCGATGAGGCCTTCACACGATCGGAATAGACTATGAAAAGATTCCGTCTGACTTTTTGTGTCGGACATTCCACTCGTGTGTACGCAGCTTAATACTGCTATTACTACTGATCCTATAAATACTCCTACTACTGACCTTACTACTGATCCTACTACTACTGACCTTACTACTGATCCTATAAATACTCCTACTACTGATCCTACTACTACTGATCCTACTACTACTGACCTTACTACTGATCCTACTACTACTGACCTTACTACTGATCCTACTACTACTGACCTTACTACTGATCCTACTACTACTGACCTTACTACTGATCCTACTACTACTGACCTTACTACTGATCCTACTACTACTGACCTTACTACTGATCCTACTACTACTCCTATTACTACTGATCCTACTACTACTGACCTTACTACTGATCCTACTACTACTCCTATTACTACTGATCCTATGAATACTACTACTACTAACCTTACTACTGCACCTACTGCTACTGATCCTATAAATACTACTACTATTGCCCCTACTATTATGGATCCTACTACTGCCCTCACCATGCAGGAGCAGAGTATGGGTTATGTATTGTACACAATGTAGCAATGCACAGAAGCTGAGATGTAAATTTCTACACACACTCCAGGCAGTGCTGAACCTCCACAGGAAGTGATGTCATCCCTCCAGTATTCTACTAGGATCATACTATTCAGATATTTCACATACAGACCTCAATGCATGACCTGTGAAGGACTAAACTTCAGTCCTAGAAGCTACCCCTTAACCATCAACCTCTAATACCTCCCACAAATGACGCGAAAAGGTGGTGGAGTAAATGGCCTTGTCGGCCTTTTATTAATAAAATATAAAACCAATAAATAACATTTTCATAAATAACTTTTAAATAACTTTTAAATAACTTCACGGAATTATTGGAGTCTAGGAGGGGAATCCACCCACAGGTCACTGCATAGGAACTCTTAAACTTTTTAAGGCCTCCAGTCGCTAACCCCAGACTGTGAGACAGTACCCAACCTCTCAGTGACCAACTTTTCCCCTTCCTGGTTAACCCCTCGTAACCGGAAGGTACATAAAAACAGCCCATATTATATATGGGTACCAACCGTGTAAACTCTCCATACCATCAATCTCCTCCTCCTCACAGACCCAAACCACTGCCACACTACAACCAACGTCCCCTATTGCCATAACCTCAGGGAGGGTGGGTGGGAATCTTCCTCCCCGACGCTCTCCACTGACGTCACATCCCCCCTTCTCCTCTCTACATTTCCTTCTGCCTCCTCCTCTGCTCCAGCCCCTCCCTTATCCTTAAAGGGGAAAGCGACCAGCGTAAACAGCCTGACTGTGCAGTCCACACAAGTCATGCTGTCCCTGCGCTGATCCCCTGCTCCTCTCTGCTCCGGGACCTTCTTTCTGGGGGATTATACTGCCTGTTCATTCTGTTATGTCGCCTTTCATAATTTCCTGTCCCTCTCCACTCAGAACTCCGAGGAACTTCACATTACAATGAGATGTTTCCTCTCCAATCATAAAATCTGACCAATCTCAGCTTACATCTCTATATAATTAGTCGCGTTGGAGAAAGTCCATCTAGTTCAGCCAGTAGTGAATTGCAGCGGGCTGGTGAGGTCATGTGACCACCTGGAGCCAATGTCATGAAAGCTGGCAGTTGGATGATGTCATGTGACTATTTGGAGTCAGTAGTGACAGTTAGATGATGTCATGTGACAGTTGGATGGCATCATGTGACTATTTGGAGCTGGTAGTGACAGATGGATGATGTCAAGTGACAGTTGGATGATGTTATATGACAGTTGGATAATGTCATGTGACTATTTGGAGCCAGCAGTGACAGTTGGATGACATCATGTGACAGTTGGATGATGTCATGTGACTACCTGGAGCCAATGTAATGAAAGCTGGCAGTTGGATGATGTCATGTGACTATTTGGAGTCAGTAGTGACAGTTAGATGATGTCATGTGACAGTTAGATGATGTTATGTGACAGTTGGATGGCATCATGTGACTATTTGGAGCTGGTAGTGACAGATGGATGATGTCAAGTGACAGTTGGATGATGTCATGTGACAGTTGGATGATGTCATGTGACTATTTGGAGCCAGTAGTGACAGTTGGATGATGTCATGTGACTATCTGGAGCTAGTAGTGGCAGTTGGATAATGTCATGTGACAGTTGGATAATGTCATGTGAATATTTGGAGCCAGTAGTGACAGTTGTATGACATCATGTGACAGTTGTATGATGTCATGTGATCACACAGAACCAATGTATTAAGCCGTCATGTTGCAGTGAATGAGGCACCGCGGGACTCGTCATTGATCTTTCGGACTTGCTGATTGGTCGTGGATTTCCTCGCTGCCACTACTGAGCGCAGAAGTCGTAATTCTGGTTCTGCAGATAGACGGGGGAGGGGTTCATTTAACGTTCAGAATGAAAAGATTGAACCTAAAAATCATCTCCAGACGAATGTCGCCACCACATACCGGAGCGTCTGAAGTCAAAGACAAACTTCTCAGCGCTCCACATAATCAGAGACTATCGAACGGACGGAGGGACGTGATTCGTCGATTTCGCCCCCCCTCCCCCCTCCCGGACATAAATCTTGCATCAGACGCTCCCAATAAATGAAATAAAATAAACAATCGAAGTAATTTAATTAAAATTAAATATTAAACACAACGCATATAATAAAGCAACAAATCCGCAT
Source organism: Lithobates septentrionalis (assembly GCA_037952835.1). Classification (NCBI taxonomy): domain Eukaryota; kingdom Metazoa; phylum Chordata; class Amphibia; order Anura; family Ranidae; genus Lithobates; species Lithobates septentrionalis. The sequence goes on from JBBDGP010004456.1 coordinate 136,906, forward strand.
TAATTGCGTGCGGCTTTTTCGGTCGCGGTGTAATTAGACGCGCACACACTCGCCCGTGGCGGCGAACGATACGCAGCGCCCCTCCCCCCAGAGAGATGTTTACTTAATTAAATTTTCTGTAATCAGCTTTCTATAAAACCAATCAGAGTCCGGGAAGCGGGAAGAATGCGATTCGGCCGTTTAATATCGGAGAGCGCCGGCGGCGGGCCCGGGGAAAGCGATTGAATAAACATGGGGTTACCCACCCCCGCCCGTCTCTGCCGCCCGACGCGGGTCAGACTCTTCATGTCTCCACCGCTTTCCCCAGGATTCTCCGATGTTCCAATCGTGTCGCATTTAATGCGATTGATTTCCAGCTCGTGGCTTTTCCTGAAATCTCTCGTCTTCGGCGCCCCGCGGAGAGCGCGATGTGATGGCGATTCTACGGAACGCCGCTCAGGAAAGGGTTAAAGATTTACCAAAAACTGAAATATGGAACTGTCTGAAGTCACCCAAATCTACAAAACGTCCCAATTGGAAATGATCAGAGCGACACCGAGGATCAATACAGGAGACGGCCAATCCCACCGCTGTCTGTGTGGCAGGATCTCCACATTCTGCGATTTTCACTTCAATCGATCGCCCAATACTTGTTTGTAGAGAAAAAGAAGCTCCGAAACCTTTTCAGGCAACAAACTTTGTGCGATTTTTAAACTCAACTTTTGCCGCTACTGAAGTGCAGATCGGCTGCATGACAATCGTGGCAAAAATCGCACAGCATGTGGGGGGGCCTTAGGAATGAATGGCACCCCAAATGTACATCGCTGGCTTTGCCAACATTGCAGCACAAATTGGAATTACAGGCAGTATTGCCGCAATTCCAGAGCAATCCGGGGCGACCCTCAGAGCACACATAGGGGGCGACCCTCAGAGCACACATAGGGGGGCGACCCTCAGAGCGCACATAGGGGGGCGACCCTCAGAGCGCACATAGGGGGTGACCCTCAGAGAGTACATAGGGGGCGACCCTCAGAGCACACATAGAGGGCGACCCTCAGAGCACACATAGGGGGCGACCCTCAGAGCACACATAGAGGGCGACCCTCAGAGCACACATAGAGGGCGACCCTCAGAGCACACATAGGGGGTGACCCTCAGAGCACACATAGGTGGCGACCCTCAGAGTACACATAGGGGGCGACCCTCAGAGCGCACATAGGGGGTGACCCTCAGAGCGCACATAGGGGGCAACCCTCAGAGCACACATAGAGGGTGACCCTCAGAGCACACATAGGGGGCGACCCTCAGAGCACACATAGGGGGCGACCCTCAGAGCACACATAGGGGGTGACCCTCAGAGTGCACATAGGGGGTGACCCTCAGAGCACACATAGGGGGCGACCCTCAGAGCACACATAGGGGGCGACCCTCAGAGAGTACATAGGGGGCGACCCTCAGAGAGTACATAGGGGGCGACCCTCAGAGCACACATAGGGGGCGACCCTCAGAGCACACATAGGTGGCGACCCTCAGAGTACACATAGGGGGCGACCCTCAGAGCGCACATAGGGGGTGACCCTCAGAGCGCACATAGGGGGCAACCCTCAGAGCACACATAGAGGGTGACCCTCAGAGCACACATAGGGGGCGACCCTCAGAGCACACATAGGGGGCGACCCTCAGAGCACACATAGGGGGCGACCCTCAGAGAGTACATAGGGGGCGACCCTCAGAGCACACATAGGGGTGACCCTCAGAGCACACATAGGGGGCGACCCTCAGAGAGTACATAGGGGGCGACCCTCAGAGCACACATAGGGGGCGACCCTCAGAGCACACATAGGGGGCGACCCTCAGAGCGCACATAGGGGGTGACCCTCAGAGCGCACATAGAGGGCGACCCTCAGAGCACACATAGAGGGCGACCCTCAGAGCACACATAGGGGGTGACCCTCAGAGCACACATAGGTGGCGACCCTCAGAGCACACATAGGGGGTGACCCTCAGAGCGCACATAGGGGGCAACCCTCAGAGCACACATAGAGGGTGACCCTCAGAGCACACATAGGGGGCGACCCTCAGAGCACACATAGGGGGCGACCCTCAGAGAGTACATAGGGGGCGACCCTCAGAGCACACATAGGGGGCGACCCTCAGAGCACACATAGGGGGCGACCCTCAGAGCGCACATAGGGGGTGACCCTCAGAGCGCACATAGGGGGCAACCCTCAGAGCGCACATAGGGGGGCGACCCTCAGAGCACACATAGGGGGCGACCCTCAGAGCGCACATAGGGGGCGACCCTCAGAGCACACATAGGGGGCGACCCTCAGAGCACACATAGGGGGCGACCCTCAGAGCACACATAGGGGGCGACCCTCAGAGCACACATAGGGGGCGACCCTCAGAGCGCACATAGGGGGTGACCCTCAGAGCGCACATAGGGGGCGACCCTCAGAGCACACATAGAGGGCGACCCTCAGAGCGCACATAGGGGGCGACCCTCAGAGAGTACATAGGGGGCGACCCTCAGAGCGCACATAGGGGGCGACCCTCAGAGCACACATAGAGGGCGACCCTCAGAGCGCACATAGGGGGCGACCCTCAGAGAGTACATAGGGGGCGACCCTCAGAGTGCACATAGGGGGTGACCCTCAGAGCACACATAGGGGGCAACCCTCAGAGCGCACATAGGGGGGCGACCCTCAGAGCGCACATAGGGGGTGACCCTCAGAGAGTACATAGGGGGTGACCCTCAGAGCACACATAGGGGGCGACCCTCAGAGCACACATAGGGGTGACACTCAGAGCACACATAGGGGGCGACCCTCAGAGCGCACATAGGGGGCGACCCTCAGAGCGCACATAGGGGGCGACCCTCAGAGCGCACATAGGGGGCGACCCTCAGAGAGTACATAGGGGGCGACCCTCAGAGCGCACATAGGGGGCGACCCTCAGAGAGTACATAGGGGGCGACCCTCAGAGCACACATAGGGGGCGACCCTCAGAGCGCACATAGGGGTGACCCTCAGAGAGTACATAGGGGGCGACCCTCAGAGAGTACATAGGGGGCGACCCTCAGAGCGCACATAGAGGGCGACCCTCAGAGCACACATAGAGGGCGACCCTCAGAGCACACATAGGGGGCGACCCTCAGAGTGCACATAGGGGGCGATCCTCAGAGCACACTTAGGGGGTGACCCTCAGAGCTCACATAGGGGGCGACCCTCAGAGAGTACATAGGGGGCGACCCTCAGAGTGCACATAGGGGGTGATCCTCAGAGCACACTTAGGGGGTGACCCTCAGAGCGCACATAGGGGGCGACCCTCAGAGCACACATAGGGGGCGACCCTCAGAGCGCACATAGGGGGCGACCCTCAGAGAGTACATAGGGGGTGACCCTCAGAGAGTACATAGGGGGTGACCCTCAGAGAGTACATAGGGGGTGACCCTCAGAGCACACATAGGGGGCGACCCTCAGAGCGCACATAGGGGGCGACCCTCAGAGAGTACATAGGGGGTGACCCTCAGAGAGTACATAGGGGGTGACCCTCAGAGAGTACATAGGGGGTGACCCTCAGAGCGCACATAGGGGGCGACCCTCAGAGCACACATAGGGGGCGACCCTCAGAGCGCACATAGGGGGCGACCCTCAGAGAGTACATAGGGGGTGACCCTCAGAGAGTACATAGGGGGTGACCCTCAGAGCACACATAGGGGGTGACCCTCAGAGCACACATAGGGGGCGACCCTCAGAGCGCACATAGGGGCGACCCTCAGAGCGCACATAGGGGGCGACCCTCAGAGAGTTCATAGGGGGCGACCCTCAGAGAGTACATAGGGGGTGACCCTCAGAGCACACATAGGGGGCGACCCTCAGAGCACACATAGGGGGCAACCCTCAGAGCGCACATAGGGGGGCGACCCTCAGAGAGTACATAGGGGGTGACCCTCAGAGCACACATAGGGGGTGACCCTCAGAGCACACATAGGGGTGACCCTCAGAGCACACTTAGGGGGTGACCCTCAAAGCACACATAGGGGGCAACCCTCAGAGCACACATAGGGGTGACACTCAGAGCACACATAGGGGGCGACCCTCAGAGAGTACATAGGGGGCGACCCTCAGAGCGCACATAGGGGGCGACCCTCAGAGCGCACATAGGGGGTGATCCTCAGAGCACACTTAGGGGGTGACCCTCAAAGCACACATAGGGGGCAACCCTCAGAGCACACATAGGGGTGACACTCAGAGCACACATAGGGGGCGACCCTCAGAGAGTACATAGGGGGCGACCCTCAGAGCGCACATAGGGGGCGACCCTCAGAGCGCACATAGGGGGTGACCCTCAGAGCGCACATAGGGGGCGACCCTCAGAGCGCACATAGGGGTGACCCTCAGAGCGCACATAGGGGGCGACCCTCAGAGAGTACATAGGGGGTGACCCTCAGAGCACACATAGAGGGCGACCCTCAGAGCACACATAGAGGGCGACCCTCAGAGCACACATAGTGGGCCACCCTCAGAGCGCACATAGGGGGGCGACCCTCAGAGCACACATAGGGGGCGACCCTCAGAGTGCACATAGGGGGCGATCCTCAGAGCACACTTAGGGGGTGACCCTCAGAGCACACATAGGGGGCGACCCTCAGAGCGCACATAGGGGGCGACCCTCAGAGAGTATATAGGGGGTGACCCTCAGAGAGTACATAGGGGGTGACCCTCAGAGCACACATAGGGGGTGACCCTCAGAGCGCACATAGGGGTGACCCTCAGAGCGCACATAGGGGGCGACCCTCAGAGAGTACATAGGGGGTGACCCTCAGAGCACACATAGGGGGGCGACCCTCAGAGCACACATAGGGGGCGACCCTCAGAGTGCACATAGGGGGCGATCCTCAGAGCACACTTAGGGGGTGACCCTCAGAGCGCACATAGGGGGCGACCCTCAGAGAGTACATAGGGGGCGACCCTCAGAGTGCACATAGGGGGCGATCCTCAGAGCACACTTAGGGGGTGACCCTCAGAGCGCACATAGGGGGCGACCCTCAGAGCACACATAGGGGGCGACCCTCAGAGCGCACATAGGGGGCGACCCTCAGAGAGTATATAGGGGGTGACCCTCAGAGAGTACATAGGGGGTGACCCTCAGAGCACACATAGGGGGTGACCCTCAGAGCACACATAGGGGGCGACCCTCAGAGCGCACATAGGGGCGACCCTCAGAGCGCACATAGGGGGCGACCCTCAGAGAGTTCATAGGGGGCGACCCTCAGAGAGTACATAGGGGGCGACCCTCAGAGCACACATAGGGGGCGACCCTCAGAGCGCACATAGGGGCGACCCTCAGAGCGCACATAGGGGGCGACCCTCAGAGCGCACATAGGGGGCGACCCTCAGAGAGTACAAAGGGGGTGACCCTCAGAGAGTACATAGGGGGTGACCCTCAGAGCACACATAGGGGGCGACCCTCAGAGCGCACATAGGGGCGACCCTCAGAGCGCACATAGGGGGCGACCCTCAGAGAGTTCATAGGGGGCGACCCTCAGAGAGTACATAGGGGGTGACCCTCAGAGCACACATAGGGGCGACCCTCAGAGCACACATAGGGGGCGACCCTCAGAGCGCACATAGGGGGCGACCCTCAGAGAGTACATAGGGGTGACCCTCAGAGCGCACATAGGGGGCGACCCTCAGAGAGTTCATAGGGGGCGACCCTCAGAGAGTACATAGGGGGTGACCCTCAGAGCACACATAGGGGCGACCCTCAGAGCGCACATAGGGGGCGACCCTCAGAGAGTTCATAGGGGGTGACCCTCAGAGAGTACATAGGGGGTGACCCTCAGAGCACACATAGGGGGCGACCCTCAGAGCACACATAGGGGGCGACCCTCAGAGCACACATAGGGGGCGACCCTCAGAGCACACATAGGGGGCGACCCTCAGAGCGCACATAGGGGGCGACCCTCAGAGCGCACATAGGGGGCGACCCTCAGAGCACACATAGGGGGCGACCCTCAGAGCACACATAGGGGGCGACCCTTAGAGCGCACATAGGGGGGACCCTCAGAGCGCACATAGGGGGGACCCTTAGAGCACACACGGGGTGACCCTCAGAGCGCACATAGGGGGTGATTCTCAGAGCGCACATAGGGGGTGATTCTCAGAGCACACATAAGGGGTGACCATTAAAGCGCATATAGGGGGTGACCCTCAAAACACACATAGGGGGCAACCCTCAGAGTGCACATAGGGGGTGACCCTCAGAGCACACATAGGGGGTGACCCTCAGAGCACACATAGGGGGCGACCCTCAGAGCGCACATAGGGGGTGACCCTCAGAGCGCACATAGGGGGCGACCCTCAGAGAGTATATAGGGGGTGACCCTCACAGCGCACATAGAGGGTGATTCTCAGAGAGAACATAGGGGGCGACCTTCTGAGTGTATAAGGAAGGGGACCCTCTTTGTGTATATGGGGGTGACCCTATGGGCGTACACAGGGAAGGGGGGTTAAAGTGAACCTTCAGTCATTTTTTCATCTTTTTCATCTATTAAATCTTCTGCTTTTGTTGTTGTTATAACTTTGGATATTAAAACATTTTTTTCAGATCTGATAACACAAACTACTGCAGGAAATCTCCCCATTGTGGGCGGGGCAGAGACACAAACTACTGCAGGAAATCTCCCCATTGTGGGCGGGGCAGAGACACAAACTACTGCAGTAAATCTCCTCATTGTGGGAGGGGCAGAGACACAAACTACTGCAGGAAATCTCCCCATTGTGGGAGGGGCAGAGACCCAAACTACTGCAGGAAATCTCCCCATTGTGGGAGGGGCAGAGACACAAACTACTGCAGGAAATCTCCCCATTGTGGGAGGGGCAGAGACCCAAACTACTGCAGGAAATCTCCCCATTGTGGGAGGGGCAGAGACACAAACTACTGCAGGAAATCTCTCCATTGTGGGAGGGGCAGAGACACAAACTACTGCAGGAAATCTCCCCATTGTGGGAGGGGCAGAGACACAAACTACTGCAGGAAATCTCCCCATTGTGGGAGGGGCAGAGACACAAACTACTGCAGGAAATCTCCCCATTGTGGGAGGGGCAGAGACCCAAACTACTGCAGGAAATCTCCCCATTGTGGGAGGGGCAGAGACACAAACTACTGCAGGAAATCTCTCCATTGTGGGAGGGGCAGAGACACAAACTACTGCAGGAAATCTCCCCATTGTGGGAGGGGCAGAGACACAAACTACTGCAGGAAATCTCCCCATTGTGGGCGGGGCAGAGACACAAACTACTGGAGGAAATCTCCCCATGGGGGGGGGCAGAGACACAAACTACTGCAGGAAATCTCACAATTGTGGGAGGGGCAGTGACACAAACTACTGCAGGAAATCTTCTCATTGTGGGAGGGGCAGAGACACAACTACTGCAGGAAATCTCCCCATTGTGGGAGGGGCAGAGACACAAACTACTGCAGGGAAATCTCCTCATTGTGGGAGGGGCTGATGAGACACAAACTACTGCAGTAAATCTCCTCATTGTGGGAGGGGCAGAGACACAAACTACTGCAGGAAATCTCCCCATTGTGGGACGGGCAGAGACACAAACTACTGCAGGAAATCTCCCCATTGTGGGAGGGGCAGAGACCCAAACTACTGCAGGAAATCTCCCCATTGTGGGAGGGGCAGAGACACAAACTACTGCAGGAAATCTCTCCATTGTGGGAGGGGCAGAGACACAATCTACTGCAGGAAATCTCCCCATTGTGGGAGGGGCAGAGACACAAACTACTGGAGGAAATCTCCCCATTGTGGGAGGGGCAGAGACACAAACTACTGGAGGAAATCTCCCCATGGGGGGGGGGGGCAGAGACACAAACTACTGCAGGAAATCTCACAATTGTGGGAGGGGCAGTGACACAAACTACTGCAGGAAATCTTCTCATTGTGGGAGGGGCAGAGACACAAACTACTGCAGGAATTCTCCCCATTGTGGGAGGAGCAACTGGTATTTCTAGAGACATAAGAACTGAGGAATGGTTTCAGTTTGGTGTGATCCCCCAGGGATCTTTGTAGGGTGAAGCGTCTGTAAAGTGTATCTGAATTTAGGAACACAAATGTCATATTGTGTCTTTCCAGGCCTTAGATGTGGCGGCTGCATTTGCTTATTTTTATGGATGATCCTGCCAGTAACACGCTTCCTGCCCTAGGGTGACATCGCTCACTCACTGTATGAGCAACATTGTCACCTTAGAATAGAACTACAGAACACCTCCCCCTCACCTCTTCTCTGTAGACCGCTGACAGAATTGTAAACGATGTGATCTGTAAAATTTAGCACAGGAAGTTATCAGCTGACAAGATTTCTGGCAGGATCACCAGGTTTTTTTTTTGCACCTGTTAAACAAATGTAACAAAATGATTTGAATGGGGTATTTGCCAGACCAGAAGGGGCGCTAATTGTAAGGGGCGACATAAGGACCCCTTCCCATCTGAACGTTTTGTAGCTCGAAGCTCCACAAATGCTGGAGGAGAAAAAAATCAATGCGACGTGACACTGGGTGTGTCTTGCAGTAGAGGGGCGTGGCTACGCATTTTGGACCATGCTTGCTTCTTTCTCAAGCCATAGAGACAAATGGAGAGGTTGTTACTATAAATAGCAGCCTCTCCTTTTGTCTGCGGCCTGAGAACGGAGCATGCATGTTCCAAAACGCGTAGCCACCTCCAATGCGTTCCAGGCTGGTTCCAGATGCTTTGTCTGTCATTGTCCAGCGTTCAGAACAGAGAACCGGTGCAAATTGCCATTATAATAAAATGGAAGCGTTTTCATACTACACTTGGTTGGTGCCCCCCCCCCCCTTTTTTTTTTACTTTTTATATCCACAGAGATTGCTTCTTACTCTCGGGGTTCATCTGCCACAAGTGATATGAACGTTTCTCATCACATATTGCTGTGACTTATCTGTACCTGGTGGTGTTCCATCCCCAATGTGCCTTTTACCCTTTAGCAGCTTTTAAAGTTCGATTTGGGCAGATTGGTGCATTTTTGAAGATTTTTTTTTCCCTTATGGAAATGCATTGAAACATGAGATTTGTGCATTTTTAGATGTTTCTGCGCATTTTATCACAAGTTTTTAGACTTTTTCTCCTCGAATGCAATCAATTAATAAAAATGATGAATAACAATAAATAAATAAAATAAACAAATACATAAATAGTCTTAAATAAATATAATTTTTAAATAAATAGATAAATTAACCCCTAAACCCTAACAAAAATAAATAAAATAATAAAGAAATAAACCCTACCCCCCCCCCCAAAAAAAAAAATAATAAAGAAATAAACCCTAATATCCCAAAAAATAAATAAAATAATAAATAAATAAACCCTAACCCCCAAAAAATAAAATAAAAAAGAAATAAACCCTAACCCTCAAAAATATAAATAAATAAAATAATAAATAAATAAACCCTACCCCCCCCCCAAATAATAATAATAATAATAATACATAAATAAACCCTAACCCCCCAAAAAAATAAAAATAAAATAAAAAAGAAATAAACCCTAACCCCCAAATAAATAAATAAATAAAATAATAAATAAATAAACCCTAACCCCCCAAAAAATAAATAAATACAATGATAAATAAATAAACGATAACCCCCCAAAAAATAAATAAATAATATAATAAATAAACCCGACTCCCTGCCCCCCAAAAAAAAGAATAAATAATTAAAAGTGGATGAAATAGCTGAAAAACATAGCAACACACGATGATATAGATCAAAAAAAGGCCAAAGCTCAAAAACACTTTTTAAAAGCACCGTACAAAAACATGCAAAAATGCCCAAAAACGTTTATATAAATGTGCGACAAAGTGCCAAATGGCTGAGACGTGCGGCCCTTAGGTGTGCATGCAGCCTAGGGGTGTGCAGATATCATGTTTGGTGTTCAGATATCAGGCGGTGAGATTGGCGGCCAATGACGGGTTAATCGTTCTCCTCTCATAATGTCTCCCCATCTTGTGACAATGAAACATTTCTCAGGGAGAAGGAAGATTGAGGAGATATTTCTGAGATTTATGTGGAACCAGTTCTGCAGGTCTATGATGGTGGATGGAGGTTTATTGTCAGCCTGGAATGTGCAGCACACATGGGGAAAAGTCATTCCTCCTTCAGGGCTTGGCAGAGAAGAGGTTAACCCTGGCAGAGATAATGACCCCCATCTTGTACACAGGCCTCTGACAGGGTCTCTCAGAACATGTGACCCCTGATGTGTGGTCTCCAGGTCAGTGCAGCTGTGCTGGGATCACGTGTAATATTCTACATGTGTGCAACACAACACACTGCCAGCGCACACCACCGCGCTCCACCGCGTCCCTCAAACACCAGAAAATTATCATATTTCTTATCTGTATAACAGAGAACATGTGTCTGCCATCATCGCCATGTGTGCCGCAGCATCACTTCTCTATCTGCATTAGAGTGTAAGCTCTGCGAACCAACCGTACTGTAATGTCACACAATGATAATAGAGGGACATTAGAGTGTAAGCTCCTCTGTACAGAGACTGATGTGATTGGCTCAGTGATCTCTGTACAGCACTGCGGTATATGTCAGAGCTATAATAATAATGGTGTGTGACTGTGGGGGAGGGGACATTAGATCCTGGAGTCCCACTTGATATGTCCGGTTTGTGTATTTGGGTGGAGAATCATCAGATGAATTGTTATTTCTATGGATATTATCAAATTGAACTTTAATAAATATTTGGAATCATCGAATAATAAATATAAAATAATAATAATCTCAGCACTCTGTAGTCACATCACTGGGATATATTGGGGGGTTGGTGACATCACTGGGATATATTTGGGGGGTCGGTGACATCACTGGGATATATTTGGGGGGTCGGTGACATCACTGGGATATATTGGGGGGTCGGTGACATCACTGGGATATATTGGGGGGTCGGTGACATCACTGGGATATATTGGGGGGTCGGTGACATCACTGGGATATATTGGGGGGTCGGTGACATCACTGGGAAATATTGGGGGGTCGGTGACATCACTGGGAAATATTGGGAGGTCGGTGACATCACTGGGATATATTGGGGGGTCGGTGACATCACTGGGATATATTGGGGGGTCGGTGACATCACTGGGATATATTGGGGGTCGGTGACATCACTTGGGATATATTGGGGGGTCGGTGACATCACTGGGATATATTGGGGGGTTGGTGACATCACTGGGATATATTGGGAGGTCGGTGACATCACTGGGATATATTGGGGGTCGGTGACATCACTGGGATATATTGGGGGTCCGTGACATCACTGGGAAAAGTTTGGGGGGTCGGTGACATCACTGGGATATATTGGGAGGTCGGTGATATCACTGGGATATATTGAGGTTGTGACATCACTGAGATATATTGGGGGTCGGTGACATTACTGGGATATATTGGGGGGTCGGTGACATCACTGGGATATATTGAGGTCGTGACATCACTGGGATATATTGGGGGTCGGTGACATCACTGGGATATATTGGGGGTCAGTGACATCACTGGAATATATTGGGGGGGTTGGTGACATCACTGGGATATATTGGGGGGTCGGTGACATCACTGGGATATATTGGGGGTCCGTGACATCACTGGAATATATTGGGGGGGTCGGTGACATCACTGGGATATATTGGGGGGACGGTGACATCACTGGGATATATTGGGGGTCGTGACATCACTGGGATATATTGGGGGGGTCGGTGACATCACTGGGATATATTGGGGGGACGGTGACATCACTGGGATATATTGGGGGTCGGTGACATCACTGGGATATATTGGGGGGTCAGTGACATCACTGGGATATATTGGGGGGTCAGTGACATCACTGGTAGATCTGTTGGTGACACATGTGGACCAGTTTGTCTGTTAAATACATCTAGATTTTTGTATGAGCGATTACAATGGGGGTAAAGAGGACAATGGGGGTAATGAGGACAATGGGGGTAATGAGGACCAAGGGGGTAATGAGGACAATGGGGGTAATGAGGACAATGGGGGTAATGAGGATAATGGGAGTAATGAGGACAATGGGAGCATTGAGTACAATGGGGGTAATGAGGACAATGGGGGTAATGAGGACAAAAGGGGCAATGAGGAAAATGGGGGTAATAAGGACAATGGAGGTAATGAGGACTATGGGGGTAAAGAGGGTAATGAGGACAATGGGAGTAATGAAGACAATGGGGGTAATGAGGACAATGGGGGCATTGAGGACAATAGGAGTAATGAGGACAATGGGGGTAATAAGGACAATGGGGGCACTGAGGACAATAGGAGTAATGAGGACAATGGGGGTAATGAGGACAATGGGAGTAATGAGGACAATGGGAGTAATGAGGACAATGGGTGTAATGAGAACAATGGGAGTAATGAGGACCAAGGGGGTAATGAGGACAATGGGAGTAATGAGGACAATGGGGGTAATGAGGACCAAGGGGGTAAAGAGGACAATGGGGGTAATGAGGACAATGGGGGTAATGAGGACCAAGGGGGTAAAGAGGACAATGGGGGTAATGAGGACAATGGGAGTAATGAGGACCAAGGGGGTAAAGAGGACAATGGGGTGGAATGGGCAGCACAGTGGCTAAGTGGTTAGCACTTCTGTCTGGCAGCACTGGGGTCTTTGGATCGAATCCCAACCACAGCACCACCTGCATGGAGTTTGCATTTTCTCACTCCAGACATGTTTTTAGGTTAATTGGCTGTAGTATGTAAGCTCCTTGGGGGCGGGGACTGGTGTGAATGTACAATATATATATATAAAGCGCTGTGTACATTGTCGGCGCTCTATAAGTACCTGTAAATAATATTGAGGACAATGGAGGCCATTTTCTGTCAGAAGATCAGATCACGGATCGATAAATTGGAGGGTCTGTAACCTCTGGAGACATTAAAGCCCATCACCCCCTCATAACCCACCACAACCTCCTTCATTTCACTGTTATTGACTTTAACCAGTTCAGCCCTGGAAGGATTGACCTCCTTAATGACCAGGCCATTTCTACGTTGTACCCAAACAAAATTGACGTCCTTTTTTCCCCACAAATAGAGATTCTTTTGGTGGTATTTGATCACCTCTGCGGTTTTTATTTTTTGCGCTATAAACGATTTTTTTGAAAAAAAAAACAATATTTTTTACTTTCTGCTATAATACATATCAAAAAAAAAATGTAAAAAAAAGGCCGATCTGTATTCTGCTACATATTTTTGGTACAAAAAACCCCAATAAAGGTATATTGATTGGTTTGCGCAAAAGTTATCACATCTACAAAATAGGGGATAGTTTTAGGGACTTTTTAAAATTGTTTTTACTAGTAATGGTGGCGTTTTGCGATTTTTAGCCGGACTGCGACTGCGACAAATCTGATGCTAAGTGACACTTTTTGGGGACCAGTGACACCAATACAGTGATCAGAGCTATAAAAAAAATGCACTGTCACTGTATAAATGACACTGGCAGGGAAGAGATTTAACACTAGGGAGTGATCAAGGGGTTAAATGTGTTTCCTGGGAGGGGTTTCTAAGTGTGGGGGGGAGGGGATTCACTGGAGGAGGAGAGAGATCGTGATTCAGATTTGCAGAAAACACGATCTCTCTCTTTTCCTCCCTGACAGATCAGTGATGTTCTTTGTTTACATCGCACACCGCTGCTCCGTCTCTCCTGTGAACGATCGGCGGGTCCGCTGACTGGCTTCTGCTGTGTCCAATCACAGCGGGAGCAGCGCGTCGGTAGAGCGCCCCCTAAATCTCGTGCAGGAAATCTGGTACAGGTCGCCCTGCGGCAGGAAATGTACGTGGGGCGGCCTGGAAGCGGTTTATATATTTTACCAAAATCTTCTGATTGCTGTGGAAGTTCTTCTCTCACATTGATCGCTTCTTTAGATAATCACCTCCATTGTGTGTATGGTGAGTCTGCCTGTGTGTGTGCTGATTGGACGGAGGATTCCGGGGTGCGCTCTGTAAGTGCGCTGCTCCAGAGCTTGGTCAAGTTTCACTTTGCAAAGAACACCCAATCATTACATGCGAGGTAAATAGAAAAAATAAAAACAGCATTTTTACTCGTACATGATTGGAAGATGGAAGTCAGCAGAGCTTCCCCTCATTTACTAAGCTCTGGAGCGACTGAACCCGCAAAGTGCAAAGTCCTTTTTGGTCTTAGTAAATGAACCCCATCGTGCCGTTTTCCACTAACAAATGTCTTCATATCACATAATCTTCTACTTGGTGGGACGAGACCAACCAGGTGGACATCAGAGTCACCTCCGCAGAGCTTCATCTCCTCCCCCATCCTGATTTATACTGACCCCCCCCCCCCATCTGGTCTGTATATAATGAGACCAATATACGATCCATACATCCATAATAATACCAATATACGATCCATACATCCATAATAATACCAATATACGATCCATACATCCATAATAATACCAATATACGATCCATACATCAATAATAATAAGAAGAATGCACTGCGACACGTCACCATGATATTCTGGTGTCCGGCATCCTGGCACTGCGTCCAATGAGAACAGTCCTTATTGATGCTAAAATAATAAATCTTCTCTCATATTATGGATGTATGGATCATATATTGGTATTATTATGGATGAATGGATTATATATTGGTATTATTATGGATGAATGGATTATATATTGGTATTATTATGGATGTATAGATTATATATTGGTATTATTATGGATGTATGGATCATATATTGGTTTTATTATGGATGAATGGATTATATATTGGTATTATTATGGATGAATGGATTATATATTGGTATTATTATGGATGTATGGATCATATATTGGTATTATTATGGATGTATGGATCATATATTGGTATTATTATGGATGAATGGATTATATATTGGTATTATTATGGATGAATGGATTATATATTGGTATTATTATGGATGAATGGATTATATATTGGTATTATTATGGATGTATAGATTATATATTGGTATTATTATGGATGTATGGATCATATATTGGTTTTATTATGGATGAATGGATTATATATTGGTATTATTATGGATGAATGGATTATATATTGGTATTATTATGGATGTATAGATTATATATTGGTATTATTATGGATGTATGGATCATATATTGGTTTTATTATGGATGAATGGATTATATATTGGTATTATTATGGATGTATGGATTATATATTGGTTTTATTATGGATGAATGGATTATATATTGGTATTATTATGGATGTATGGATTATATATGGGTATTATTATGGATGTATGGATCATATATTGGTATTATTATGGATGTATGGATCATATATTGGTCTTATTATGGATGAATGGATCATATATTGGTTTTATTATGGATGAATGGATTATATATGGGTATTATTATGGATGTATGGATCATATATTGGTATTATTATGGATGTATGGATTATATATTGGTATTATTATGGATGAATGGATTATATATTGGTATTATTATGGATCATATATTGGTATTATTATCGATGTATTGGTGTTATATTGGTATTATTATTGATGTATTGGTGTTATATGGGTCCTATTTATATTCATTTATCCAATCAGGTGGACGTGGAATAAGTGATCAGAAACTGGCTGGTCACATGATTGGATAACTGAGGTGAAGATTCTCCGCCTCCCACACGCTTATCACATTCACATAACGATTGGCCGCCATCGCTGGAAACAATGTGATTGGCCTAGAACACTGAGCGGTGCTGATCACGAACGTCTACAACCAGATCCCAGGACCACCCAATCCAGCGATTACCAGCCAATCACCACAGCCGACACACCGACACATCGCTCAGCTACAGAATGATTCCACCCAGTGCTGACTCCTCCCCGGGAGGAACGCCACTAATAAGTCACAGTAATGGCGTCACACATGAAAACTGACTGCCAAGAATTAGAAGCTGCAGCAAGTCAGATAGAGATCACCTTCTTTATTGGCTGGAGGACGTCCAGCATCATCTAGTCCTTTCTTCCCCAGCCAGACTGACCCTGGCCCCGCCCCTTTCATTCATTGGATTTCAGTTCTTTCAATCATGGAGGATCAGCATCACATGTGGGAGTTACCTATGCAAATACAGCCTGCCTAGGAACGCCCACTCCTCCAGACTGACACCCACCCATCAAGGCATTTTATTATTTACATGACTCCTCCCAGGGGCGTAACTACCACCATAGCGACCCATGCGGGCGCTATGGGGCCCGCAGACGAGTGGGGCCCAGTGAGGATAAGAGCACCGCCGGCACAGTCTCCCAGCCAGGGGAAGAGAGAGGAAAGGAAGAGGCGAGCTGTCCGTATCAGCAGAGAGCTGAATTGCCCGATGTAAGAGCTTTCATTAGAACTTCCAGTGTTCCCGGGGCTCATCATCACATAGCTCCACCTCTTGGCCCGGCTTCTTTGATAGACAGAACGCTGATCCAATGCGGGACATGTGACGTCATCAAAGGCGTCGGGCCAAGAGGTGGGGCTATGTGACGATGAGCCCCGGGAAGACGGGAAATTCAAATGAAAGCTATTACAGCGGGCAATCCCGCTCTCTGCTGATCCGGGTGGCTTGCCTCTTCCTCTGCATAGGTGAGGCTGTATGGGGCACAGGCAGACCAGGCTGTATGTGGCACAGGTCACGCTGTATGGGGCACAGGTCACGCTGTATGGGGCACAGGTCACGCTGTATGGGGCACAGGTCACGCTGTATGGGGCACAGGTCACGCTGTATGGGGCACAGGTCGCGCTGTATGGGGCACAGGTCACGCTGCATTGGGCACAGGTCACGCTGTATGGGGCACAGGTCACGCTGTATGGGGCACAGGTCATGCTGTATGGGGCACAGGTCACGCTGTATGGGGCACAGGTCATGCTGTATGGGGCACAGGTCACGCTGTATGGGGCACAGGTCACGCTGTATTGGGCACAGGTCATGCTGCATGGGGCACAGGTCACGCTGTATGGGGCACAGGTCACGCTGCATTGGGCACAGGTCACGCTGTATGGGGCACAGGTCACGCTGTATGGGGCACAGGTCACGCTGTATGGGGCACAGGTCACGCTGTATTGGGCACAGGTAACGCTGCATGGGGCACAGGTCACGCTGTATGGGGCACAGGTCACGCTGCATTGGGCATAGGTCACGCTGTATGGGGCACAGGTCACGCTGTATGGGGCACAGGTCACGCTGTATGGGGCACAGGTCACGCTGCATTGGGCACAGGTCACACTGTATGGGGCACAGGTCACGCTGTATGTGGCACAGGTCACGCTGTATTGGGCACAGGTCATGCTGCATGGGGCACAGGTCACGCTGTATGGGGCACAGGTCATGCTGTATGGGGCACAGGTCACACTGTATGGGGCACAGGTCACGCTGTATGGGGCACAGGTCACGCTGTATGGGGCACAGGTCACGCTGTATGGGGCACAGGTCACGCTGTATGGGGCACAGGTCACGCTGTATGGGGCACAGGTCATGCTGTATGGGGCACAGGTCACGCTGTATGGGGCACAGGTCACGCTGTATGGGGCACAGGTCACGCTGTATGGGACACAGGTCACGCTGTATGGGGCACAGGTCACGCTGTATGGGGCACAGGTCACGCTGCATGGGGCACAGGTCACACTGTATGGGGCACAGGTCACGCTGTATGGGGCACAGGTCACACTGTATTGGGCACAGGTCACACTGTATTGGGCACAGGTCACGCTGTATGTGGCACAGGTCACGATGCATTGGGCACAGGTCACGCTGTATGGGGCACAGGCAGACCAGGCTTTATGGGGCACAGGTCACGCTGTATGGGGCACAGGTCACGCTGTATTGGGCACAGGTCACGCTGTATGGGGCACAGGTCACACTGTATGGGGCACAGGTCACGCTGTATTGGGCACAGGTCACGCTATATGGGGCACAGGTCACACTGTATGGGGCACAGGTCACGCTGTATTGGGCACAGGTCACGCTGTATTGGGCACAGGTCACGCTGTATTGGGCACAGGTCACGCTGTATGGGGCACAGGTCACGCTGTATGGGGCACAGGTCACGCTGCATTGGGCACAGGACACACTGCATTGGGCACAGGTCACGCTGTATGGGGCACAGGTCACGCTGCATTGGGCACAGGTCACGCTGCATTGAGCACAGGTCACGCTGTATGTGGCACAGGTCACGCTGCATTGGGCACAGGTCACGCTGCATTGACACTAGGGCAGCTGGGGGGGCTGTTTGCGGGGGGGCCCCATACAACATTTTGCTATGGGGCCCTGCTATTTCTAGTTACGCCCCTGACTCCTCCCACTGCTTACATCAGGACTGGAGGTTCTGGAGAGAAGTACTGAGGCGGGGGGCTGGGATCTTTTCAGGAAGCTATGTACCACCCCCTGCCAGCCCCTCCCACCAGCCATGATCTGCTTGTACTGCATAGAGAAGCACAGAGACCCGGTGATGACATCACAAGGACTACAATTAAGCATGTGATGAAAATGGAAAGATTTTATTTAATAATGTCAATAGAATGTTAATGGGGGGGAGGGGAGGAGCCAAGGAAGAGAGAGAATCTAATCAGAATGAACGTCAGTTCTTCGGTCTCCTCTGGAGAGGGAAGTTCCAATCTCTGATCACAGGGAAGGATTAGAAAGTTTATTTAGAAGAGAAAAGTTACAAAGTAAAGATCAGAAAGTGAAGAAATCAGCGAATGCAGAAAATAAACGTCCTCATCGCCTTCAATGACTGCCGTGCGCACTTTTCTTCCCATTGGATCTGAATGGTGACAGACGGACCCAGAACCGCATGGAAGATCTTTATTTTAGGAACGCCGCGGAATTCGCCAGCAGATGTTCCGATGTCAATTCCCATAGTGAACCTCAATGCTGACCACATTCCATGTATATTCCGTATAGACGCCGCACGCGCGTTCCCACACATCGCAGAGACATATAGGATTCGATGGGTTTGTGTGACACCAATATTCAATCGTTCTTCACATCCTACATCAGGTCCTCTGTCTGCCCCAGGGAGGGGTAAAAGTCACAAACCCCCTCCCCCCCACAATGTACATAGGCTGGACTTCCATCCTGGCTTGTATGGATGCACCTCGTCTCCTAAGATTGGGGGAGTCTGGAACATCGAAAACCACAAAGAGAAAGAGCAGAAAGGACGTCATCCAATCCACACTGCGTCACATCATGTAGTGGGAGGAGATAAAGATCCAATAGGCTAATGCGTTTCGAGGACTAGCCTCTTCCTCAGTGTGCATTGGATGAGCTTGATACAATTGTTATCTTGTGAGTATAATACTTACCATTTTTTTATTCATAAAGCGATGGTTTTAGGATAATAAATATTATTCTGCAGCTGGAGGCCCCGGTGTGCTCCGGTAATGATGATTGGTGGATAATGAACCTACAAATCATGGCAGTGTGTGTCGGGAACCCCTTATTCCACCTTGACTCCACCCCCAACTTCACCCCTACTCCATCCTTGGCTCTATCCCCGAATCCACCCCCAACTCTATCCCTGACGCTACCCCTGACTCCACCCATGAACAGGGACCCCAATGAGCACCATTTTACTAATATGTTGTCACAGGATTCTCAAGCATCTGAGCCCTGATGAAGGGGAGGGGCATACTGAGCCCTGATGAAGGGGAGGGGCATACTGAGCCCTGATGGAGGAGGAGGGGAGCACTGAGCCCTGATGGAGGAGGAGGGGATCACAGAGCCCTGATGGAGGAGGAGAGGAGCACTGAGCCCTGACGGAGGAGGAGGGGAGCACTGAGCCCTGATAAAGGAGGAGGGGAGCACTGAGCCCTGATGGAGGAGGAGGGGAGCACTGAGCCCTGATGAAGGGGAAGGACATACTGAGCCCTGATGAAGGAGGAGGGGAGCACTGAGCCCTGATGAAGGAGGAGGGGCTTACTGAGCCCTGATTAAGGAGGAGGGGAGTACTGAGCCCTGATGAAGGAGGAGGGGAGTTCTGAGCCCTGAAGGAGGAGGAGGGGAGCACTGAGCCCTGATGAAGGGGAGGGGAGCACTGAGCCCTGATGAAGGGGAGGGGAGCACTGAGCCCTGATTGAGGAGGAGGGGAGCACTGAGCCCTGATGGAGGAGGGGAGCACTGAGCCCTGACGAAGGAGGAGGGGAGCACTGAGCCCTAATGGAGGAGGAGGGGAGCACTGAGCCCTGATGAAGGGGGAGGGGTTATGGATATGGAGTAGAGGGGGTTTGAACCTCTGTCAGATTTCTATTGTATTGGGACACAGCAATAAAGGCGGATAGAGGATCTCACTCCTCCCAACTCCATCCAAAATTAAAGTTAAAGTTAAAAAGTAGAGATGGGCTGAACAGCAGAAAGCCCAAACAGGGGAAAAGTTCTAACCCGAACGGCGAACCCCATTGAAGTCTATGAGAGCCGAACAGGAAAAAATCAAATGCAGCCATTTTGAAGGCTTATATGCAAGTAATTGGCCATAAAAGGGGTATGGGGGCTGGGTACTGCCCTGGGGGACATGTATCAATGCAAACATTTGTTTTAAAAAACAATCGTTTTTTCAGGAGCAGTGATTTTAATGATGCTTAAAGTGAAACAATAAAAATGAAAAATCCCTTTAAATATCTTTAAATATAATGCCTGGGGGTCCCCTTAGTCTGCCTGTAAAGTGGTGCATCTGTATCATGTATGGAACCTGCTGTAGCAAAAATTACATTTCTAAAGAAAAAAAATGAGTCAAATCACATTTAAAATGACTCACAGTTGCAATTGCCGACACTATTGAAAAAAAAAAGGGTGTGCCCCCCTCAAGTCCATACGAAGCCCTTCGGGTCTGGTGGGGCTTTTAAGGGGAACCCCATGCCAAAAAAAAAATTTAAACGGCACGGTGTCCCCCCAAAATCTATAACAGACCCTTATCCTGACATACATCCTGGCAGGTCCCCCTGATGAAGACACGTGACTCCCTGTGTCGAACACGCGTAGGGGAGGGGCCAGGACGGAGCGAGCAGCGTACAGCGGAATAGCGAACAGCTGAGCCGGGAAAAGCACATACCCCGTGGCAGACCACACAGTATACCCTTCGGAGCTTTTTGATTGTTTGGTGCACAACAGCACCCACGAAATGTGAGTACCCCTTTGTGGGAAAGTTGTTTTGTTGGAATAAACGTTTAAGTGGAATCACACTATATAGTCTCTCCTTGTTTTCATGATTGATGTCTATGGAGCCTAACTGACCCAGAGTGGAGATCGATCTAGCTTACCGCACATAGCCCAGGGGGTGGCTACATAGCGTGTTTTGACACAAGTTAAACACTGTGTCACACGCTCTAAGGTGAGCGCAACCACTGTGGGGGGGCACTGTGGCACACTATTATTGTTTAAAGCACTGGAATTCAGCACATTGGATGACTTGGACGTCTATGGATATTTATGGACACGGAAGCACTTTTTAGTTTCAACTTTGGGACACTTATATAAGACTTTGAATCACGGCTATCTAAACGCAGTTTGCGTTTTTTTGGCGCTTGCATGTTGCACGTTATATGAAGCAGTGCATGCCTTTTTATGTTGTCAGTCACCTCTTTAATATTTTTTTATGCACGATTGTATATATATACTTTGGCACTATATGCACTTTATATTGATTGTTCACAGGTTTATACATATGCACATTGCATAGAAGTGATACCATTTACTTTTCCACAGGAGTGTTTGGATATCTCTTAGGTTTATTTTAAATAACTATTTTTTTATATAAATTCATATTTTTTTCAGCACAATTATGCACAATGGATGTGAATAGTGAGGTATATATATATAAAAATTTTTTTTAAGGTTTTAGGATATTTCTTTGTATGATATATAATCAAGCGCAACGCAAATTTTCTTATGTTAAGGTCAGGAAAGGGGGATGAGAGAGCACTCCCCCACCCCCTCCTGGACCATACCAGGCCAAATGCCCTCAACATGTTGATGGGGACATCATGGAAGGTGGGAGCGTTTTTATTTTTCATGTGCGGCGTGATTGACGATGGATTTACACCGGGGGGACACTGAGCTTTTTATTTTTTTAATAAAGGATTTGTCAAAAACTGTCTGTGTTTTTATTACTTTTTGACACTTTTTTGGTGAATGGGTAGGGGCACTCTATACCCCATACTTATTCACATGGGGGCGGGATCTGGGGCCCCCTTATTAAAGGGGGCTTCCAGATTCCAATAAGCCCCCCGCCTGCAGTCCCCCACAACCATCGCCCCATCAACATGTGGACAAGGTGCTTTAGGGTGGGGGGACCAGAGCCCGCACATGTCACAGAGATATGATGACATCATCACCTAGTCTGTCACTGTGTAGAAAGGAGGAATGGGTCTGTACACGAATTTCCATGGCTGGAGGCGGAGGGGTGGGGGATGGGGTGACAAGAATAATATACATTGTTTTGTTTTTGATTGTTTTTGTTTTTTTTTGTCTTTTGTAACTACGAAGGATTATTTTCAGACCCCAGATTATTTTCAGAACTTCCCTCACCCTGCCCTCATCAGACTCCCACCCCCCACTTTACTGCCCCCCAAACTTCTCCCATCCTGCCCTCATCAGACTCCCACCCAAGACTTTACTGCCCCCAAACTTCCCCCATCCTACCCTCATCAGTCTCCTACCCCCCACTTTACTGCCCACCAAACTTCCCCCATCCTACCCTCATCAGTCTCCTACCCCCCACTTTACTGCCCACCAAACTTCCCCCATCCTGCCCTCATCAGACTCCTACCCCCCACTTAGCTGCCCACCAAACTTCCCCCATCCTGCCCTCATCAGACTCCCATCCCCCACTTTACTGCCCCCCAAACTTCCCCCACCCTGCCCTCATCAGACTCCCACCCAAGACTTTACTGCCCCCAAACTTCCCCCATCCTACCCTCATCAGTCTCCTACCCCCCACTTTACTGCCCACCAAACTTCCCCCATCCTGCCCTCATCAGACTCCCACCCCCCACTTTACTGCCCCCAAACTTCCCCCATCCTACCCTCATCAGACTCCCACCCCCCACTTTACTGCCCCCCAAACTTCTCCCATCCTGCCCTCATCAGACTCCCACCCAAGACTTTACTGCCCCCAAACTTCCCCCATCCTACCCTCATCAGTCTCCTACCCCCCACTTTACTGCCCACCAAACTTCCCCCATCCTGCCCTCATCAGTCTCCTACCCCCCACTTTACTGCCCACCAAACTTCCCCCATCCTGCCCTCATCAGACTCCTACCCCCCACTTAGCTGCCCACTAAACTTCCCCCATCCTGCCCTCATCAGACTCCCATCCCCCACTTTACTGCCCCCCAAACTTCCCCCATCCTGCCCTCATCAGACTCCCACCCCCCACTTTACTGCCCCCAAACTTCCCCCATCCTACCCTCATCAGACTCCCACCCCCCACTTTACTGCCCCCCAAACTTCCCCCATCCTGCCCTCATCAGACTCCCACCCCCCACTTTACTGCCCCCCAAACTTCTCCCATCCTGCCCTCATCAGACTCCCACCCCCCACTTTACTGCCCTCCAAACTTCCCCCATCCTGCCCTCATCAGACTCCTACCCCCCACTTTACTGCCCCCCAAACTTCCCCCATCCTGCCCTCATCAGACTCCCACCCCCCACTTTACTGCCCACCAAACTTCCCCCATCCTGCCCTCATCAGACTCCTACCCCCCACTTAGCTGCCCACCAAACTTCCCCCATCCTGCCCTCATCAGACTCCCATCCCCCACTTTACTGCCCCCCAAACTTCCCCCATCCTGCCCTCATCAGACTCCCACCCCCCACTTTACTGCCCCCAAACTTCCCCCATCCTACCCTCATCAGACTCCCACCCCCCACTTTACTGCCCCCCAAACTTCTCCCATCCTGCCCTCATCAGACTCCCACCCAAGACTTTACTGCCCCCAAACTTCCCCCATCCTACCCTCATCAGTCTCCTACCCCCCACTTTACTGCCCACCAAACTTCCCCCATCCTACCCTCATCAGTCTCCTACCCCCCACTTTACTGCCCACCAAACTTCCCCCATCCTGCCCTCATCAGACTCCTACCCCCCACTTAGCTGCCCACCAAACTTCCCCCATCCTGCCCTCATCAGACTCCCATCCCCCACTTTACTGCCCCCCAAACTTCCCCCATCCTGCCCTCATCAGACTCCCACCCCCCACTTTACTGCCCCCAAACTTCCCCCATCCTACCCTCATCAGACTCCCACCCCCCACTTTACTGCCCCCCAAACTTCCCCCATCCTGCCCTCATCAGACTCCCACCCCCCACTTTACTGCCCCCCAAACTTCTCCCATCCTGCCCTCATCAGACTCCCACCCCCCACTTTACTGCCCCCAAACTTCCCCCATCCTACCCTCATCAGACTCCCACCCCCCACTTTACTGCCCACCAAACTTCCCCCATCCTGCCCTCATCAGACTCCCACCCCCCACTTTATTGCCCCCCAAACTTCCCCCATCCTGCCCTCATCAGACTCCCACCCCCCACTTTACTGCCCACCAAACTTCCCCCATCCTGCCCTCATCAGACTCCCACCCCCCACTTTACTGCCCCCCAAACTTCCCCCATCCTGCCCTCATCAGACTCCCACCCCCCACTTCACTGCCCCCAAACTTCCCCCATCCTACCCTCATGAGACTCCCACCCCCCACTTTACTGCCCCCCAAACTTCTCCCATCCTGCCCTCATCAGACTCCCACCCCCCACTTTACTGCCCCCAAACTTCCCCCATCCTACCCTCATCAGACTCCCACCCCCCACTTTACTGCCCACCAAACTTCCCCCATCCTACCCTCATCAGACTCCCACCCCCCACTTTATTGCCCCCCAAACTTCCCCCATCCTGCCCTCATCAGACTCCCACCCCCCACTTTACTGCCCCCAAACTTCCCCCATCCTGCCCTCATCAGACTCCCACCCCCCACTTTACTGCCCCCAAACTTCCCCCATCCTACCCTCATTAGACTCCCACCCCCCACTTTACTGTCCCCCAAACTTCTCCCATCCTGCCCTCATCAGACTCCCACCCCCCACTTTACTGCCCCGAAACTTCCCCCATCCTACCCTCATCAGACTCCCACCCCCCACTTTACTGCCCCCCAAACTTCCCCCATCCTGCCCTCATCAGACTCCCACCCCCCACTTTACTGCCCCCCAAACTTCCCCCATCCTGCCCTCATCAGATTCCCACCCCCCACTTTACTGCCCCCCAAACTTCCCCCATCCTGCCCTCATCAGACTCCCACCCCCCACTTTACAGCCCCCAAACTTCCCCCATCCTGCCCCCCATCAGACTCCCACCCCCCACTTTACTGCCCCCCAAACTTCCCCCATCCTGCCCTCATCAGACTCCCACCCCCACTTTACTGCCCCCCAAACTTCTCCCATCCTGCCCTCATCAGACTCCCACCCCCCACTTTACTGCCCCGAAACTTCCCCCATCCTACCCTCATCAGACTCCCACCCCCCACTTTACTGCCCCCAAACTTCCCCCATCCTACCCTCATCAGACTCCCACCCCCCACTTTATTGCCCCCCAAACTTCCCCCATCCTGCCCTCATCAGACTCCCACCCCCCACTTTACTGCCCCCCAAACTTCCCCCATCCTGCCCTCATCAGACTCCCACCCCCCACTTTACTGCCCCCAAACTTCCCCCATCCTGCCCTCATCAGACTCCCACCCCCCACTTTACTGCCCCCCAAACTTCTCCCATCCTGCCCTCATCAGACTCCCACCCCCCACTTTACTGCCCCCAAACTTCCCCCATCCTGCCCTCATCAGACTCCCACCCCCCACTTTACTGCCCCCCAAACTTCTCCCATCCTGCCCTCATCAGACTCCCACCCCCCACTTTACTGCCCCCCAAACTTCCCCCATCCTGCCCTCATCAGACTCCCACCCCCCACTTTACTGCCCCCAAACTTCCCCCATCCTACCCTCATCAGACTCCCACCCCCCACTTTACTGCCCCCCAAACTTCCCCCATCCTGCCCTCATCAGACTCCCACCCCCCACTTTACTGCCCCCCAAACTTCCCCCATCCTGCCCTCATCAGATTCCCACCCCCCACTTTACTGCCCCCCAAACTTCCCCCATCCTGCCCTCATCAGACTCCCACCCCCCACTTTACAGCCCCCAAACTTCCCCCATCCTGCCCCCATCAGACTCCCACCCCCCACTTTACTGCCCCCCAAACTTCCCCCATCCTGCCCTCATCAGACTCCCACCCCCCACTTTACTGCCCCCAAACTTCCCCCATCCTGCCCTCATCAGACTCCCACCCCCCACTTTACTGCCCCCCAAACTTCTCCCATCCTGCCCTCATCAGACTCCCACCCCCCACTTTACTGCCCCCCAAACTTCCCCCATCCTGCCCTCATCAGACTCCCACCCCCCACTTTACTGCCCCCAAACTTCCCCCATCCTACCCTCATCAGACTCCCACCCCCCACTTTACTGCCCCCCAAACTTCCCCCATCCTGCCCTCATCAGACTCCCACCCCCCACTTTACTGCCCCCCAAACTTCCCCCATCCTGCCCTCATCAGATTCCCACCCCCCACTTTACTGCCCCCCAAACTTCCCCCATCCTGCCCTCATCAGACTCCCACCCCCCACTTTACAGCCCCCAAACTTCCCCCATCCTGCCCCCATCAGACTCCCACCCCCCACTTTACTGCCCCCCAAACTTCCCCCATCCTGCCCTCATCAGACTCCCACCCCCCACTTTACTGCCCCCAAACTTCCCCCATCCTACCCTCATCAGACTCCCACCCCCACTTTACTGCCCCCCAAACTTCTCCCATCCTGCCCTCATCAGACTCCCACCCCCCACTTTACTGCCCCCCAAACTTCCCCCATCCTGCCCTCATCAGACTCCCACCCCCCACTTTACTGCCCACCAAACTTCCCCCATCCTGTCCTCATCAGACTCCCACCCCCCACTTTACTGCCCACCAAACTTCCCCCACCCTGCCCCCCTATCAGGTTACAGCCCCCCCCCCCCCCCTCCATGATGCCCACCGATTTTTCCTCACTCTGCCATTGTCAGGCTCCTACCCCCACCTGACTGCCCACCAAACTTCCACTATCCTACCCCTGCCAGACTCCCATCCTGCCCTCATCAGACTCCCACCCCCCACCATAACCCCCCCTGAACTTTCCCCATCCTGCCCTCATCAGACTCCCACCCCCCCACTTTACAGCCCCCAAACTTCCCCCATCCTGCCCCCATCAGACTCCCACCCCCCACTTTACTGCCCCCCAAACGTCCCCCATCCTGCCCTCATCAGACTCCCACCCCCCACTTTACTGCCCCCAAACTTCCCCCATCCTACCCTCATCAGACTCCCACCCCCCACTTTACTGCCCCCCAAACTTCTCCCATCCTGCCCTCATCAGACTCCCACCCCCCACTTTAATGCCCCCCAAACTTCCCCCATCCTGCCCTCATCAGACTCCCACCCCCCACTTTACTGCCCCCAAACTTCCCCCATCCTACCCTCATCAGACTCCCACCCCCCACTTTACTGCCCCCCAAACTTCTCCCATCCTGCCCTCATCAGACTCCCACCCCCCACTTTACTGCCCACCAAACTTCCCCCATCCTGTCCTCATCAGACTCCCACCCCCCACTTTACTGCCCACCAAACTTCCCCCACCCTGCCCCCCTATCAGGTTACAGCCCCCCCCCCCCCCCTCCATGATGCCCACCAATTTTTCCTCACTCTGCCATTGTCAGGCTCCTACCCCCACCTGACTGCCCACCAAACTTCCACTATCCTACCCCTGCCAGACTCCCATCCTGCCCTCATCAGACTCCCACCCCCCACCATAACCCCCCCTGAACTTTCCCCAACCTGCCCTCATCAAACTTCCACCCCCAGCATACTGCCCTCCAAACTTCCCCGATCCTGCCCCTGCCACTCCCACCCCCACCATGGTGCCCACTGAACTTCCCCTTCACCAGGACCATCAGATTTGCAGAGAGATTGTCTGTAAAATACCAGGAGCCCCAAGAGACGAGCGCATGCAGCAGTTCACAATAAAAAGTCATTGTAATAAATTGTAAGCTCTTATGATCAGGGCCCTCCTATCCCTCTTCTATTGAATTGTATTGTTGCTGTACTGTCTCCCTCTATTATAAATCCTGTATATTAATATTAATGATGCAACATCGGTTCATTATGGCGGCCATTCATTCATCTGCATCGCCCGGCACTCCTGACAGCTTTCTACTTACAGTCAGAGATGCCGGATATGTCAATGTTTCCACTGCTTGTTACTCAGCAATAGTGAAATGAAATTTCATCACCGTCTCCCAGCGCAGCGCTCCAAAACACGCAGATCTACGTCGTCGAATACCGTGCTGATATTAGAGGAAAGAGGAAAGTCAGGAATAGATGGGCCATACGATAAATGGATAGAGAATCGTTATACAGATGGAATGGAGTTCAATGAGCTTAGGAAATATGGAGAAGCTGTGTTTACTCTGATTACCCAATCATGTGTGAGAAAAATGAAATAAAGGATTGCTTGTTAGCACACGATTGGATAATTGGACTGAGCTTCACCTTATTCACTAAGCTCAATGAAGGGTCTTCATATTCCTTTCATAAATAACCCCAATTCTACATCACCAATCCTAACCCTACCAGACACCCCAAAAACCAACATAGTTGACCCTAACCCTTCCAGATAACCAAAAAACCAACATTATTGACCCTAATTGTACCAGACATCCCAAAAACAACTGACCTTAATCCTTCCAGACACCCCAAAACCCAACATCACTGGCCTTAACCCTTCCAGACACCCCAAAACCCAAACATCACTGGCCTTAACCCTTCCAGACACCGCAACACCCAACATCACTGGCCTTAACCCTTCTAGACACCGCAACACCCAACATCACTGGCCTTAACCCTTCTAGACACCGCAACACCCAACATCACTGACCTTAACCCTTCTAGACACCGCAACACCCAACATCACTGGCCTTAATCCCTCCAGACATCCCAAAACCCAACATCACTGGCCTTAACCCTTCTAGACACCGCAACACCCAACATCACTGGCCTTAACCCTTCTAGACACCGCAACACCCAACATCACTGACCTTAACCCTTCTAGACACCGCAACACCCAACATCACTGGCCTTAACCCCTCCAGACACCCCAAAACCCAACATCACTGGCCTTAACCCTTCCAGGCACCACAACACCCAACATCACTGGCCTTAACCCTTCTAGACACCGCAACACCCAACATCACTGGCCTTAACCCCTCCAGACACCCCAAAACCCAACATCACTGGCCTTAACCCTTCCAGGCACCACAACACCAAACATCACTGGCCTTAACCCTTCCAGACACCGCAACACCCAACATCACTGGCCTTAACCCCTCCAGACACCCCAAAATCCAACATCACTGGCCTTAACCCCTCCAGACACCGCAACACCCAACATCCCTGACCTTAACCCTTCCAGACACCCCAAAACCCAACATCACTGGCCTTAACAGTTCCAGACACCCCAAAACCCAACATCACTGGCCTTAACCCTTCCAGACACCACAACACCCCACCCCAAAAGTCCAACACCACTTACCCTAACCCTACCAGAAACCTCAAAATCCCAACAGCACCAACCCTAACACTACCAGACAACAAAAAATCCAACATCACCAAACCTAACCCTACCAGACAGCCCAAAAATGTCAACATCACCGACCCTAACCCTACCAGATACCCCAAAAATCCAACATCACTGATCGTAACACTACCAGACAACCCAAAAACCAACATTCCTAACCCTACCAGACACCCCAACATCTCCGATACTGATTCAATTTGATCGATCAGCATTGACCCCTCCTGGCAATACAACCTCAGAAACAGCGAATTAATAACAGAACATGAAGCGATCACAATGGCTGCTGTCAATCTGAACAGTTCATGTTTCAGGCACCTTGATCAATCAATCTCTAGGTTATTGATTAGCCGCACAATCGGGCTAATTTACTAAAGGAGCCGAGAATCTTCAGACAATAAATGGTGAATATTTGCTTCAATCATCCAATCAGTAAGCAGGGATTTCCTCTTCACGTGAGTGGAGTGAATATTGGCCATTGACTGCATGAGGATTCTCGACTCCTTTAGTAAATCAGACTCAGTGATTCTCCAGCCTGATCATATAATGCAGCCTGTATAGACAGCGGCGCAGTACACGCTCTGACACAGAACAGCGAGCGCTGTCACTCCACCACACACAGCTACAATGTAATTACATGTTCAGATAATAATACGCTGACTGGGGGCAATTTATCAAAGTTCAGGGATTTTCCCCCATCGTCTGCCGTCCCTTCGCTGGGAAAAATTCCTTGTTTATGACAAAAACGAGCTCCGGCGAGGCGGATGAGAAGACGCTATTCACATGCAGCGGCGTGATTGTACGCAGCGCTACTGTATACATCGCAGATATATATATATCGGGCTGACAACAAAACACAAAACCGCCATATAGACAAATCACATTATATACACAACCTTATAGACACAGCGTATCAAATACACAACCTTATAGACACAGCGCATCAAATACACAACCTTATAGACACAGCGCATCATATACATAACCTTATAGACAAATCGCATCATATACACAACCTATAGACACAGTATATCGTTTAGGCAACCCCATAGACACAGCATTTTGTATAGACACCCTATAGACACAGCATATCATATAGACACCCTATAGACACAGCATATCATATAGACACCCTATAGACACAGCATATCATATAGACACCCTATAGACACAGCATATTATATAGGCAGCCCTATAAACAGCATATCGTATAGGCAACCCTATAAACACAGCATATCATATAAGCAACCCTATAAACACAGCATATTGTATAGGTAACCCTATAGACACAGCATGTCATATAGGCAACCCCATAGACACAGCATATCATATAGGCAACCCTATAGACACAGCATATCATATAGGCAACCCTATAGAAACAGCATATCATATAGGCGACCCTATAGACACAGCATATCATATAGGCAACCCTATAGAAACAGCATGTCGTATAGGCGACCCTATAGACACAGCATATCATATAGGCAACCCTATAGACACAGCATATCGTATAGGCAACCTATAGACAATCTATAGCTACAGAACATCATATAGGCAACCTATACACACCACACCCAGGGGAAGGCAAAACACCCCTATAAAGCATGATCCAATCTGCTCCAAAGAGGGAAAAATCCTTCCTGACCCCTCACGATGCAATCAGATATTCATATGTAAGTGTAATCAAAATTAATGGCGCCAACTAGACTCATCACGCCATCACACATAGGTGAGAGGACCCACATTTCTCTTCAGGGTCATTTGTAGAAAATAAAGTTGCTTGTTACAAATTATCTCAGGTATAGTAATTGAAACAATTGATGCAAAAAAATAATATAAATTGATACAAACAAAATGTAATTGAATAAAGATAAACTAATAGAAAAAAAACTGATATAATAAACTGATATAAAGTGGCACAAAAAAAACAAAACTGATACAGTTAGACTAATGTAAAAACCGATAGAAACTGATACAAATGTGACACAAATAAATCAATATGAACTGGAAAAAAACAAACGTGAACTGATACAAAAATGATACCAATTGATCTTTTCATCTAGGCCTCATTCACACGGCCCTAAACAAAGGCATTTACACCCATTTCTTATTTACGGATCTGAATGCAGCTGCATTGTTCTCAACGGAGACGTTCACTTTGGAGCTGTAAACACGCTCCGCGTTCACATCCGCAAAACAAAATCCAAAAATCTGCATCTGAGGACATTCGTACACACGTATAACACGGCGAATAGAGCACGACCATTATTACGCATTAAAAAAATGATCTATTTACTGATCAGTTATGTAGGAATCTTTGTTCTTTGCCTAATGATTAGTAATTACATTTTTCCTGGGTGTGTTATGGCCAGAAACTGATACAAATAAACTGATACAAATTAACCGATACATACTGCCATAAATAAACTGATATAAACAGATAAAATAGACAATAACAAAAAAAAACTAATAGAAATTGATAGAAAAACAGATATATTCTGATACAAATAAACTGATAGAAAATGATACAAACAAACCGATACATACTGCCATAAATAAACTGATAGAAACCGATACAAAAAATGTTACAAATAAACCAAAAGAAAACGATACAAATAAACCAACAGAAAACGATACAAATAAACCAACAGAAAACGATACAAATAAACCAATAGAAAATGATACAAATAAACCAATAGAAAACGATACAAATAAACCAATAGAAAACGATACAAATAAACCAATAGAAAACGATACAAATAAACCAATAGAAAATTATACAAAGAAACCAACAAAAAATGTTACAAATAAACAAATAGAAAATGATACAAATAAGACAATAGCAAAAAACGAATAGAAATTGATAGAAAAACAGATATATTCTGATACAAATAAACTAAAATAAAAATACAAACTGAAGATTTTTTTTTTTTCTGTTTACAAATGCGGAGGAAAAGCGCCAGTTGGTAACGTAAAGCTGAGAGTGAAAGAAATTTGCACCTAGGAAAATATTTTCCAAATTGTAGCAGCTAACACTAACCTTGATACAAGATATATACAAGCGTATATACGCTTCACTTTTCCCATTTGATTTGATAACGTAACGCGCTATTTTAGTGCTGAAAGGCGACAACAATTGGTTATCAGTTTCCCAAAAATAAAATGATTTTAAAGCAACAAATTTCCGAAACAAGAAAATTTGGCAGATAGAGGTAAGACGTCACCGCGGAGGATGCGTTGAATTCGTAGCAGCGTCACATCGGTGAGACGCAAGGATTTCCAGGTTAATAAATAGATTAAATATACGCAAAGAGGACGCAGAGGAATGGAGGGGACACAGATATGGAACCTTCTAGAAGCTCCACCAACATAATAACCGAACGGTGATAGGAATAATAATAATAATAATAATAATAATAATAATAATACAGACTCAGTACATAGACACAGCCTATGTCAGCATTATTATATATATATCTCCTCTCTCTTTATACTCTGTACTGTACAGACAAAAAAATCATTTGTTTTGTTTCTTTCTTTTTTTCTTTTTTTTTACAGATCTGGACATTTTCTGCTGAAAAATCTCTCCATAATAATAGTTTATAAATTATCAGTGTTATCACCTGCAGGAAATCGTTGTATGTATGTCTATATTGTATATATGGTGTGAGGGGTCCTCCACTGTCCTCAGATCACTGGAGATAATAATAATAATAATAATAATAATAATAAATATAAAATAATATTAATAATAATAAATAAAAATAATAATAATAACAACAGAATAATAATAATGAATTGCAGCTCCGGCTATAAGGTGCAGAAATCTTCTCTTTCTGGTCACCGATCTGGGTGGGATGTACATCGCACGATGTCCCCGATCTGTCTGCACCGATATTGTGTTCATCAATATATTATTATTATCATCATCTCTCCCTCTATAACACATTTATCATCGGATCCCCATAGGAAATATTTGCCGACTTTCGTCGACTTTTCCTAATAGATAATATGAGATGATGATTGAAGAATCGAATTTCAGGGGGAGATGAGACTCCGGACACCGACAGGCAGAACCTGGGGGGGGGGGGGGGGGAGGAATGGGGTGTATGGGGAGGGGGGGGATGGGGTGTATGGGGGGGTGTAGGGGGGAGGAGGAATGGGGGGGGGTAGGGTGTATGAGGAGGAGGAATGGGGTGTATGGGGGGGGGGGGGGAATGGGGTGTATGAGGAGGAGACGGGGGAATGGGGTGTATGGGGGGGTATCCCCGGTATCTCGGATCCCCTGTGTCTGGCATCGATGGACAATATGGTGGTGTATTGTAGAGCAGACAGTACTCCGCCACCATATAGGTGAGACACAATAATATCGGTGATAATAATCCGCTGACAGCGGGAGGACGAGAATCGTTATTATCTCCAGAAGGTAAATTCATAGAAATGTCGGAATGAGAGAGAATAATTCCGATCTCCTCCGATAACAATACCGCCGATTGGTAATCAATAGATCGGGATACAGACAATACAATTCTAAGAGCAAATCGTTACAACAAATATCTCAATAATGGGAATTTTTCTTCATCACGAAACAATAAATATAACATCGGGATTTCTCTATCTACTATTCATGTTATTATCGCACCTACCTCCTTTCCTTTCCATCGGTACATTTATGGCCGATCTCCCCTCCCTACAATATATCACTCTATACAATCACACACATATATCTATATTTATATATCGCACTTTATATTATTATTATTATTAATTACATTCCGGTATATAGTGGAGGGATGGCGCACACACAGGAGGTCGGGTTGTATTATTGCATACGATATAATCCTCCTATATAGGGGGAACACAATCCTCTCCGATAATTATCACCCGATAGACTCCTTATATGCCTCTAATAATTCTCTCATATAAAGAGATCGGGCGATCATCGCATCAATACATCAATAGAAATCGATGAAATGTCTCCATCAGGACAGAAATAATCATCAAGAAACCTGATAATTCGGTGACACAATGAGATATTCCGACCAGAGACATCGGACTTGTATGTGTGTGTGTGTGGGGGGGGGGGGGGATTTGATATGGGGGGTATATCATATGGGGGGGGGTTATAGTGCAGGGAGTGATAGTCTGAGGAACGGAGGCTGTATGGTGGGGGGAAGGGGTTATGGTGTAGGAGGAAGGGGTGTTGTGTGGTGGGGGGGGGGGGTTATGGTGTAGGAGGAAGGGGTGTTGTGTGGGTGGGGGGGGGGGGTTATGGTGAAGGAGGAAGGGGTGTTGTGTGGTGGGGGGGGGTATGTTTGGGTGGGGGGTATATGAGGAAGGGGTGTAGGTGGGTGTGTATGGTGAAGGAGGAAGGGGTGTTGTGTGGTGGGGGTGTAGGTAGGGGTGTATGGTGAAGGAGAAAGGGGTTTTGTGTGGTGGGGGTATGGTTTGGGTGGGGGTGGGGTGTTGTGTGAACTGTAGTATGTGAGGTTCAGGGGGGGTTGTGGGGTGACCTGTGTGTGTGTGGGGGGGGGGTGGATAGATATCGTGCCAGATATAGATGCAGATTCCTGGTATGATTGTGGAGTGCAGTGGGGGGAGGCAGAATGCCCCCCCCCCCCCTGGGGTGTGTATAAACCTCCCACCCCTCCCCCAGCCCAGGAATAAGATGTCCAGACGATGTGCTCAATTTCCGGTGGAATAATAATCGGTTTATTCATAGAAAATAAGTTATGCGCTCCTAGGGGGAGGGGCTCTCCAGTCCGGCTCGGAACTCCCCCCAGGAACAGACTCCTCCTCAACATAATAAAATCTTTGGCTTGAAAGGAGAGTTCTGCTGCCTCCCTGCAGGGGGAGACTCGGGTGGGGAGTCCACAGTCACTGTTGGGGGTCACCCAGAAATCACAGAGGTTGGAGGAGGGGAGGGTGGTCCCGGGGTCCTTACCTGATAGAAATCTATACAGGGGGCTCTGTGACGTACATATATATATATATTTATAGGTGGGGGGGCTGAGTCAGTCGCTCTCCTCCCTCTCCTGCACCGTGGTGGTGGAGTGGTTGTACAGTCCCTGGGCCATCAGATGAAGGGCCAGTCCATTCTTCAGCCCAGTAGCCTTCTTTATCTTGGCCCGCTTATTCTGGAACCAGATCTTGATCTGGGACTCGTTGAGGTTCAGCTCTTGGGCCAAGGTCTGCCTCCTCTGCTCTGTGATGTAGCGATTGGCCTGGAACTCGCTCTTCAGGCGCGCAAGCTGCTCCGCGGTGAAGGCCGTGCGGGGCCGCTTATCCTCCTTCTCATTCTTCTTCTTCTTCAGCTTCCGGGTCCGGGGCCCTAAAAGGGGGACACAAGGGGGGGGGGGCATAGATTATATATAGAGATCTCATATATACTGTGTATGTGCAAGATGGAGATATGTATATATCCAGAGGAGCTTACACTCTAATGTCCCCTCCCCCATAGTCACACATTATTATACATTTATATAGCTCTGACATATACCGCAGTGCTGTACAGAGGGAACATGTTATTTGTCTTTTTGTGATGAAATAAACGATATTCAATCTGGGAATCCTATTTATATTATCGGTACGATCTGCTACAATGGTGAGGACTGAAAAGATACTTTGAGAGAGATAAAATCCATTATTATATACAGGATAGGAGATCAGCGACCAATCACAGTGCGGGGTTCTGGTGATGAAGTGTGATTGGATGTCCCCTGTCATTGAGGTGAACCCCCCCCCCCCCCCCTCCCGGTCATATCTCTGAGTGATACAAAGTATAAGAATGAAAATGAAACTAAATACAGAAATAATCATAATAATAATAATACAAACAAATAAGTACAAATAAATACTACTACTACCAACAATACTACTACCACCAATACTGCTACTACTCCTATACTAATACTACTACTACCACCAACAATACTACTACTACTCCTATACTAATACTACTACTACTCCTATACTAATACTACTACCACCAACAATACTACTACCACCAATACTGCTACTACTCCTATACTAATACTACTACTACCACCAACAATACTACTACTACTCCTATACTAATACTACTACTACTCCTATACTAATACTACTACCACCAACAATACTACTACCACCAATACTGCTACTACTCCTATACTACTAGTATACTACTACCACCAACAATACTACTACTACTACTCCTATACTAATACTACTACTACCAACAATACTACTACTACTCCTATACTAATACTACTACCACCAACAATACTACTACTACTACTACTACTACCGCCATCAATACCAATACTACTACTACCAATACTGCTACTACTCCTATACTAATACTACTACCGCCATCAATACCAATACTACTACTACCAGATACTACTACTACTACTACTACTACCACAAATACTACTACAACCAACAATACTACTACTACTACTACTCTTATACTAATACTACTACTACCATCAATGCCAATACTACTACTCCTATTAATACTTCTACAAATATTATTAATAATTATTATTATTATACAGGATGTATTTGGCACCAACACTTTACATTATAAAAAGGAGACAGAACATTACAAGAGGGCCCTGCTCGGAAGAGCTTACAATCTAACAGACTACTACCACCAATATTAATACTACTACTCCTAACTACTTCTACTAATAATAACAATGATCAGATATGAGCTCAGGATGTCAGAGAAATGATATAATAATAATAATAATAATAGCACCAAAACTGCTACTTCTATTACTTCTACAAATATTAATAATACCAATATAATGATCAGACATGAATACAGGAAGTGAGAGATAATATATAATAATAATTATTATTATCATTTATATTATTACATGTATAGATATAGCTCTGACATATACCGCAGTGCAGTACGGAGAGAACATTCTTTTTTAGCTTTTTGTTATTAAATAAACTATAAAATCCGCCAATCTCATCTCTTCATCTGATTGGTGGATGATGGAAAAATATATAAACAGGAAATAAATGTCTGTATTGTGTGCGGAGAGGAGATCTCTATAATAATAATAATAATAATAATAATAATAATAATAGAGATCTCCTCTCCGCACACAATACAGACATTTATTTCCTGTTTATATATTTTCCCATCATCCACCAATCAGAAGAAGAGATGAGATTGGCGGATTTTATAGTTTATTTAATAACAAAAAGCTAAAAAAGAATTTTCTCTCCGTACTGCACTGCGGTATATGTCAGAGCTATATCTATACATGTAATAATATAAATGATAATAATAATAAAAGGGAAATTTCAGTATTAGGGATTCTTGAAAATGTTGTACAATTTGTATATATAGATATTTATTATTATTATTCTGTGTGGCCCCCTCACTATTCTGTACAATGTTCCCTCCCATCGTACGATATCTACCAATTTCTCTGTCTTTGAATTCTTCTTTTATCGCACAGAATTCAGTGGCATTTTCTGCCCATTTACAGACCGATTTGTCTGATGGTCGCAGCAACAAAATGAAAGAATAAATAAACATGAAACTATAAAAAAATAAATGATCCCCCCCCCCCCCCCACCACCACCATCACCACACACCATCCGAACATGAAATCTGTGAGAAGGAAATCCTCCTCTATATAATAATAATAATATAAAGGATCGATGTGTCAGATATCGTACGATAATTGTTTATTTCATCATAGAAAGAAAAGAGAATGTTTCCTGTGTACAGCGCTGCGGTCTATGGAGCGATATCCGTGTAATAATTTCAAATATTTCATAAAGAGTCCAATTCACTAATTCAGAGAATAATAATAATAATAATAATAATAATAATAATAATAATATAGAAATCAGTCTCTCCCAATCTCGTTTTATCTTTGTACAATAATTCTCTATATTCGGATTTTCTCTGTCAGGAGAAATGGGGTTTGTGTAAGCCCCGCCTACGTGGAGCCCAATAATAATAATAATAATAATAATAATAATATTATATTGGTGGTGTGGTGTGGGGGGGGGTTGTTGTATTTATAGACAGAGATCGGAAATTGGGGTGTCAGCGGATTCCATACACATACAGGACGATACGATGTAATGATGAGGGATTTAACAAACTTTCACCATCGCACCGATAAATATCGCCCCTAATTATTAATGAATGAATAGACAGATGTGGTGGAGGGGATGCGGGCACAGATCGGTCTATCGGATTGTACAGATATTGGTGACACCGATACACACAGACAATACCGACCGAACATCGTCTGCGTGTTTCTTCTCTGTAACTAATAAAATATAATTTCAGTGTCAGGAGATCCCCCAATAAAATCTACACCCCCCCAATATTCATCCTCTATAGAATGTGTATGGGGGGTGATCTGTACCAGGCCGATGTGATTGCTGTATTGATCCATAGATGTACAGACATATGTAATACTATTTATATATATACTCAGCCTGATTATCACACAATAAATACATCGATTATTAAATTATCGATGATATAAAAATCTAATCCCGATCACTGATCTCATCTGTCACCGATCTTCACTCTGCGACCCCGGAAATCAAATATCGATAATAATAATAATAATAATAATAATAATAAATAATAATAATAATAATAATAATAATAATAAATAATAGAAGTGATATTTCGGTGTTGAGGAATCCGGAAATTGTACAAGTTGTGTGTAAATATATTTATTAATATTATTATCAGTCGGTGAGGATGTTATGTATTTCTATGAGGGAGAAATGAGATCGGAAGATCGGACTGAAATATCGTTATTGATAATATTAGGATTGTTATTTTCTATAAATGATTGTAGGAATTATTATATTATATTCTTGGTGTTGGCGGTGATGATATACACACCGATTTATGATGGTCCGATCTCTGTACACAGCGATATTATACCACTAATATATTCCCACAGATCGGTGTGTATTATATTTATACAGATCGGTGTGTATTATACTGTATATAGATCGGTGTGTATTATATTTATACAGATCGGTGTGTATTATATTTATACAGATCGGTGTGTATTATACTGTATATAGATCGGTGTGTATTATACTGTATATAGATCGGTGTGTATTATATTGTATATAGATCGGTGTGTATTATACTGTATATAGATCGGTGAATAATTTTTAATCACATAGTTAGGTGTATACTATCACTGTGTATATATATATAAACACACACTACGGGGAACCAGCTGCGGGTATACAATATATACCCTTCATATACTATATCTATATAAAATATATTCCATCTACAATATACAGATCATATATAGGAGGAGAAGCTGTGTGTGTACCACATATATATATATTCTGTATACTGTACACACATATATATATATATATACCCCATATATAGGAGAAGCAGCTGTTTGTACAGATATATAGACAGATAATATATACACCGATATACAGAAGACCCCGCTGTGTCTGTATACAGATATATAATATATACCTTCATCGATCACATTATATATAATTCTCATCTCTCTTTGTAGAGAAATATTCAGGAATCGTTCCTCCGATCTGTAATATATTATATATCCCCCTGTATACTATCACACAGATATATATATATATATTATAGGATTTCTATGTATACGGAGGGATCGGAGGAATTGATCCCAGGAGCTGACAATCTACAATGATATCATTTTATATACAAATGTATACAGGAGGGATCGGAGGATCGGTTATATTATATCACACCGATATTTCCTGTATAATATTCCATCACACACCGATATATATCGTATTATATATCACTATACACCTCACCGATATATATATTATAATATGACAGCGGTCTGGTTAGGGGGATTATATGACCGATCAGAAGTCGGGGGTATTTAGCGATGATGATGTGAATCGGGCGGATATCGTTCTGTAATCATTTTACTTTCACTTTCTATAATAGAGAGAATCTCCCCACCGATAGAAATCGGAGTCTCCCCGATCAGATCTCCCCATAGATGGCCGGACTGGTCGGTGTGATTAATTAATCCCCCCCCCCCCCCGGAAATCCCTCTGTAATGGGGGTTTGGGGGGGGGGGGCATAATTCTTCTTCTTATTATTATTATTATAATACACGATGTATATCGTGCCAACAGTTTGGGAATAATTTTACTCACACCGATGACAGCCGACCATATCGCACAATTATTATATTCCATTAAAAGTGTTTCTTCTCCTGCGATATATTTGGTCCCGATATGACATTTATTTATAAATAAAATAATATATTTGGTCCCGATATGACATCGCATGCACAGTGCTGGGAGGTCACACCATACACCATACAATCACACATCGGACACATTGTACTCTCTGTGCAGCACACAGTCTCTCTCCACACACACAGACAGATCGGCCGATGGGGGTCGGGCACTCACCGGAGGACGGTCGGTCGGAGTATCGGGTACAATAGACCCAGGCCGGCCACACCATGGGATCGGAGGATTTGTTGTGTTGGGGGGCGGCGGCGATGATGATGGTAGAATTGGGGTCCCCTCCTTTGGGGGTGTCGGTGGGGGGGTCGGGGTTGGGCGAGGGGTGGAGGGGGTTGACGTTCTCTCTCCCCGGAGTCTCCTTCCTGCAGCCGAAGTCTGGTCGGAGGATATTATCGATGAAGAAGTTGGTGGTCCGGTGTGGGGGGGCTCCGGGGTGTAGGGGGGGAGGGGAGACCCCGGGACTATCCGGGTCACTGGGGGCTCCGGGGCTCTGCTCAGTCTGATCCTCCATGACACCCTCTACACCCGACAATCTGCACCCTACAGAGCCCCAACCGACATGACTACTGGAGATCGGGCGATGTATGGACGATCCTCCCTCCTCCTCCGCACTCTGCGCTCTGAAAACTCTCCTCTCCTACCCTCAGCTTTTCCTACCACCGGAAGCACGTGAGAGGAGAGCACGTGTGACCGACCAATCACAGGCCACCGATCTGCCCCAAATCTCCGCCACCGACCAATCACAGCCCGAGAAATGTCCCATCAAGTGCGGAGCATCGGAGGGGGAGGGGTGTCCGTGTACCCCACAAATATACAATATATATATATATATACCTTCATTATATATATAATATGTATACACCTCCATATATATATATACAATATATACCTTCATAATATATATTATATATACCCTCATATATACAATATATACACCTCCATATATATAATACCATGTATAAGAGAACCAGCTGTGTGTCTATATACCCCACAAATATATAATATATACCCTCATAGATCATATATATATTGTACATGAGGAGGACACGCTGTGAGTACCAGATATATATAATATATACTCTCTATATACAATGTGTGTCTGCCAGATATAATATGTATACCATCACTATATATACCAGATACAGATATATAATATATACGATGTGTTCATCATATATAGAGAATAAACTCTGTATACAATGTATCGGACAACCAGCTGTGTACAATATATACGATGTGTCCATACACCCCATCCGTCCCATCCGATCATATCTCCATCGTATAGAGAGGATACAATCCATTCACTTTACAATATACTCCCCCCTCCCCCTATATATACAATGAGGGTCCCATTCCATGTATACGATCTACACCCCATACATTCTATACACTCCTGTACGATGTATAGAAAGAAGATACAATCACCCCACAGATAATATATACAATCCATATCTTCCACATATCGTACAATCCCCACCAAAACCATCAGGGAGACCCGGACTCTTCCTACACATTGTACAATCATCTGTATACACACATCGTACGATATACACACCACACACATCGTACGATATACACACCACACACATCGTATGATATACACACCACACACATCGTACGATATACACACCACACACATCGTACGATATACACACCACACACATCGTACGATATACACACCACACACATCGTACGATATACACACCACACACATCGTACGATATACACACCACACACATCGTACGATATACACACTGGTCTCTCGGATGGAAGTGAAATTGGGACAATAAATTAAATCTGACAAATCAACAAATTGAATCAAGTGAAGCAAACGATCTAATCGTTCGATGTGTTCCCATCATAGGATATTTCCAGGGACAGATATTCCAATCCGACCGAATCAAATGCAATTATTTTCTCCTGTTTTATCGGATCTTAAATGTTTAATTATCCAACAATCTACACCGACAAAAATTGTACGATGAATATTACATTATCTCTGCAGCAAAAAAATAGCTCTGCAGGGCTGCCATCGTACGATGTATATCGTTCTACTTATCCCCATTAATAAGACGATCTTCTTCAATTCCCCTTCTCCTCCATCGTTTATTTCTAATACACCCCCTCCCCCACATCGGCCGATTTATAAATGAATGGACTGAAGCTGCAGAATTTGCATTTCTCAGATGAAGATTGGATGGTGATCGGACGATGTTGGAATGCAGAGATCAGACATGGAGGTCGGACAGGCCTGCAGATCTTCTGCTAATCATTTCCTTGTCTGTATATTGTGGAGATCGTACGATATATAACACACACAATTCAAATAAGATTTACAAAAGATTGGGAGTGAAGCGATCACATCTGTCCCTCTATATTCCATATATACACCGATCTGCTGAGAATTAGGATTGCAGAGAGATTGTCGGCTGTCAGATTTATTTACAAACAGAATGATGGAGATCGGAAGTAAACAATTTTATATCGCCAGATCTAAAGGATCACACACATTCCAACACATAATGATCCATTCCTACAATGACATCATCATTATTATTATCCCAATCATCATTAATATAAATAAAGGGGGTTGGTGACATCACTGAGATATATGGGGGGGGGGGGGTCGGTGACATCACTGGGATATATTGGGGGGTCAGTCACATCATTGGGATATATTGGGG
Source organism: Lithobates septentrionalis (assembly GCA_037952835.1). Lineage (NCBI taxonomy): Eukaryota > Metazoa > Chordata > Amphibia > Anura > Ranidae > Lithobates > Lithobates septentrionalis. Next base: position 180,628 of record JBBDGP010004456.1, read on the forward strand.
GGTCGGTGACATCACTGGGATATATTGGGGGGTCGGTGACATCACTGGGATATATTGGGGGTGGGGGTGGTGACATCACTGGGATATATTGGGGGTGGGGGTGGTGACATAACTGGGATAAATTGGGGGGGGGGGTTGTGACATCACCGGAATATATTGGGGGGGTTTGTGACATCACTGGGATATATTGGGGGGGTTGGTGACATCACTGGGATATATTGGGGGGGGGTTGGTGACATCACTGGGATATATTGGGGGGTTAGTGACATCACTGGGATATATTGGGGGGGGGGTTGGTGGCATCACTGGGATATATTAGGGGGTCAGTCACATCATTGGGATATATTGGGGGGTCGGTGACATCACTGGGACATATTGGGGGGGGGGTGGTGACATCACTGGGATATATTGGGGGGGGGGGTTGTGACATCACCGGAATATATTGGGGGGGTTTGTGACATCACTGGGATATATTGGGGGGGGGGGGTTGGTGACATCACTGGGATATATTGGGGGGGGGGTGGTGACATCACTGGGATAAATTGGGGGGGGGTTGTGACATCACCGGAATATATTGGGGGGGGGGTTGGTGACATCACTGAGATATATTGGGGGGGTGGTGACATCACTGGGATAAATTGGGGGGGGGGGGGTTGTGACATCACCGGAATATATTGGGGGGGTTTGTGACATCACTGGGATATATTGGGGGGGGGGTTGGTGACATCACTGGGATATATTGGGGGGGGTTTGTGACATCAATGGGATATATTGGGGTGTCGGTGACATCACTGAGATATATTGGGGGTTGGTGACATCACTGAGATATATGGGGGGGGGGGTTGGTGACATCACTGGGATATATTGGGGGGGTTTGTGACATCACTGGAATATATTGGGGGGGGGGTTTGTGACATCACTGGGATATATTATGCGGTCAGTCACATCACTGGGATATATTCGGGGGTTGGTGACATCACTGGGATATATTGGGGGGGGGGTTTGTGACATCACTGGTATATATTATGCGGTCAGTCACATCACTGGGATATATTCGGGGGTTCGTGACATCACTGGGATATATTGGGGGGGTTGGTGACATCACTGGGATATATTGGGGGGGTTGGTGACATCACAGGGATATATTGGGGGGTTTGAGACATTACTGATATATATTGGAGGGTCGGTGACATCACTGGGATATATTGGGGGGTCGGTGACATCACTGGGATATATTGGGGGGGGGGGTTTGGTGACATCACTAGGATTTATTAGGGGGTCAGTCAAATCACTGGGATATATTGGGGGGTTGGTGACATCACTGGGATATATTGGGGGTTAGTGATATCACTGGGATATATTGGGGGGGTGACATCACTGGGATATATTGGGGGGGTTGGTGACATCACTGGGATATATGGGGGGGATGTTGGTGACATCACTGGGATATATTAGGGGGTCAGTCACATCATTGGGATATATTGGGGGGTTGGTGACATCACTGGGATATATTTGGGGGGTCAGTCACATCACTGGGATATATTGGGGGGGGGTGACATCACTGGGATATATTGGGGGGTTGGTGACATCACTGGGATATATTGGGGGGATGTTGGTGACATTACTGGGATATAACGGGGGTCAATGACATCATTGGCATATATTGGAGGGGGGGGGGTTGGTGACATCACGGGAATATATTAATGAGGGGGTTGGTGACATCACTGGGATATATTGGGGGGTTGGTGACATCACTGGGAAATATTGGGGGGGTTGGTGACATCACTGGGATATATTGGGGGGGGGTCGGTGACATCACTGGGATATATTGGGGGGTTGTTGACATCACTGGGATTTATTGGGGGGTTTGTTGACATCACTGGGCTAAATTGGGGGGTTAGTGACATCACTGGGATATATTGAGGGTTGGTGACATCACTGGGATATATTGGGGGGTTAGTGACATCACTGGGATATATTGGGGGGTTGGTGAAATCACTGGTATATTTAGGGGTTTGTGACAACACTGGGATATATTGGGGGGGTGATGACATCATTGGCATATACTGGGGGGTTGGTGACATCATTGGGATATATATGGGGGGGTTGGTGATATCACTGGGATATATTGGGGGGTCAGTGACATCACTGGGACATATTGGAGGTCGGTGACATCACTGGGATATATTGGGGGGTCGGTGACATCACTGGGATATATTGGGGGGTCGGTGACATCACTGGGATATATTGGGGGGTTGGTGACATCACTGGGATATATTGGGGGTTGGTGACATCACTGGGATATATTGGGGGTCGGTGACATCACTGGGATATATTGGGGGGGTCGGTGACGTCACTGGGATATATTGGGGGTCGTGATATTACTGGGATATTTTGGGGGGGTTGGTGACATCACTGGGATATATTGGGGGTCGGTGACTTCTCTGGGATATATTGGGGGGACGGTGACATCACTGGGATATATTGGGGGGTCAGTCACATCATTGGGATATATTGGGGGGTCGGTGACATCACTGGGACATATTGGGGGGGGGGGTGGTGACATCACTGGGATATATTGGGGGGGGGTTGTGACATCACCGGAATATATTGGGGGGGTTTGTGACATCACTGGGATATATTGGGGGGGGGGGGGTTGGTGACATCACTGGGATATATTGGGGGGGGTGGTGACATCACTGGGATAAATTGGGGGGGGGGTTGTGACATCACCGGAATATATTGGGGGGGGGGTTGGTGACATCACTGAGATATATTGGGGGGTTGGTGACATCACTGGGATATATTGGGGGGGGGTTGGTGACATCACTGGGATATATTGGGGGGGTGGTGACATCACTGGGATAAATTGGGGGGGGGGGTTGTGACATCACCGGAATATATTGGGGGGGGGTTTGTGACATCACTGGGATATATTGGGGGGGGGGGGTTGGTGACATCACTGGGATATATTGGGGGGGGTTTGTGACATCAATGGGATATATTGGGGTGTCGGTGACATCACTGAGATATATTGGGGGTTGGTGACATCACTGAGATATATGGGGGGGGGGTTGGTGACATCACTGGGATATATTGGGGGGGTTTGTGACATCACTGGAATATAATGGGGGGGGGTTTGTGACATCACTGGGATATATTATGCGGTCAGTCACATCACTGGGATATATTCGGGGGTTGGTGACATCACTGGGATATATTGGGGGGGGGTTTGTGACATCACTGGTATATATTATGTGGTCAGTCACATCACTGGGATATATTCGGGGGTTGGTGACATCACTGGGATATATTGGGGGGGTTGGTGACATCACTGGGATATATTGGGGGGGTTGGTGACATCACTGGGATATATTGGGGGGGTTGGTGACATCACTGGGATATATTGGGGGGGGTTGGTGACATCACAGGGATATATTGGGGGGTTTGTGACATCACTGGGATATATTATGCGGTCAGTCACATCACTGGGATATATTCGGGGGTTGGTGACATCACTGGGATATATTGGGGGGGGGTTTGTGACATCACTGGTATATATTATGTGGTCAGTCACATCACTGGGATATATTCGGGGGTTGGTGACATCACTGGGATATATTGGAGGGTCGGTGACATCACTGGGATATATTGGGGGGTCGGTGACATCACTGGGATATATTGGGGGGGGGTTTGGTGACATCACTAGGATTTATTAGGGGGTCAGTCAAATCACTGGGATATATTGGGGGGTTGGTGACATCACTGGGATATATTGGGGGTTAGTGATATCACTGGGATATATTGGGGGGGGTTGGTGACATCACTGGGATATATGGGGGGGATGTTGGTGACATCACTGGGATATATTAGGGGGTCAGTCACATCATTGGGATATATTGGGGGGTTGGTGACATCACTGGGATATATTTGGGGGGTCAGTCACATCACTGGGATATATTGGGGGGGGGGGTGACATCACTGGGATATATTGGGGGGGTTGGTGACATCACTGGGATATATTGGGGGGATGTTGGTGACATTACTGGGATATAACGGGGGTCAATGACATCATTGGCATATATTGGAGGGGGGGGGGGGTTGGTGACATCACGGGAATATATTAATGAGGGGGTTGGTGACATCACTGGGATATATTGGGGGGTTGGTGACATCACTGGGAAATATTGGGGGGGTTGGTGACATCACTGGGCTATATTGGGGGGGGTCGGTGACATCACTGGGATATATTGGGGGGTTGTTGACATCACTGGGATTTATTGGGGGGTTTGTTGACATCACTGGGCTAAATTGGGGGGTTAGTGACATCACTGGGATATATTGAGGGTTGGTGACATCACTGGGATATATTGGGGGGTTAGTGACATCACTGGGATATATTGGGGGGTTGGTGAAATCACTGGTATATTTAGGGGTTTGTGACAACACTGGGATATATTGGGGGGGTGATGACATCATTGGCATATACTGGGGGGTTGGTGACATCATTGGGATATATATGGGGGGGTTGGTGATATCACTGGGATATATTGGGGGGTTGGTGAATTCACAGGGATATATTGGGGGTTGGGGGGGTGGTGACATCACTGGCATATTTTGGGGGGGTTGATGACATCAATGGGATATATTGGGGGGTCGGTGACATCACTAGGATATATTGGGGGGTCAGTGACATCACTGGGATATATTGGGGGGTCGGTGACATCACTGGGACATATTGGGGGGTCAGTGACATCACTGGGACATATTGGGGGTCGGTGACATCACTGGGATATATTGGGGGGTCGGTGACATCACTGGGATATATTGGGGGGTCGGTGACATCACTGGGATATATTGGGGGGTTGGTGACATCACTGGGATATATTGGGGGTTGGTGACATCACTGGGATATATTGGGGGTCGGTGACATCACTGGGATATATTGGGGGGGTCGGTGACGTCACTGGGATATATTGGGGGTCGTGATATTACTGGGATATTTTGGGGGGGTTGGTGACATCACTGGGATATATTGGGGGTCGGTGACATCTCTGGGATATATTGGGGGGACGGTGACATCACTGGGATATATTGGGGGGGTTGGTGACATCACTGGGATATATTGGGGGTCTGTGACATCACTGGGATATATTTTGGGGGGTTGGTGACATCACTGGGATATATTGGGGGGTTGGTGACATCACTGGGATATATTGGGGGTTGGTGACATCACTGGGATATATTGGGGGGTTGGTGACATCACTAGGATATATTGAGGGTCAGTGACATCACTGGGATATATTGGGGGGTTGGTGACATCACTGGGATATATTGTGGGTCAATGAGATCAGTGGGATATATTGGGGGGGTCGGTGACATCACTGGGATATATTGGGGGTCGTGACATTACTGGGATATTTTGGGGGGGTTGGTGACATCACTGGGATATTTTGGGGGGGAGGAACGGTGACATGACTGAGATATATTGGGGGGGAGGAATGGTGACATCACTGGGATATATTGGGGGGTCGGTGACATCACTGGGATATATTGGGGGTCGGTGACATCACTGGGATATATGGGGAGGGTCGGTGACATCACTGGAATATATTAGGGGGTCAGTCACATCACTGGGAGATATTGGGGGGGGTCGGTGACAGCATTGGGATATATTGGGGGGGTTGGTGACATCACTGGGATATATTGGGGGGTTGGTGACATCACTGGGATATATTGGAGGTTGGTGCAATCACCGGGATATATTGGGGTGTAAGTGACATCACATATATTGGGGGGGTCGGTGACATCACTGGGATATATTAATGGGGGTGTTGGTGACATCCCAGGGAAATATTGGGGGGGTTGGTGACATCACTGGGATATATTGGGGGGGTTGGTGACAACACTGGGATATATTGGGGGGTCGGTGACATCACTGGGATATATTGGGGGGTTGGTGACATCACTATGATATATTGGGAGGGGTTAGGGACATCACTGGGATATATTGGGGGTCGGTGACATCACTGGGATATATTGGGGGGTTGTTGAAATCACTGGGATATATTGGGGGTTGGTGACATCACTGGGATTTATTGGGGGTCGGTGACATCACTGGGATATATTGGGGGACAGTCACATCACTGGGATATATTGTGGGGTTGTTGACATCACTGGGATATATTGGGGGGTCAGTGATATCACTGGGATATATTGGGGGGTTGGTGACATCACTGGGATATATTGGGGGGTTAGTGACATCACTGGGATATATGGGGTGGTCGGGGACATCACTGGAATATATTAGGGGGTCAGTCACATCACTGGGAGATATTGGGGGGGTCGGTGACATCATTGGGATATATTGGGAGGGTTGGTAACATCACTGTAATATAGTGGGGGGTGGGGTTGGTGACATCACTGGGGTATATTGGGGTGTAAGTGAGATCACATATATTGGGGGGGTGGTGACATCACTGGGATATATTAATGGGGGTGTTGGTGACATCCCTGGGAAGTATTGGGGGGTTGGTGACATCACTGGGATATATTGGGGGGGTTGGTGACATCACTGGGATATATTGGGGGGTCGGTGACATCACTGGGATATATTGGGGAGTTGGTGACATCACTATGATATATTGGGAGGGGTTGGTGACATCATTGGGATATATTGGGGGTCAGTGACATCACTGGGATATATTGAGGGTCAGTCACATCACTGGGATATATTGGGGGGGGGTTGTTGAAATCACTGAGATATATTGGGGTTTGGTGACATCATTGGGATTCATTGGGGGTCGGTGACATCACTGGGATATATTGGGGGGGTTGTTGACATCACTGGGATATACTGGGGGGTTGGTGACATCACTGGGATATATTGGGGGGTATTGGTGACATCACTGGAATATATTGGGGAGTTGTTGACATCACTGTGATATATATGGGGGGGTTGGTGATATCACTGGGATATATTTGGGGGTTTGTGACAACACTGGGATATATTGGGGGGTTGGTGACATCATTGGGATATATTGGGGGTTGGTGAATTCACCTGGATATATTGGGGGGTCAGTGACATCACTGGGATATATTGGGGGGGTTGGTGAAATCATATACATTAGGGGGTTTGGTAACATCACTGGGATATATTGGGGGGTTGGTAACATCAATGGAATATATTAGGGGGGTTGGTGACATCACTGGCATATTTTGGGGGGTTAATGACATCAGTGGGATATATTGGGGGGTCAGTGACATCACTAGGATATATTGGGGGGGTCGGTGACATCACTGGGGTATATTGGGGTTCGGTGAAATCACTGGGATATATGGGGGTCAGTGACATCACTGGAATGTATTAGGGGGTCAGTCACATCACTGGGATATATAGGGGGGGTCGGTGACATCATTGGGATATATTGGGGGGGTTGGGGACATCACTGGGATATATTGGGGGGTTGGTAACATCACTGGAATATAGTGGGGGGTGGGGTTGCTGACATCACTGGGATATATTGGGGGTTGGTGGAATCACCGGGATATATTGGGGTGTAAGTGTCATCACATATATTGAGGGGGGTCGGTGACATCACTGGGATATATTAATAGGGGTGTTCGTGACATCACTGGGAAATATTGGGGGGGTTGGTGACATCACTGGGATATATGGGGGGGGTGACATCACTGGGATATATTGGGGGGTGGGTGACATCAGTGGGAAATATTGGGGGGTGGGTCGATGGCATAACTAGGATATATTGGGGGTTGGTGACATCACTGGGATATATTGGGGGGTCGGTGACATCACTTGGATATATTGGGGGGTCAGTGACATCACTGGGATATATTGGGGGGGGGTTTGGTGACATCACTAGGATTTATTAGGGGGTCAGTCAAATCACTGGGATATATTGGGGGGTTGGTGACATCACTGGGATATATTGGGGGTTAGTGATATCACTGGGATATATTGGGGGGGGTTGGTGACATCACTGGGATATATGGGGGGGATGTTGGTGACATCACTGGGATATATTAGGGGGTCAGTCACATCATTGGGATATATTGGGGGGTTGGTGACATCACTGGGATATATTTGGGGGGTCAGTCACATCACTGGGATATATTGGGGGGGGGGGTGACATCACTGGGATATATTGGGGGGGTTGGTGACATCACTGGGATATATTGGGGGGATGTTGGTGACATTACTGGGATATAACGGGGGTCAATGACATCATTGGCATATATTGGAGGGGGGGGGGGGGTTGGTGACATCACGGGAATATATTAATGAGGGGGTTGGTGACATCACTGGGATATATTGGGGGGTTGGTGACATCACTGGGAAATATTGGGGGGGTTGGTGACATCACTGGGCTATATTGGGGGGGGTCGGTGACATCACTGGGATATATTGGGGGGTTGTTGACATCACTGGGATTTATTGGGGGGTTTGTTGACATCACTGGGCTAAATTGGGGGGTTAGTGACATCACTGGGATATATTGAGGGTTGGTGACATCACTGGGATATATTGGGGGGTTAGTGACATCACTGGGATATATTGGGGGGTTGGTGAAATCACTGGTATATTTAGGGGTTTGTGACAACACTGGGATATATTGGGGGGGTGATGACATCATTGGCATATACTGGGGGGTTGGTGACATCATTGGGATATATATGGGGGGGTTGGTGATATCACTGGGATATATTGGGGGGTTGGTGAATTCACAGGGATATATTGGGGGTTGGGGGGGTGGTGACATCACTGGCATATTTTGGGGGGGTTGATGACATCAATGGGATATATTGGGGGGTCGGTGACATCACTAGGATATATTGGGGGGTCAGTGACATCACTGGGATATATTGGGGGGTCGGTGACATCACTGGGACATATTGGGGGGTCAGTGACATCACTGGGACATATTGGGGGTCGGTGACATCACTGGGATATATTGGGGGGTCGGTGACATCACTGGGATATATTGGGGGGTCGGTGACATCACTGGGATATATTGGGGGGTTGGTGACATCACTGGGATATATTGGGGGTTGGTGACATCACTGGGATATATTGGGGGTCGGTGACATCACTGGGATATATTGGGGGGGTCGGTGACGTCACTGGGATATATTGGGGGTCGTGATATTACTGGGATATTTTGGGGGGGTTGGTGACATCACTGGGATATATTGGGGGTCGGTGACATCTCTGGGATATATTGGGGGGACGGTGACATCACTGGGATATATTGGGGGGGTTGGTGACATCACTGGGATATATTGGGGGTCTGTGACATCACTGGGATATATTTTGGGGGGTTGGTGACATCACTGGGATATATTGGGGGGTTGGTGACATCACTGGGATATATTGGGGGTTGGTGACATCACTGGGATATATTGGGGGGTTGGTGACATCACTAGGATATATTGAGGGTCAGTGACATCACTGGGATATATTGGGGGGTTGGTGACATCACTGGGATATATTGTGGGTCAATGAGATCAGTGGGATATATTGGGGGGGTCGGTGACATCACTGGGATATATTGGGGGTCGTGACATTACTGGGATATTTTGGGGGGGTTGGTGACATCACTGGGATATTTTGGGGGGGAGGAACGGTGACATGACTGAGATATATTGGGGGGGAGGAATGGTGACATCACTGGGATATATTGGGGGGTCGGTGACATCACTGGGATATATTGGGGGTCGGTGACATCACTGGGATATATGGGGAGGGTCGGTGACATCACTGGAATATATTAGGGGGTCAGTCACATCACTGGGAGATATTGGGGGGGGTCGGTGACAGCATTGGGATATATTGGGGGGGTTGGTGACATCACTGGGATATATTGGGGGGTTGGTGACATCACTGGGATATATTGGAGGTTGGTGCAATCACCGGGATATATTGGGGTGTAAGTGACATCACATATATTGGGGGGGTCGGTGACATCACTGGGATATATTAATGGGGGTGTTGGTGACATCCCAGGGAAATATTGGGGGGGTTGGTGACATCACTGGGATATATTGGGGGGGTTGGTGACAACACTGGGATATATTGGGGGGTCGGTGACATCACTGGGATATATTGGGGGGTTGGTGACATCACTATGATATATTGGGAGGGGTTAGGGACATCACTGGGATATATTGGGGGTCGGTGACATCACTGGGATATATTGGGGGGTTGTTGAAATCACTGGGATATATTGGGGGTTGGTGACATCACTGGGATTTATTGGGGGTCGGTGACATCACTGGGATATATTGGGGGACAGTCACATCACTGGGATATATTGTGGGGTTGTTGACATCACTGGGATATATTGGGGGGTCAGTGATATCACTGGGATATATTGGGGGGTTGGTGACATCACTGGGATATATTGGGGGGTTAGTGACATCACTGGGATATATGGGGTGGTCGGGGACATCACTGGAATATATTAGGGGGTCAGTCACATCACTGGGAGATATTGGGGGGGTCGGTGACATCATTGGGATATATTGGGAGGGTTGGTAACATCACTGTAATATAGTGGGGGGTGGGGTTGGTGACATCACTGGGGTATATTGGGGTGTAAGTGAGATCACATATATTGGGGGGGTGGTGACATCACTGGGATATATTAATGGGGGTGTTGGTGACATCCCTGGGAAGTATTGGGGGGTTGGTGACATCACTGGGATATATTGGGGGGGTTGGTGACATCACTGGGATATATTGGGGGGTCGGTGACATCACTGGGATATATTGGGGAGTTGGTGACATCACTATGATATATTGGGAGGGGTTGGTGACATCATTGGGATATATTGGGGGTCAGTGACATCACTGGGATATATTGAGGGTCAGTCACATCACTGGGATATATTGGGGGGGGGTTGTTGAAATCACTGAGATATATTGGGGTTTGGTGACATCATTGGGATTCATTGGGGGTCGGTGACATCACTGGGATATATTGGGGGGGTTGTTGACATCACTGGGATATACTGGGGGGTTGGTGACATCACTGGGATATATTGGGGGGTATTGGTGACATCACTGGAATATATTGGGGAGTTGTTGACATCACTGTGATATATATGGGGGGGTTGGTGATATCACTGGGATATATTTGGGGGTTTGTGACAACACTGGGATATATTGGGGGGTTGGTGACATCATTGGGATATATTGGGGGTTGGTGAATTCACCTGGATATATTGGGGGGTCAGTGACATCACTGGGATATATTGGGGGGGTTGGTGAAATCATATACATTAGGGGGTTTGGTAACATCACTGGGATATATTGGGGGGTTGGTAACATCAATGGAATATATTAGGGGGGTTGGTGACATCACTGGCATATTTTGGGGGGTTAATGACATCAGTGGGATATATTGGGGGGTCAGTGACATCACTAGGATATATTGGGGGGGTCGGTGACATCACTGGGGTATATTGGGGTTCGGTGAAATCACTGGGATATATGGGGGTCAGTGACATCACTGGAATGTATTAGGGGGTCAGTCACATCACTGGGATATATAGGGGGGGTCGGTGACATCATTGGGATATATTGGGGGGGTTGGGGACATCACTGGGATATATTGGGGGGTTGGTAACATCACTGGAATATAGTGGGGGGTGGGGTTGCTGACATCACTGGGATATATTGGGGGTTGGTGGAATCACCGGGATATATTGGGGTGTAAGTGTCATCACATATATTGAGGGGGGTCGGTGACATCACTGGGATATATTAATAGGGGTGTTCGTGACATCACTGGGAAATATTGGGGGGGTTGGTGACATCACTGGGATATATGGGGGGGTGACATCACTGGGATATATTGGGGGGTGGGTGACATCAGTGGGAAATATTGGGGGGTGGGTCGATGGCATAACTAGGATATATTGGGGGTTGGTGACATCACTGGGATATATTGGGGGGTCGGTGACATCACTTGGATATATTGGGGGGTCAGTGACATCACTGGGATATATTGAGGGGGGTTGGTGACATCACTGGGATATATTGGGGGGTTGGTGACATCACTGGGATATATTGGGGGGGTGTGGGACATCATTGGGATCTATTGGGGGGGTTGGTGACATCACTGAGATATATCGGGGGGTTGGTGACATCACTGGGATATATTGGGGGGTTGGTGACATGACTGGAATATATTGGGGGGTTGGTGACATTACTGGCATATATTGTGGGAGGAGGTTGGTGACATCACTGGGATATATTAATGGGGGTGTTTGTGACATCACTGGGAAATATTGGGGGGTTGGTGACATCATTGGGATATATTGGGGGGTGGGTGACATCACTGGGATGTATTGGGGGGTTGGTGACATCACTTAGATATATTGGGGGAGTTGTGAAATCACTGGGATATTTTGGGGGGTTGGTTACATCAGTGGGAAAAATTGGGGGTGGGTCGATGACATCACTAGGATATATTGAGGTGTTGGTGACACCACTGGGATATATTTGGGGGTTGGTGACATCGCTGGGATTTATTGGGGGTTGGTGAGATCACTGGGATATATTGGGGGGTCAGTCACATCACTGGGATATATTGGGCTGTCGGTGACATCACTGGCATATAATGATGGGGTTGGTGAGATCATTGGGATAAATTGGGGGGTTGGTGACATCACTGGGATATATTGGGGGGGGGGGGGTTGGTGAGATCACTGGGATATATTGGGGGGTCAGTCACATCACTGGGATATATTGGGGGGTCAGTCACATCACTGTTATATATTGGGGGGTTGGTGACATCACTGGGATATATTGGGGGGGTCGGTGACATCACTGGGATATATTGGGGGGTTGGTGACATCACTGGGATATATTGGGGGAGTTGATGACATCACTGGGATATATTAGGGGGTCAGTCACATCACTGGGATATAATGGGGGGGTCGGTGACATCAATGGGATATATTGGGGGGTTGGTGACATCACTGGGATATATTGGGGGGGGGTTGTTGAGATCACTAGGATATATTGAGGGGGTTGGTGACATCACTGGGATATATTGGGGGGGTTGGTGACATCACTGGGATATATTGGGGGGGTTGGTGATATCACTGGGATATATTGGGGGTTGGTGACATCAATGGGATATATTGGGGGGTTGGTGACATCACTGGGATATATTGGGGGTTAGTGACATCACTGGGATATATTGGGGGGTTGGTGACATCACTGGGATATATTGGGGGTTAGTGACATCACTGGGATATATTGAGGGGGTTGGTGACATCACTGGGATATATTGGGGGGGTTGGTGACATCACTGGGATATATTGGGGGTTGGTGACATCACTGGGATATATTGGGGGATTGGTGACATCACTGAGATATATTGTGGGAGGGGGTTGGTGACATCACTGGGATATATTGGGGGTTAGTGACATCACTGGGATATATTGGGGGGGGGGGTCGGTGAAATCACTGGGATATATTGGGGGGTTGGTGACATCACTGGGATATATTGGGGGGTTGGTGACATCACTGGGATATATTGGGGGGTGACATCACTGGGATATATTGGGGGATCGGTGACATCACTGGGATATATTGAGGGGGTTGGTGACATCACTGGGATATATTGGGGGGGTCGGTGACATCAATGCAATGTATTAGGGGGTCAGTCACATTACTGGAATATATTGGGGGGTTGGTGACATCACTGGGATATATTTGGGGTTGGTGACATCACTGGGATATATTGGGGGAGTTGGTGACATCACTGGGATATATTAGGGGGTCAGTCACATCACTGGGATATACTGGGGGTTGGTGACATCACTGGCATATATTGGGGGTTGTGACATCACTGGGATATATTGGGGGGGGGGGGTCGGAGACCTCACTGTGATATATTATGGGATCAGTCACAACACAGGGACATATTGGGGGGTCGATGACATCACTGGAATATACTAGGGGGTCAGTCACATCACTGGGATTTATTGCGGCGTTTCGTAACATCACTGGAATATAGTGGGGGTGGGGTTGTTGACATCACTGGGATTTATTGGGGGTTGGTGGCATCATTGGGATATATTAGGGGGTTGGTGACATCACTGGGACATATTGGGGGTCAGTCACATCACTGGGATATATTGAGGTGTCGGTGACATCACTGGGATATATTGGGGGGGGGGGGTTGGTGCGATCACTGGGATATAATGGGGGGGTTGGTGAGATCACTGGGATATATTGGGGGGTTGGTGACATCACTGGGATATATTGGGGGGGTCAGTCACATCACTGGGATATATTGGGGGGTCAGTCACATCACTGGGATATATTGGGCTGTCGGTGACATCACTGGGATATAATGGGGGGGGGTTGGTGAGATCACTGGGATATATTGGGGGGTTGGTGACATCACTGGGATATATTGGGGGGTTGGTGAGATCACTGGGATATATTGGGGGGTTGGTGGCACCACTGGGATATATTGGGACATTTCGTAACATCACTGGAATATAGTGGGGGTGGGGTTGTTGACATCACTGGGATGTATTGGGGGTTGGTGGCATCATTGGGATATATTAGGGGGTTGGTGACATCACTGGGAAATATTGGGGGGTCAGTCACATCACTGGGATATATTGAGGTGTCGGTGACATCACTGGGATATATTGGGGGGGTTGGTGCGATCACTGGGATATAATGGGGGGGGTTGGTGAGATCACTGGGATATATTGAGGGGTTGGTGACATCACTGGGATATATTGAGGGGTTGGTGACATCACTGGGATATATTGGGGGGTCAGTCACCTCACTGGGATATATTGGGGTGTCTGTGACATCACTGGGATATATTGGGGTGTCGGTGACATCACTGGGTTATATTGGGGGGTTGGTGACATCACTGGGATATATTGGGGGGTCAGTCACATCACTGGGATATATTGGGCTGTCGGTGACATCACTGGGATATAATGGGGGGGTTGGTGAGATCACTGGGATATATTGGGGGGTTGGTGACATCACTGGGATATATTGGGGGGGTGAGATCACTGGGATATATTGGGGGGTCAGTCACATCACTGGGATATATTGGGGGGTGTTGGTGACATCACTGGGATACATTAGGGGGGTCGGTGACATCACTGGGATATATTGTCTGAGGAGGTTGGTGACATCACTGGGATATATTGGGGGGTCAGTCACATCACTGGGATATATTGGGGGGTCAGTCATATCACTGTTATATATTGGGGGGTTGGTGACATCACTGGGATATATTGGGGGGTCGGTGACATCACTGGTATATATTGGGGGGTTGGTGACATCACTGGGATATATTGGGGGAGTTGGTGACATCACTGGGATATATTAAGGGGTCAGTCACATCACTGGGTTATATTGGGGTTAGTGACATCACTGGGATATATTGGGGGGGTCAGTGAAATCACTGGGATATATTGGGGGGTTGGTGACATCACTGGGATATATTGGGGGGTCGGTGAAATCACTGGGATATATTTGGGGGTTGGTGACATCACTGGGATATATTGGGGGTCGGTGACATCACTGGGATATATTGGGGTGTCAGTCACATCACTGGGATATATTAGGGGTCAGTCAGATCACTGGGACATATTGGGGGTTGGTGACATCACTGGGATATATTGGGGGGGTTGGTCACATCACTGGGACATAGTGGGGGGTCGGTGACATCACTGGGATATATTGAGGGGTTTGGTGACATCACTGGGATATATTGGGGGGGTCGGTGAGATCTCTGGGATATATTGGGGGAGTTGGTGACATCACTGGGACATATTGGGGGTTGGTGACATCACTGGGATATATTGGGGGGGGTCACATCACTGGGATATATTGGGGAGTCGGTGACATCACTGGGATATATTGAGGGGGTTGGTGACATAACTGGGATATATTGGGGGGGTCGGTGACATCACTGCAATATGTTAGGGGGTCAGTCACATCACTGGGATATATTGGGGGGTCGGTTACATCACTGGGATATATTGGGGGTTAGTGACATCACTGGGATATATTGGGGGGGGGGGGGGTTGTTGTGATCACTAGGATATATTGAGGGGGTTGGTGACATCACTGGGATATATTGGGGGGGGTTGGTGACATCACTGGGATATATTGGGGGGGTTGGTGACATCACTGGGATATTTTGGGGGTTGGTGACATCACTGGGATATATTGGGGGGGTTGGTGACATCACTGAGATACATTAGGGGGGGTCGGTGACATCACTGGGATATATTAGGGGGTCAGTCACATCACTGGGATATATTGTGGGAGGGGGTTGGTGACATCACTGGGATATATTGGGGGTTAGTGACATCACTGGGATATATTGGGGGGGTCGGTGAAATCACTGGGATATATTGGGGGGTTGGTGACATCACTGGGATATATTGGGGGAGTTGGTGACATCACTGGGATATATTAGGGGGTCAGTCACATCACTGGGATATATTAGGGGGTCAGTCACATCACTGGGACATATTAGGGGGTTGTTGACATCACTGGGATATATTGGGGGGGGGATTGGTCACATCACTGGGATATATTGGGGGGTCGGTGACATCACTGGGATATATTGAGGGGTTTGGTGACATCTCTGGGATATATTGGGGGGGTCAGTCACATCACTGGGATATATTGGGGGGGTCGGTGACATCTCTGGGATATATTGGGGGGGTCAGTCACATCACTGGGACATATTGGGGGTTAGTGACATCACTGGGATATATTGGGGGGTTGGTGACATCACTGGGATATATTGGGGGAGTTGGTGACATCACTGGGATATATTAGGGGGTCAGTCACATCACTGGGATATATTGGGGGTGGGTGACATCACTGGGATATATTGGGGGTTGTGACATCACTGGGATATATTGGGGGGGGGGGTCGGAGACCTCACTGTTATATTTTAGGGGGTCAGTCACAACACAGGGACATATTGGGGGGGTCGATGACATCACTGGAATATTCTAGGGGTCAGTCACATCACTGGGATATATTGGGGGTTGGTGACATCACTGGCATATATTGGGGGGGTTGGTGACATCACTGGGATATATTGGGGGTTTGTGACATCACTGGGATATATTGGGGGTTGGTGACATCACTGGGATATATTGGGGGGGTTGGTGACATCACTGGGATACATTAGAGGGGGTCGGTGACATCACTGGGATATATTGTGGGAGGGGGTTGGTGACATCACTGGGATATATTGGGGGGGGGTTGTTGTGATCACTAGGATATATTGAGGGGGTTGGTGACATCACTGGGATATATTGGGGGGGTTGGTGACATCACTGGGATATATTGGGGGCTGGTGACATCACTGGGATATATTGGGGGGGGTTGGTGACATCACTGGGATACATTAGGGGGGGTCGGTGACATCACTGGGATATATTGTGGGAGGGGGTTGGTGACATCACTGGGATATATTGGGGGTTAGTGACATCACTGGGATATATTGGGGGGGTCGGTGAAATCACTGGGATATATTGGGGGGTTGGTGACATCACTGGGATATATTGGGGGAGTTGGTGACATCACTGGGATATATTAGGGGGTCAGTCACATCACTGGGACATATTGGGGGTCGGTGACATCACTGGGATATATTGGGGGGTTGGTGACATCACTGGGATATATTGGGGGGTCGGTGACATCACTGGGATATATTGAGGGGTTTGGTGACATCACTGGGATATATTGGGGGGGGGGTCGGTGACATCTCTGGGATATATTAGGGGGTCAGTCACATCACTGGGACATATTGGGGGTTGGTGACATCACTGGGACATATTGGGGGTTGGTGACATCACTGGGATATATTGGGGGGGGGGTCGGTGACATCACTGGGATATATTGAGGGGGTTGGTGACATCACTGGGATATGTTGGGGGGTCGGTGACATCACTGCAATATATTAGGGGTCAGTCACATCACTGAGATAAATTGGGGGGTTGGTGACATCACTGGGATATATTGGGGGGTTGGTGACATCACTGGGATATATTGGGGGAGTTGGTGACATCACTGGGATATATTGGGGGGTCGGTGACATCACTGGGATATATTGGGGGGGTTGGTGACATCACTGAGCTGTATTGGGGGAGTTGGTGACATCACTGGGATATATTGGGGGGTTGGTGACATCACTGGGATATATTGGGGGGTTGGTGACATCACTGAGATATATTGGGGGAGTTGGTGACATCACTGGGATATATTGAGGCGTCGGTGACATCACTGGGATATATTTGGGGGGTTGGTGAGATCGATGGGATATATATTGGGGGTTGGTGACATCACTGGGATATATTGGGGGGTCGGAGACCTCACTGTGATATATTAGGGGGTCAGTCACAACACAGGGACATATTGGGGGGTCGATGACATCACTGGAATATATTAGGGGGTCAGTCACATCACTGGGATACATTGGGGGAGACATCACTGGGATATAACGGGGGTCAGTGACATCACTGGGATATATTGGGGGGTTTGTAACATCACTGGAATATAGTGGGGGTGGGGTTGTTGACATCACTGGGATATATTGGGGGGTTGATGGCATCACTGGGATATATTGGGGGGTTTGTAACATCACTGGAATATAGTGGGGGTGGGGTTGTTGACATCACTGGGATATATTGGGGGGTTGGTGACATCACTGGGACATATTGGGGGGTTGGTGAAATTACCGGGATATATTGGGGGTGTCAGTGACATCACATCTATTGGGGGGGTCGGTGACATCACTGGGATATATTAATGGGGGGGGTTGGTGATATCACTGGGATATATTGGGGGGGTTGGTGACATCACTGGGATATATTGGGGAGGTTGGTGACATCCCTGGGATATATTGGGGGGTTGGTGACATCACTGGGATATGTTGAGAGGGTCAGTGACATCACTGGCATATATTGGGGGGGGGGGTCAGTGACATCACTGAGATATTTTGAGGGGGGTCAGTGATATTACTGGGATATGTTGAGAGGGTCAGTGACATCACTGGATATTTTTGGGGTTTGTGACATTATTGGGCTATATTGGGGGGTCGCGAACATCATTGGGATATATTGGGGGGTCGGTGAGATCACTGGGATATATTTGGGTGTTGGTGACAACACTGGGATATATTGGAGGGGTTGGTGACATCATTGGGATATTTTTTGGGGGGGGGGGTTGGTGACATCACTGGGATATATTGGGGGGTTGATGACATCACTGGGATATATTGGGGGGGTTGGTGACATCACTGGGATATATTGGGGGGTTGATGACATCACTGGGAAATTGGGGGGGCTTGTGACCGAACTGGAACATATTGGAGGTGGGTGGTTCATGATGTTGGGGGGGGGGGTTGGTGACATCACTGGGATATAATGGGGGGTCAGTGACATCACTGGGATATATTGGGGGGGGTCAGTGACATCACTGGGATATGCTGAGAGGGTCAGTGACATGACTGGGATATATTGGGGGGTCAGTGACATCACTGGGATATGTTAAGAGGGTCAGTGACATCACTGGGATATATTGGGGTGTTGGTTACATCACTGGAATATATTGGGGGGGTCAATGACATCACATATATTGGGGGTCTTTGACATCACTGGGATATATTGGGGGGGTCGTTGACATCACTGGGATATATTAATGGGGGGGTTGGTGACATCACTGGGATATAATGGGGGGTTGGTGACATCACTGGGATATATTGAGGGTGGGTGACATCACTGGGATATTTTGGGGGTTGATGACATCACTGGGATATATTGGGGGGGTTGGTGGCATCACTAGGATATTTTGGGGTGGTCGGTGAAATCATTGGGATATATTTTGCGGGGGTCGTGACATCAGTGGGATATATCGGGGGGGTCAGTGACATCACTGGGATATGTTGAGAGGGTCAGTGACATCACTGGGATATATTGGGGGGTTGGTTACATCACTGGGATATATTGGGGGGTCAATGACATCACATATATTGGGGGTCTGTGACATCACTGGGATATATTGGGGGGGTCGTTGACATCACTGGGATATATTAATGGGGGGGTTGGTGACATCACTGGGATATAATGGGGGGTTGGTGACATCACTGGGATATATTGAGGGTGGGTGACATCACTGGGATATTTTGGGGGTTGATGACATCACTGGGATATATTGGGGTGGTCGGTGAAATCATTGGGATATATTTTGCGGGGGTCGTGACATCAGTGGGATATATCGGGGGGGCTGTTGGTGACATCACTGGGATATATTGGGGGTTGGTGGCATCACTGGGATATATTGGGGGGTGACATCTGTGGAATATATTGGGGCGGTTGGTGACATCAGTGGGATATATTGGGGGGTTTGTGGCATCACTCGGATATATTGGGGGGGTTGGTGACATCATTGGGATATATTGAGGGGTTAGTGACATCAGTAGGATATATTGGGGGGCTGGTGACATCACAGGGATATATTGAGGGGGGTGTTAGTGACATCACGGGGATATATTGGGGGTTGGTGACATCACTGGGATATATTGGGGGGGTTGATGACATCACTGGGATATATTGAGGGGGGGTTGGTGACATCACTGGGATATATTGAGGGGGGGTTAGTGACATCACTGGGATATATTGTGGGGGTTGGTGACATCACTGGGATATATTGAGGGGGGGTTGGTGACATCACTGGGATATATTGGGGGGGGTTAGTGACATCAGTAGGATATATTGGAGGGCTGGTGACATCACAGGGATATATTGAGGGGGGTGTTGGTGACCTCACTGGGATATATTGGGGGTTGGTGACATCACTGGAACATATTGGGGGGTTGGCGACATCACTGAGATATATTGAGGGTGGGTGACATTACTGGGATATTTTGGGGGTTGATGACATCACTGGTATATATTTTGGGGGGGGGTTGGTGGCATAACTGGGATATATTGGGAGTGGTCGGTGACATCATTGGTATATATTGGGCAGGGGTCGTGACATCAGTGGGATATATGGGGGGGTCAGTGACATCACTAGGATATATTGGGAGTGGTCGGTGACATCATTGGGATATATTGGGCAATGGTCGTGACATCAGTGGGATATATGGGGGGGTTGGTCACATCAGTGGGATATATTGGGGGGTTGGTGGCATTACTGCGATATATTGGGGGGGTGACATCTGTGGAATATATTGGGGGGTTGGTGGCATTACTGCGATATATTGAGGGTGGGTGACATCACTGGGATATTTTGGGGGTTGATGACATCACTGGGATATATTGGGGTGGTCGGTGAAATCATTGGGATATATTTTGCGGGGGTCGTGACATCAGTGGGATATATCGGGGGGGCGGTTGGTGACATCACTGGGATATATTGGGGGTTGGTGGCATCACTGGGATATATTGGGGGGTGACATCTGTGGAATATATTGGGGGGGTTGGTGACATCAGTGGGATATATTGGGGGGTTTGTGGCATCACTCGGATATATTGGGGGGGTTGGTGACATCATTGGGATATATTGAGGGGTTAGTGACATCAGTAGGATATATTGGGGGGCTGGTGACATCACAGGGATATATTGAGGGGGGTGTTAGTGACATCACGGGGATATATTGGGGGTTGGTGACATCACTGGGATATATTGGGGGGGTTGATGACATCACTGGGATATATTGTGAGGGTTGGTGACATCACTGGGATATATTGAGGGGGGGTTGGTGACATCACTGGGATATATTGGGGGGTTAGTGACATCAGTAGGATATATTGGAGGGCTGGTGACATCACAGGGATATATTGAGGGGGGTGTTGGTGACCTCACTGGGATATATTGGGGGTTGGTGACATCACTGGAATATATTGGGGGGTTGGCGACATCACTGAGATATATTGAGGGTGGGTGACATTACTGGGATATTTTGGGGGTTGATGACATCACTGGTATATATTGGGGGGGGGGGTTGGTGGCATCACTGGGATATATTGGGAGTGGTCGGTGACATCATTGGTATATATTGGGCAGGGGTCGTGACATCAGTGGGATATATGGGGGGGTCAGTGACATCACTAGGATATATTGGGAGTGGTCGGTGACATCATTGGGATATATTGGGCAATGGTCGTGACATCAGTGGGATATATGGGGGGGTTGGTCACATCAGTGGGATATATTGGGGGGTTGGTGGCATTACTGCGATATATTGGGGGGGGGGTGACATCTGTGGAATATATTGGGGGGTTGGTGGCATTACTGCGATATATTGAGGGTGGGTGACATCACTGGGATATTTTGGGGGTTGATGACATCACTGGGATATATTGGGGTGGTCGGTGAAATCATTGGGATATATTTTGCGGGGGTCGTGACATCAGTGGGATATATCGGGGGGGCGGTTGGTGACATCACTGGGATATATTGGGGGTTGGTGGCATCACTGGGATATATTGGGGGGTGACATCTGTGGAATATATTGGGGGGGTTGGTGACATCAGTGGGATATATTGGGGGGTTTGTGGCATCACTCGGATATATTGGGGGGGTTGGTGACATCATTGGGATATATTGAGGGGTTAGTGACATCAGTAGGATATATTGGGGGGCTGGTGACATCACAGGGATATATTGAGGGGGGTGTTAGTGACATCACGGGGATATATTGGGGGTTGGTGACATCACTGGGATATATTGGGGGGGTTGATGACATCACTGGGATATATTGTGGGGGTTGGTGACATCACTGGGATATATTGAGGGGGGGTTGGTGACATCACTGGGATATATTGGGGGGTTAGTGACATCAGTAGGATATATTGGAGGGCTGGTGACATCACAGGGATATATTGAGGGGGGTGTTGGTGACCTCACTGGGATATATTGGGGGGTTGGCGACATCACTGAGATATATTGAGGGTGGGTGACATTACTGGGATATTTTGGGGGTTGATGACATCACTGGTATATATTGGGGGGGGGTTGGTGGCATCACTGGGATATATTGGGAGTGGTCGGTGACATCATTGGTATATATTGGGCAGGGGTCGTGACATCAGTGGGATATATGGGGGGGGGGTCAGTGACATCACTAGGATATATTGGGAGTGGTCGGTGACATCATTGGTATATATTGGGCAGGGGTCGTGACATCAGTGGGATATATGGGGGGGTCAGTGACATCACTAGGATATATTGGGAGTGGTCGGTGACATCATTGGGATATATTGGGCAATGGTTGTGACATCAGTGGGATATATGGGGGGGTTGGTCACATCAGTGGGATATATTGGGGGGTTGGTGGCATTACTGCGATATATTGGGGGGGGTGACATCTGTGGAATATATTGGGGGGTTGGTGGCATTACTGCGATATATTGAGGGTGGGTGACATCACTGGGATATTTTGGGGGTTGATGACATCACTGGGATATATTGGGGTGGTCGGTGAAATCATTGGGATATATTTTGCGGGGGTCGTGACATCAGTGGGATATATCGGGGGGGCGGTTGGTGACATCACTGGAATATATTGGGGGTTGGTGGCATCACTGGGATATATTGGGGGGTGACATCTGTGGAATATATTGGGGGGGTTGGTGACATCAGTGGGATATATTGGGGGGTTTGTGGCATCACTCGGATATATTGGGGGGGTTGGTGACATCATTGGGATATATTGAGGGGTTAGTGACATCAGTAGGATATATTGGGGGGCTGGTGACATCACAGGGATATATTGAGGGGGGTGTTAGTGACATCATGGGGATATATTGGGGGTTGGTGACATCACTGGGATATATTGGGGGGGTTGATGACATCACTGGGATATATTGTGGGGGTTGGTGACATCACTGGGATATATTGAGGGGGGGTTGGTGACATCACTGGGATATATTGGGGGGTTAGTGACATCAGTAGGATATATTGGAGGGCTGGTGACATCACAGGGATATATTGAGGGGGGTGTTGGTGACCTCACTGGGATATATTGGGGGTTGGTGACATCACTGGAATATATTGGGGGGTTGGCGACATCACTGAGATATATTGAGGGTGGGTGACATTACTGGGATATTTTGGGGGTTGATGACATCACTGGTATATATTGGGGGGGGGGTTGGTGGCATCACTGGGATATATTGGGAGTGGTCGGTGACATCATTGGTATATATTGGGCAGGGGTCGTGACATCAGTGGGATATATGGGGGGGGGTCAGTGACATCACTAGGATATATTGGGAGTGGTTGGTGACATCATTGGGATATATTGGGCAGGGGTCGTGACATCAGTGGGATATATGGGGGGGTTGGTCACATCAGTGGGATATATTGGGGGGTTGGTGGCATTACTGCGATATATTGGGGGGGTGACATCTGTGGAATATATTGGGGGGGTTGGTGACATCACTGGGATATATTGGGGGGTTGGTGGCATCACTGGGATATATTGAGGGGGTTGGTGACATCACTGGGATATATTGAGGGGGGGTTGGTGACATCACTGGAATATATTGAGGGGGGTGTTGGTGACATCACTGGGATATATTGGGGGGTTGGTGACATCACTGGGATATATTGGGGGGGTTGGTGACATCACTGGGATATATTGAGGGGGGGTTGGTGACATCACTGGGATATATTGGGGGGGCTGAAGACATCGCTGGGATATATTGGGGGGGTTGGTGACATCACTGGGATATATTGAGGGGGTTGGTGACATCACTGGGATATATTGAGGGGGGGTTGGTGACATCACTGGAATATATTGAGGGGGGTGTTGGTGACATCACTGGGATATATTGGGGGGTTGGTGACATCACTGGGATATATTGGGGGGGTTGGTGACATCACTGGGATATATTGAGGGGGGGTTGGTGACATCACTGGGATATATTGGGGGGGCTGAAGACATCGCTGGGATATATTGGGGGGGGGGTTGGTGACATCACTGGGATATATTGGGGGTCGGTGACATCACTGGGATATATTGGGGGTCGGTCACAACATATTTTGGGGGGGTTGGAGACATCACTGGGATATATTGAGGGGGCGCCCCTCCCTTCTGAACCATACAAGGTCGCTTTCCCTCAGCATGGGGAGGGTGCTTTGGGGTACCCCCAAAGCACCTTGCCCCCATGTTTATGGGGACAAGGGCCTGATCCCCACAACCCTTGCTGTAACAATGTGGCCCCCTCTATGTGAATGGTTATTGGGTACATTGTACCCCTACCCATTCACCAAAAAAAGGTGTCAAAAATTTAAAACCACAAAAGACCCGTGGATTAGTTACCTGACTGGAAATCCCCGTACGGCTCTGAGCTGTCCCTTTGAGGGGCGGAGACCAGAGTCTGGGGTCTTCCCCTCCCCTCCCCCCCTTCTCTTTTCTTTTCTTCTCTTTTCTTTTCTTTCCTCTTTTATTTATATTTTATATCTTTCGGTTTTAAAAGAAGTTTGACAAGTACTATCAGAGTGCTAAGAAAGAGGTACCCGGTGTTCTTACTCATACAAACAAACATCAGGTACTCTTCATCTGATATATTGTTTATTTGTTTGGTTATTGTTGAATCTGATGTGGAAACGCCAATAAAAACATTAAAACTAAAGTTAAAGATGTTAGGGCCATGTTGTCTCCTACCCTATGACACAGCTTGAGTCCAGATGGGGTGTCTGGGGGCGGGGGCAATACCCCAGCCGATCGATCAATACTAATACTACACTTACTGTTTAAGTCTAAGTGTGATTTCTGTTGTTTCAAAGTAGCTACTCAAGTATTTCTCTCTTACTATATGTTTTTAATGCATAACAGACATTGAAATTGTCCTTCTATTTTTCTGTACTTCTTCTTTGTGAAAACTTAATAAAAATCATTAAAAAGAAAACCACAAAAGACAGTTTTTGAAAATTCCTTTATTTAAAAAATAAAAAGAGTCCCGCGATGTCCATCCATCTTTAATCACGGCGCCTATGGACCTAGAAATTTTTTTTTTTAAAAAAAAGCTCTGCCTCGATGGGAGGCCCCCGGGGACTGCTGTTATATAGGCAAGGACGGTGCCACCCACTGACGTAACCGGGTGACACCACCCCCCTCTGATGGCACATGACATCAGAAGGGGCAGAGTCACTTGGTTATGTCACCATACCTCCCATCAAAACTGAGCTTTTTTGGGTCCGTCGGACGCCGTGATCGAAGATAGATGGACATCGCGGGACACTTTTTTTTCTTTTTTAATAGAGGAATTGTCAAAACTATCTTTTGTGTTTTTTTACTTTTTGACACTTTTGTTTGCTAAATGGGTGGGGGTACAATGTACCCGATATCCAGTGACATGGGGGGGGGCAGGATCTGGGGGCCCCCTTGTTAAGGCAAGGGTTGTGGGGATGAGGCCCTTGGACCCCAAAACACCCTCCCCATGTTGAAGGCAAGCGGCCTGGTATGGTTCAGGGGGGGGGCGCTCGCTCGTCCCCCCCCCCCATCCTGACCTGCCAGGTTGCATGCTCGGATAAGGGTCTGGTATGATTTTTGGGAGGACCCCACGCCATTTTTTTTTTACATTTTTGGCTCGGGGTTCCCCTTAACCACTTCAATACACTTATATATACTACACTTAAACAGAAGGAGGAAAGTCTACCAAGAAGGTCACTTAAAGTCACTGTAAACTCTCTCCAACAACTTTGTCCCATGTAAATCAGCATAAAAAACCCTAATGAACGCTGCTTGTAGATATCTCCTTACTTGCTTAGTATTGTTGTAATCCTTTTTGTTCTTTAGAATGACTTCACTGAGCATGCCCAGATTTCCCCTGATTTATGGCACACTCTGTGTACTTGTCTGTCTATTATCAGATCTTCCTACGGCACAACTCTGAAATCCCACAAAACTGCATAATCACTCAGAGCTTCCTACTACACCCCATGTGACCATGTGACATCACATGCAGTGTAAACTTGGGCATTGGACAGGATTACTGCAGCCTTATCAGCTGAAGCTGATAAGACTGACATAGGCAAACACTAGATAATAGGCACAAGTAACTACTATGAAATAAAACAAGTCAGCTATGAGTAGTGAAACAGGGTTGCCATAGAAACGTTGGATTGAGAAGGAGGCTTGGTTAACAGTACAGGAAGTGCTCAATGTAAGGGCGGATATACACTCTACTGTGGACTCAGAAAACAATACTTAAGATGGCGCTGCCTTACCCCTGGAAACAAGTTTTTTAAAGTTTCTTTAACCACTTCAATACCGGGCACTTAGACACCTTCCCGCCCAGCCCAATTTTCACCTTTCAGCGCTGTTGCAATTTGAATGACAATTGCGCGGTCATGCTACACTGTACCCAAACAATTTTTTTATCATTTTGTTCCCACAAATAGAGCTTTCTTTTGGTGGCATTTGATCACCTCTGCGGTTTTTATTTTTTGCGCAACAAATAAAAAAAGACCTAAAATTTCAAAAAAAAACCAAGTTTTTCTTTGTTTCTGTTAAATTTTTTTGTAAATAAGTACGCTTTCTCCTTCAATAATGGGCACTGATATAGCTGCACTGATGGGCACTGATACGGCGGCACTGATGGGCACCGATGAGGTGGCACCAATGAGGTGGCACTGATGAGGTGGCACTAACGGGCACTGATGATGGGCACTGATAGGCGGCACTGATGGGCACTGATAGGTGGCACTGATGGGCACTGATAGGTGGCACTGGTATGCGGCACTGATGGGCACTCATAGGTGGCACCGATGGGCACACATAGGCGGCACTGATGGGCACTCGTAGGTGGCATTGATTGGCATATATGGGTGGCACTGATGGGTACTTATGTGTGGCACTGATGTGTGGCACTGATGGGCACTGATAGGTGGGCACTGATGGGCACAGATGGGCACAGATGGGCACTGACAGGTGGCACCGATGGGCAATGACAGGTGGCACAGATGGGCAATGACAGGTGGCACTGATATAGCATTGCTGGGCACATCTGGGCATTGCTGGGCAGATCTTTGGAATAATAGTGCCAATCAGTGCCAATTTGTGGGCACTGATTGGCACAGATTGGGCACATGTGGATGGCCATGGGGTACATACCTGGCCATCCACGTTGCCCCTTCCCTGGTGGTCCTAGTGGCATCCCTGGTAGTCCAGTGGGGTGATCTGCGGGGGGGCTGCGCTGATAAACAATCAGCGCAGACCCCCCCTGCCAGGAGAGCCGCCGATCGGCTCTCCTCTACTTGCATCTGTCAGACGCGAGTGAGGAAGAGCCGATCAACGGCTCTTCCTATGGACAGCGTGATCAGCCGTGATTGGACACGGCTGATCACGTGGTAAAGAGCCTCCGCCGGAGGCTTTTTACCAAGATCAGTGTAGCGGTGTGTCAGACTGACACACCGCTCCACCGATCGCCGCGATGCGCGCCCCCGGGGGCGCGCTGCGGCTTGTTATCCTGAAGGACGTCATATGACGCCCAGTCAGGATAACACAACCACTTCCCGGACGTCAATCCGCTATAGGGCGGGCGGGAAGTGGTTAAACAGTAAGTAATATGCGATATAGGCTGGATTACAGTGGCTATAGTTTGATAATTACTTATTATAATGGACTAACTGAAAAGCAGCATCAGAGTGGGAGAGTTTACTTCCTCTTTAAGTGGTACACCACGGTTGATTAAAAATATTTTATTGTAGAAAAAAAAGCACCATAGAAATCACAAAAACAGTTTTTATGATTTCTATGGTGCATTTTTTCTACAATACAATATTTTAATCAACCGTGGTGTACCACTTAAGTGACCTTCTTGGTAGGCTTTCCTCCTTCTGTTCATGCGTGGTTTGGTCACGTGGAATTGTATATACTACACTGCCTGCACTGACTGAATATAGAGTCTGCACTGAATATCTAGTCTACGCTAAATGTAGAGTATATATATATATATCAAATACACCGCCACTAACTAACCTGCCTGCCTAATCTAGCTCAATCTATCTCCATCCACACATTATACACACCCGCTATGTAAGCATCCTTATATAGTGTGGGGAATGGACTTTAGTCCCCCTGAGCCATGATTGGCCAAAAGCACCCTGCCTTTGGCCAATCATGGCTCTCACAGCATTGCGCGCTGTGATTGGCCAAAGCATGCAGGTCAGGTGCATGCTTTGGCCAATCATCAAACGTCAATGCACTGCAATCTTGCAGCGCATTATGGGGCATTCCGCAGCGCTCAAATTTCCCACGTAAAGTAAATATCTCCTAAACCTACACTGATTAGGAGATATTTACTATACACACTGCCGCCGATGTCATCGGTAAATGCGCACTGAAGGAACGGCCCGCTTGCGCCGTTTCTTCAGGACCTGTACCTGGTGGCTCCTGCGCACGTAAGTGATGTAATCGCGGCTCCGGCCACTCACAGGGCAAACCCAGAAGTAACAATCACAGTGCGGCCAATCACAGTGCCAACCCAGAATTAACTCCGGTGAAAGATGTCGGCCCTGGGAGCGGAGTACGGGTGGCACAAGTGGCTGCATTTGATGGGCACAGTGAGGCTGAAATTGATGGGGGGGGGGTTAGTATTTCTCAGTTTGTTTGCGCCCCCCTAAAACGTTTGAGCACCAGCCGCCACTGGTAACACCTATTCAGTTTCTCATGTGTTGTATATATGCAGCTATTTAGACCTTACATTCATTCCTCCAATTTCCACTTTAAGGGCAGGGATGCCTGAAGTTGCTAATTTACTGGCTACAAGTGTATATTGATTTTTTGACGTGACCCCTTTGTATTGTATATACTGTATATATATATATATAATATTTTCAACAAAAATGTCAAATTAAATAATAGTATAATTATCAACAATAACAATAATAGTAATAATTAAGAAGATAATAAATAGGCAGAAATGTAAAAAAATAAAATAATAATATAATCAGAAATGTAATATCAAAAGAAATTATAGTAACAACAACAATAAAAGAAGAAAAAGAAGAAGAAATGTAATAACAATAATAATAAAAACAACAATAATAATAATATAAAGAGAAATGTCAAACGTAAAAAAAAAATAATAATAACACTATAAAGAGACATGTCATACTAAAATAAAAATAATAGCAATAATAATAGTAACAATAATAAGAAGAAGAAGATGAAATGTCATAACAATAATAACAATAATAATAACAACAATGATATAAAGAGAAATGTCAAACTAAATAATAATATTATCAACAACAATAGTAGTAGTAATAATAATAATAATAATAATAATAATAATAATAATAATAATAATAGAAGAAATAAAATGTGAAATATATATATGTAACAATATATACAGAAATGTCATACTAAAAATAATAATAATAATAAAATAATAAGTGCTTAGCACTTCCACCTGGCAGCACTGGGGTTGTCGATTCAAATCCCAAACACAACACTACCTGCCTGGAGTTTTCATGTCCTACCTGCGCCTGTGTGGGTTTCATCCGGGTACTCCAAAGACATGCTGGGAGGTAATTGGTTCCTGTCTAAATTGGCCCCAGTATGTGTATGTATGTGTGTATTAGATTGTAAGCTCCTTGGGGGCGGGTACTGATGTCACTGTACAATATATATGTAACTGTGTAAATTAACAGCACTTTATAAGAACCTGTAATGAAAAAAAAAATAAACAAAATTAATGTTAAAGTGATTGTAAGGCTTTGTTTTTTGTTTTTTTTAAATAACAAACATATCATACTTACCTCCACTGTGCAGTTCTTTTTGCACAGAGTGGCCCCAATCCTCCTCTTCTGGGGTCCCCCGGCCGTGCTGGTAGCTCCTCCCCACATTGTATAACCCCCTAAGAGAAGCCCTCTTCTGGGGGGTTACCTTGCGGGCACGCTCCTGAGTTCAGCATTTGCGTCTATATACACGAATGCTGGACTTGGCCCCCCCCCCCCGCGTCATTGGATTTGATTGACAGCAGCGGGAGCCAATGGCTGTGCTGCAAGTAATCTATCCAATCAAGAGCCGAGACAATGGGCAGAGAGGAAGAGCGTGTCTCTGGCGTGGGAATTACAGGACTCAGGTGAGTAAAGTGTGGGGGGGGGGGGCTGGGGGCCGGTCAGTGACAGAAGTTTTTTCACCTTAATACATAGGATGTGAAACACGAGGGTTTACAACCCCTTTAATAATAAGAAGAAGATAATGAAATGTAATAACTATAATAATAATAACAACAACAATAATAATATAAACAGAAATGTCATACTTTAATCAGAATATTAAGAACAAGAAGAAGAAGATATGAAAAAGGAAGACAAAATATATAAACAGAAATGTCATACTAAATAATAACATCGGTAATAATGAAGGAATGGCTTTTGCTATAAACATTTAGTGACACTCTCCAAAAACAATGTATCAACTTCTCATTCCACCTCCTATTGTATCCATATTGCTCTGGATAGATTAGATGTGTCTGCAACGCCCTCTGGTGGCTGGCTGTGAAAAGGAACATGATGTTCTTGAGGAGTGGGGCGCCCTCTGCTGGCGGATTCAGGAACAGCGTCCACACACACACATGGGTGGAGGAGGAGGTTGTATATTCTGATTTAATGGAAGTTTTGCTGCCCAGCTGCTGTGACGATGTTTTACTGACTCTGTAAATATTACAACAGGGTGATGGTTCTAAAATGCGGCGTTAATCCCTGGAAATACAGCTGAATAAAACCTGTAATTAAAGCATTATGTCTAACGAGACACGACCTGCGAGTAATAGCGCTCATGTTAATGGGAGCCATCAGCGCTTAGCGATTATTCCTCCGGAATGTTTTACAGAGTGACCGCCATGTCCTTGTCACAGAGATTTAAGAGATGCGGTAAAACCGATCAAATACCGACCCCTATATAAATGAAAATGAGACCCCTATATAAATGAGAATGAGACCCCCATATAAATGAGAATGTGACCCCCATATAAATGAGAATGAGACCCCCATATAAATGAGAATGAGACCCCTATATAAATGAGAACGAGACCCCCACATAAATGAGAATGAGATTCCCATATAAATGAGAACGAGACCCCCACATAAATGAGAATGAGACCCCCACATAAATGAGAACGAGACCCCCACATAAATGAGAAGGAGACCCCTACATAAATGAGAATGAGACCCCCACATAAATGAGAATGAGATTCCCATATAAATGAGAATGAGACCCCCATATAAATGAGAACGAGACCCCCACATAAATGAGAATGAGACCCCCACATAAATGAGAACAAGACCCCCACATAAATGAGAATGAGACCCCTATATAAATGAGAATGGGATTCCCATATAAATGAGAATGAGACCCCCACATAAATGAGAAAGAGACCCCTATATAAATGAAAATGAGACCCCTATATAAATGAGAATGAGACCCCTATATAAATGAGAATGAGACCCCCACATAAATGAGAAAGAGACCCCTATATAAATGAAAATGAGACCCCTATATAAATGAAAATGAGACCCCTATATAAATGAGAATGAGACCCCCACATAAATGAGAATGAGACCCCCACATACATGAGAATGAGACCCCCACATACATGAGAATGAGACCCCCACATACATGAGAATGAGACCCCCACATAAATGAGAATGAGACCCCCATATAAATGAGAATGAGACCCCCACATAAATGAGAATGAGACCCCCATATAAATGAGAATGAGACCCCCACATACATGAGAATGAGACCCCCACATACATGAGAATGAGATTCCCATATAAATGAGAATGAGACCCCACATAAATGAGAATGAGACCCCCATATAAATGAGAATGAGACCCCCACATACATGAGAATGAGACCCCCACATACATGAGAATGAGACCCCCACATACATGAGAATGAGACCCCCACATAAATGAGAATGAGACCCCCATATAAATGAGAATGAGACCCTCACATACATGAGAATGAGATCCCCACATAAATGAGAATGAGACCCCCATATAAATGAGAATGAGACCCCCACATACATGAGAATGAGACCCCCACATACATGAGAATGAGACCCCCACATACATGAGAATGAGACCCCCACATACATGAGAATGAGACCCCCATATAAATGAGAATGAGACCCCACATACATGAGAATGAGACCCCCACATACATGAGAATGAGATTCCCATATAAATGAGAATGAGACCCCCACATACATGAGAATGAGACCCCCACATACATGAGAATGAGACCCCCACATAAATGAGAATGAGACCCCCACATAAATGAGAATGAGACCCCCACATAAATGAGAATGAGACCCCCACATACATGAGAATGAGACCCCCACATAAATGAGAATGAGACCCCCACATACATGAGAATGAGATCCCTTATAAATGAGAATGAGATCCCCACATAAATGAGAATGAGACCCCCAAATAAATGAGAATGAGACCCCCACATACATGAGAATGAGACCCCCACATACATGAGAATGAGACCCCCACATAAATGAGAATGAGACCCCCACATAAATGAGAATGAGACCCCCACATACATGAGAATGAGACCCCCACATAAATGAGAATGAGACCCCCACATACATGAGAATGAGACCCCCACATAAATGAGAATGAGACCCCCACATACATGAGAATGAGACCCCACATACATGAGAATGAGACCCCCACATACATGAGAATGAGACCCCCACATACATGAGAATTAGACCCCCACATACATGAGAATGAGACCCCCACATACATGAGAATGAGACCCCCACATACATGAGAATGAGACCCCCACATACATGAGAATGAGATCCCTTATAAATGAGAATGAGACCCCCAAATAAATGAGAATGAGATCCCCATATAAATGAGAATAAGATCCCTTATAAAACTTCCGGGGGGGGGGGGGGCTGTGCTGAAGGGTGGGCGTCGTGTACAGAGGAGGAAACAGTTTGTTCAGATATGGGAAAAAAAGTGATGAGACTGAGGGGCCCCAAAAACATCACCAAGAGAGACATGGAGGACAAACAGAAGAAGGGGAGAGGAGAACATACTGAGGAAGAGGAGAGGAGAATGTGAGGAAGAGGAGAGGAGAACATACTGAAGAAGAGAGGAGAATATACTGAAGAAGAGGAGAGGAGAATGTGAGGAAGAGGAGAGGAGAACATACTGAAGAAGAGAGGAGAATATACTGAAGAAGAGGAGAGGAGAATGTGAGGAAGAGGAGAGGAGAATATACTGAAGAAGAGGAGAGGAGAATGTGAGGAAGAGGAGAGGAGAATATACTGAAGAAGAGGAGAGGAGAATGTGAGGAAGAGGAGAGGAGAACATACTGAAGAAGAGGAGAATATACTGAAGAAGCACAAAGGAGAATATACTGAAAGAAGAGGAGAGGAGAAAATACTGAAGAAGAGAAGAGAATAGGAGAGGAAATATACTGGAGAAGAGGAGAGGAGAATATACTGAAGAAGAGGAGAAGTTATTACACCGAAGAAGAGGAGAAGAGAATAGGAGAGGAGAATTAAGAGGAGAATATACTGAAGAAGAGGAGAAGAGAATAGAAATGGGCTGAACAGCCCCCGGTTCGTGTCGAAACTCTCGAACACTGCAAAAGTTCGGACCCAATCTCTATTGAAGTCTATGAGACCCGAACTTGAAAAATCAAAAGTGCCCATTTTGAGGGCTTATATGCATAAGTATTCGGCCATATAAAGGGTATGGGGGGCTGGGTACTGACCTGGGGGACATGTGTCAATGCAAAACATTTTTGAAAAAACTATAATTATTAAAGAAGCAGTGATTTAATGATGCTAAAATGACATTTAAATTGACAGCAATAGAAAAATATGAAAAAACGGTGTGGGGTCCCCCCCCCAACGCATACTTATCCAAGCATGCAGCCCGCCAGGTCAGGAAAGGGGGGAGATGAGCACCCCCTCCCGAACCATACCAGGGCCACATGCCCTCCCATCCTAAAGTACCTTGCCCCCGTGTTGATAGGGACAGGGGCCATTTCCCGACAACCCTGGGCTGTTGTTGTGGGGGTCTGCGGGCGGGCGGCTTGTTGGAATCTGGAAGCCCCCTTTAGCCCCCAGATCCCGGCCCCCCTATGTGAATGAGTGTGTGGGGTACATTGCACAGCTACACATTCACCAAAACAGTGTAAAAAAGAAATAAAAACACAGAGGCAGATTTTGACAATTCCTTTATTAAAAAAAAAAAACGTCCCCAATTGGTGCATGCTGGCCTGGTGACATTACATAGGGGTGGTAACACCAGGTGAGGTTGCCAGGTGGCCCCTGCTCCTTACCTATTTAAGAACTGTCAGATGGCGGAGCAGGCAGGTGGCAGTTAGCCCTCCTCGTGGGCGGAACTTTTTTCCTTTTTCGGGTCCGGCAGTGACAGCGCCATCATGAATGACGATGGATCCACATCGAGGGACATTTTATTCATTTTTTTCATAAAGGATTTGTTAAAAACTATGTATGTGTTTTTATTTCTTTTTCACACTTTTTTGGTGAATGGGTAGGAGCACTATGTACCCCAAACTCATTCACATAAGGGGGGGCTGAGATCTGGGGGATCCCTTGTTAAAGCCCCCTACCTGCAGACCCCCACAACCATAACCCAGGGTTGTGGGGAAGAGGCCCTTGTCCCCATCAATAAGGGGACTTGAGGTGGGGGGCAGAGCCCCTTTGCCCCAAATCAGTGGCGGAATTATCAGGGTCGCACTTGCGACTGGGCCCTGTAGTTCTGCCACTGTGGGGGGGGGGGCAAAAGCCCGGGATACGGCTCCAGGGTTCTCTCTCACACTGCAGTGCACAGACCCCGTACTTGCTGACAGCCCGCTCTCCCTCCTCGCAGGGACAGGAGAGGAAAGAGATAGAGTGAGCAGGCTCTTCTCCTCCTCCCGTGTGTGTGTGCACCCCCCCCCCCCCCCGGCAACTCTGTGCCTTTCAAATGGAAAGTTCAACAGTCGGCAAGCTACTAAATCATGGAGGAAAGGACAGATTTTACCATGGATGCTGCAAACCTCCACAGGGGACCCACAGCTCTCCAGGACAGCCTTCCTTCCTAATCAAACATCTCAGCAGCACACAGGTGGGTCAGTCAATAGAGAGAGTGTATTCACCTCCAGAGCCCGTCTACCAACACAGCAGCCCGCTGGGGTTTCCCTGGTGTGGTGCACTACAAGCCTCAGCATGCTCTGCCAGCCTGTGTGTATGTATAGCACAGGCTAGTGGGCCTTGCTTGCTGACCACAGTACTGGCAGAACTCCCTTCCTCTCTGCTCTCGCCACCCTCTGAGCACACCAATGTAAGTGAGAGCTCTGTGGACTGTAATGTAAAGGGGGACTCTGATGTAAGTGGGGCTTTGATGAGCAGAGATCCCCCTACATCAGGGTTCCCAGAGCACCCCTTACATCAGAGTTCCCCTTTACATTACAATCCACAGAGCTCCCCCTTAGGGCCATTTTACAAAGGCGGACCTGCATGCTCAGCAGGGGATCTCCCTGCTGATCCCCACTGAGCAGGCGGATGACAGGTCCGTGTATGCTCCACTTGTACAGAGCAGACAGGGACGCAGCTCACTGTTCTCTATGGACCAGTCTGACTGCCATCCAATCCACTAGACAGATGGTGAATGGATCTCCATCCATCTGTTCTCATTGGATCAGATCCAGGCAGGTGTAAAAGTAAACATATCCATTTACATCCACCTGTCCATACAGAACAATGGGTGGAAAATGGAAATTCTGCAGACTCTTAAGGGGCTCTGGGAACCCTGACTAAAAGGGGAATGCTGGAGACATTGATGTAAGTGGGGGCTCCAGTTACCAAGGACCCCCTTATATCGGAGTTCTCACAGTTCTTCCTTAAATCAAAGTCCCCAGAGTTCTCCCTTATATCAGAGTCTGCACAGTAAGGGGGGACCCTTACAGTGTAGGGGAACTCTGCATATTCAGATGTAAAGGGGAACTCTGCATATTCAGATGTAAAGGGGAACTCTGTGGATTTAAATATATGCAATTCGAATTGTTATTTAATCACAAAATACATGTATAGTGTATACTACAAAAAGGAATTTGCTGTGCGCTGCTAAAGTCTTTGGGTTTGGCTTGAAAAAAAGGTGGCAACCCTACCAAGATGTCAGGAAGGGGTGCTGCTGCAGGACCATAATCAAGGGCCCCGCAATGCTAGAAAGGGACCCCAGAATCATTGGTAAGGGCCCCGGGACCAAAGGTCAGGGGGGCCCTTCATGGTTCCTTGCACCGGGGCCCTGAAGGTTCTAGTTACGCCCCTGCCCCAAATCCCCCCCCCCCCCATGTTGAGGGCATGTGGAGAGTCGTACAAAAGAGGTGAAGAGTACAGATAAAGTTTTAGGTAAAGAGGCCAATTTATAAAGAAATAACCTCACGAGCATGCCCCCCCCCCCCAGCTCTGACTGTATTTTTGCTTAAAGCGATGGTAAGGGCCGAACATTTTTCTTGTCCTTATTCCATTTTTTGCATTGAGAAAAAAAGTCGTTCCAGTATTTGTGTTGCCCCCCCTCCCCTCCCCCGCTTTATTTTTATCTAAGTCCAATCTGGATCCAGTGCTGTGCCCCTCTGCAGAGTCTCTCTCCTCTTTCTTCACACAGGATACAGAGCCAGCAGGAGGAGCCATTGGCTTCAACCAATCAAGTCCTGTAAGGAGTGTGTGAGGGCGGGGCCAAGGCTCTGTGTGTGTGTGTCTATGGATGCGCACAGCCCAGCTTGGCATTGAGCACGCTCATGCATGCGGCTTACTTTGGTGGCATTAGAGGAGGAGCCTAGAGTGCTAGCAGGGGGACCCCAGAAGAGGAGGATGGGGGCGCTCTGTGTATTATCATTGTACAGAGTGAGTAAGTAAAAAAATGTTTATTTTAATTAAACAAAAAACATCTTCATCTCAGTGGGCGGTCCTATGTAGAAGGAACACAAAAAAAAAGTGCCTGCACCAAAACGTTTGTTTGCAGTATAATGCTTTTGGTGCCCACCAGCATGCGCATGTTTATAAGACACATGAGGGCGTTACTGAGAATCAATGGCCCCGCCCACGTCTCCGGAGAGGAAGGGGGCCGACCTGGGAAAGCTCCTCCCACAAACTGAACTGTCATTAAAGAAAAAAATCACCCACAATCCTCAGCTGTGCTGTGAGCGGATCACTTCCAGCAGTCCATTGTTATCAGTTACATTCTTCCCATCGCTCTCTAACACCCCCTGCTGCCCAACATGTGGCCTGCAGGCTGTACATTTTCCTGCCAGTGACCACCAAAGTGGCAGTGCTGGGGGTTATTATTACATCCACTGACACCAAGTCAAGAACTCCTACATATAGCACTGTGCAGATATGGACCTGTGAGGAGTATTTATATATACAGTATCTCTCAAAAGTAAGTACACCCCTCAGTGACATTTGTGTAAATCTTTTCTTCTCTCTTTTCATGTGACAACACTGAAGAAATGACACTTGTCTACAATGTAAAGTAGTGAGTGTACAGCTTGTATAACAGTGTAAATTTGCTGTCCCCTCAAAATAACTCAACACACAGCCATTAATGTCTAAACCGCTGGCAACAAAAGTCAGTACACCCCTAAGTGAAAATGTCCAAATTGGGCCCAATTAGCCATTTTCCCTCCCCGGTGTCATGTGACTCGTTAGTGTTACAAGGTCTCAGGTGTGAATGGGGAGCAGGTGTATTCAATTTGGTGTTATCGTTCTCACTCTCTCATACTGGTCACTGGAAGTACAACATGGCACCTCATGGCAAAGAACTCTCTGAGGATCTGACAATAAGAATTGTTGCTCTACATAAAGATGGCCTAGGCTATAAGAAGATTGCCAAGACCCTGAAACTGATCTGCAGCACGGTGGCCAAGACCATACAGCGGTATAACAGGACAGGTTCCCCTCAGAACAGGCCTCGCCATGGTCCACCAAAGAAGTTGAGGTCACGTGATCAGCGTCATATCCAGAGGTTGTCTTTGGGAAATAGACGTATGAGTGCTGCCAGCATTGCTGCAGAGGTTGTAGGGTGGGGGGGTCAGCCTGTCAGTGCTCAGACCATACGCCGCACACTGCATCAAATTGGTCTGCATGGCTGTCATCCCAGAAGGAAGCCTCTTCTAAAGATGATGTACAAGAAAGACCACAAACAGTTTGCTGAAGACAAGCAGACTAAGGACATGGATTACTGGAACCATGTCCTGTGGTCTGATGAGACCAAGATAAACGTATTTGGTTCAGATGGTGAGAAGCGTGTGTGGGGGCAACCAGGTGAGGAGGACAAAGACAAGTGTGTCTTGTCTACAGTCCAGCATGGTGGTGGGAGTGTCATGGTCTGGGGGTACATGAGTGCTGCCGGCACTGGGGGGCTACAGATCATTGAGGGGACCATGAATGCCAACATGTACTGTGACCTACTGAAGCAGAGCATGATCCCCTCCCTTCAGAGACTGGACCGCAGGGCAGTATTCCAACATGATAACCACCCCAAACACCTTCAAGACCACCACTGCCTTGCTAAAGAAGCTGAGGGTAAAGGTGATGGACTGGCCAAGCATGTCTCCAGACCTAAACCCTATTGATCATCTGTGGGACATCCTCAAACAGAAGGTGGAGGAGCGCAAGGTCTCTAACATCCACCAGCTCTGTGATGTCATCATGGGGGAGGGGAAGAGGACTCCAGTGACAACCTGTGAAGCTCTGGTGACCTCCATGCCCAAGAGGGTTAAGGCAGTGCTGGAAAATAATGGTGGCCACACAAAATATTGACACTTTGGGCCCAATTTGGAGATTTTCACTTAGGGGTGTACTGACTTTTGTTGCCAGCGGTTTAGACATTAATGGCTGTGTGTTGAGTTATTTTGAGGGGACAGCAAATTTACACTGTTATACAAGCTGTACACTCACTACTTTACATTGTAGACAAGTGTCATTTCTTCAGTGTTGTCACATGAAAAGATAGAAGAAAAGATTTACACAAATGTCACTGAGGGGTGTACTTACTTTTGTCACATACTGTTTATAGATATAGATAGAGAGAGTATATACACACAGATGGGTTTTTTAGGTCAGAGCTGCACAAAAGCAGTTACCTAGAAAAGAGATTTTTGTTATATGAAGTACAATGCATCTAATATCTCTGTAAAGCGCCATCTAGTGTGCAATCTGTACAGTACAATCTGAGCAGGTGGTGGAGTTTGGCACCACCTGGTGGTCACTGAGGGTTATTACACAATGGTTGCGATGGGACCAGAATTTTGTTCCTATCAAATTAAGTTTTATATGATGTTTAATATAACAAACAGAGAGAGAGACAGTTATGTCATTACATTTACTTCCACCCAAGATTTCATTATTTCTTCCTAGATGGGAGCTGCTGTAACATTATATATTTTGTCACAGATAAGCTGCAGAACTGATCTGTGTCTCACCTTTACTGCTGTAGGCCGGCTGGCACCTGTTGTTCCACTAGCTTGTCTTCAGCTCTGCTGCACTCTGCAGCTATGGGTGTCACCGGCCTCACCTGTTGCTTAACCACTTGACCACTGGGCACCTAAACCCCCTTAATAACCAGACCAATTTTCAGCTTTCGGTGCTCTCACACTTTGAATGACAATTACTCAGTCATGCAACACTGTACCCAAATGAAATTTTTGTTCTTTTTTTCACACAAATAGAGCTTTCTTTTGGTGGTATTTAATCACCGCTGGGTTCTTTATTTTTTGCGCTATAAAAGAAAAAAGACAGAAAATTCTGTAAAAAAAATGCATTTTTCTTTGTTTCTGTTATAAAATTTTGCAAATTAGTAATTTTTTCTTCATATATTTTAGCCAAAATTTATACCGCTACATATCTTTGGTAAAAATAACCCAAATCGGTGTATATTATTTGGTCTTTGTGAATGTTATAGAGTCCACAAGCTATGGTGCCAATCTCTGAAAATTGATCACACCTGAAGTACTGACAGCCTATCTCATTTCTTGAGACCCTAACATTCCAGAAAAGTACAAATACCCCCCAAATGACCCCTTTTTGGAAAGAAGACATTCTAAGGTATTTAGAAAGATGCATGGTGAGTTTTTTTGTGTAATTTACATAATTTTCTATCTCCTGCAGGATATGTGCAATTCACAAACTGTAGAGGACAAGCTGTAGGAACTTTTTAGGAGGACCTGATTGCTGGGTCTGACCTTGGCTGGTCTGGAGGGGGTTTGGCTTTGCCTGTCTGTGTTCTGCTCTGAATGGGAACCTGCAGAAGACACCAGATCAGGTGTGAAGATACGGGCTAAACCAAGCGAGTGATTATCTAACATGCTCTCTCATCGGAGTGGACTCGATCCCATCGTTGATGATTATAAGTCGTGAGGCCTTCCGTAATCTTCCATCACAGACCGGAGACAGCTTTAACCCTACCGTATAAACGGTGAAAGCCTATATGACTCACCGCCAACGGCCAGTGAGTCCACCGCTTCTGGTAAGGGCATTTCATTTACTTCCCCTCTTACTGAATATAAGAAGAATTACTCTGGATGTGAATATATATTAGTGTGTGATCCACATTCATGCTGTGTGACCATCTTTACGCTTAGATGAACTGTCCAAATCCCAGAGACTTGCTCTGAATCTCATATATGTTTATGGGTTATGTGTACACGTGTTTTTGATTGTTTTAACACAATCACATAGTCTAGAAGAAGCATTATTATTTTTTGTCTATACTTTTTATTTTCACAGGTGCTGTTATAAGGCCTTTTGCTTTTATGCTTGATTTATAGCATTGATTGAAAGTT
This sequence comes from Lithobates septentrionalis, assembly GCA_037952835.1. Lineage (NCBI taxonomy): Eukaryota > Metazoa > Chordata > Amphibia > Anura > Ranidae > Lithobates > Lithobates septentrionalis. The sequence continues at coordinate 222,522 of JBBDGP010004456.1, forward strand.
TACATATGGGTGAATTACACTGATGTTCACACTTAAACATAGCGCTACACTTTTTTATTTTCTTATCCTTATACACAATTTGTCTAATTGTTAGTGTTGGCTGCTTGACAAGATTGAGTTGGCGCAGCAGTTTCTTTTCTTTCAATCAATGTTCCAGCCACTTTGAACTTTCCAGCCACCATTTTCCAACTGATCGCACCAAAGTCGCATATATCATCTGTCTCCTCTCCGGTGATGCTCTAGCTTGAGCCTCCCCACTCTGGGAATCACACAATTCTATAACCTATGACCTCCAGCTCTTTTTGGATGCATTCCGGAAAACTTTTGATGAGCCCGGCAGAGTGTCTTCGGCTGCTGGGGCCCTCCTTCGTCATCAAGAAATGACAGTCGGCCAATACGCAGTCCAATTACACTGGACTCAAATGGAATAATGAGGCTCTTACCGCTACCTTCTGGCAAGGCCTATCTGAGCGTGTCAAGGGTGAGCTCGCTGGATGCACCATTCCTACCACATTGGATGATTTAATCGCATTGAGCATTCAAATAGACATTCGCTTCCAGGCGCGGGCCCTGGAGAAATCCAGATCCAGTCATTCCCCTTCTGGCCGTCCAGCACAGGTAGTCCAAAGACCAGTGGAACCCTCTCTGTCTTCAACCTCTCTCTTACGGTGGAAGAACCTATGCAGCTTGGGCGAACTCGCCTCACTCCCGAGGAACGTGCCCAGCGCATGGGATTGGGCTTGTGCCTTTATTGTGGCGATAAAAGACATCTTTTGAACTCCTGTCCAGTCCGTCCGGGAAACTCCAGGGTCTAGGTCACTCGGAGGGAGTTGATCTAGACCGATCCTTTAATTTTGTCCGCTTCCCTCGTTTCACCCTTCCCGTGGCTATCCACTGGGCTCAAAATGCTTATCAACTCTCTGCATACGTGGACTCTGGTGCTGCTGGGAATTTCATTGAACAATCTTTAGCTTCCGGGTTGGGCATTGCCTTTGTTGCCTTGGCTATACCCCTCTCCGTGACCGCAGTAGATGGCTCCTTCTTGCCTATGAGCCCCATTCTGAGGAGATCTCTTTCCTAATTCTGCCTAAATCCTCTAGTCCCAACATCCTGGGCCTTCCATGGTTGCAGAAACACTCCCCGCATCTTGACTGGAATTCTGGACAAGTATTGGCTTGGGGTCCTCCGTGTCAGCAATGATGTATTTTCAAGGTGCTACATCCTCCTTCCATTCCTCTGGCTGAGACCTCCACAACTCCCATGTTGCCTTCCCAATATCAGTCTTTCCAAGATGCTTTCTGCAAAAAGTCCGGTGATCGCCTTCCTCCTCACAGAGACTATGATTGCTCCATTGATCTGTTACCAGGGACCTCTCTTCCCTGAGGCCGAGTCTACCCTCTATCTATCCCTGAGACACAAGCCATGTCTGAATACATTCAGGAAAACCTGCAAAAGGGTTTCATCAGGAAATCAAACTCACCTGCTGGAGCCGGGTTCTTCTTTGTAGCGAAAAAAGATGGTTCACTCTGTCCATGCATCGACTACAGGGGCCTTAACGCCATCACCGTGAAGAACCGATACCCTCTTCCTTTAATTTCGGAACTCTTTGACAGACTGCGAGGTTCTCATGTTTTTACCAAACTGGATCTTAGAGGGGCCTACAATTTAATAAGAATCCGGGAAGGTGACAAGTGGAAGACCGCCTTTAACACCAGGGACAGACATTATGAATATCTTGTGATGCCCTTTGGCTTATGCAATGCCCCAGCGGTCTTCCAAAATTTGGTTAATGAGATCTTCCGCGACCTTCTGTATGTCTGTGTTATTGTATATCTGGATGATATTCTTATTTCTCACCAGACTTACTTACCCATCGTCTTCATGTGAAAGCTGTTCTACAGCGTCTACGGGACAATTGTCTATATGCAAAATCGGAGAAATGTCTATTTGAACAAACGCAAGTTCCATTTCTGGGCTACATAATCTCATCACAGGACCTCCTCATGGACCCAGCCAAACTTCGGGCCATCTCTGAGTGGCCCCAGCCCTCTGGTCTTAAAGCCACTCAACACTTTTTGGGCTTCACCAATTACTATCGCCAATTAATTCGTAACTACTCCACCTATGTGGCCCCTATTACATCTCTCACCCGCAAGGGTGTCAATGCCCGGCTCTGGTCCCCTGAAGCCATTAATCCTTTCCTCAAACTCAAGGGAGCCTTCCTATCCGCCCCAATAATCTTACGTCCGGACATTACAAAACCCCTTTCTTTGGAGGTTGATGCTTCTTCAGTAGGAGTCGGTGCCGTCCTGCTCCAAGCTCAGAAGGGCAAGTCTCAGCCTTGCGGATTCTTTTCTTTTCCAAGAAGTTTTCTGATGCGGAGAAGAACTATACCATTGGGGACTGTGATCTACGTGCTATTAAACTAGCTGTTCAAAAATGGCAACATCTTCTAGAGGGTTCTCCCCATTGTATTACCATCTATACCGATCATAAAAATCTGCAGTATTTACAATCCGCGAAACACTTGAACCCATGTCAAGCTCGCTGGGCCCTCTTTTTCGCCCACTTCAACTTTAACATTACTTTTCGTCCGGGTGTCAAAAACCTTTGAGCCGATGCCTTGTCCAGGTCGCTTGATGTCAACGATTCTGAGAATCACCTATAACCTGGTCCCATCATCCTTTTGCATCGTATTCTAGCCACTACTCCGCTCCGGTCTATGCAGCCTCTTCCAGGTAAAACTTTTGTAGTTCCCACACTTCGTCCCAAACTCCTTGCTTGGGCACATGACTCCAAGTTCTCTTGACATCTTAGCATACCTCGTGCTTGTGATCTTCTTCAGCGTCATTACTGGTGGCCTTCTCTTCGTAAGGATGTCAAGGAATACGTTCAAGCTTGTACGGTTTGTGTACTAGCCAAATCTTCCACGTCCGCCCCTGCTGGGTTGCTTTTGCCCTTACCAGTTCCCAATATACCTTGGCGTTGTATTTCCATGGATTTTATCTCAGATCTGCCCCCCTCAACTGGTTCTACAGTCATCTGGGTAGTGGTGGATCGGTTCTCCAAAATGTGTCACTTGATTCCTTTCCCTGGCCTACCTTCTGCTCCCAGTCTTGCCACAACTTTCATTAAGGAGATCTTTCATCTTCATGGGATGCCTTCACATATTATCTCTGACAGAGGAGTTCAATTTACTGCTCGGGTTTGGAGAGCCTTGGCCAGCTCCTTTTGGGATTAAATTGGATTTTTCATCTGCCTTTCATCCCCAGTCCAATGGGCAAACGGAATGTGTCAATCAAAATGTAGAACGTTTTCTCCGTGCCTTAATCTCAGCCCACCAAGATGACTGGGTAGACCTTTTACCCTGGGCAGAGTTTGCCTTAAACCATCACTCCAATGTCAGTTTTGGAAAATCTCCCTTCTTCACTGTTTACGGGCAGCATCCATCTGTTCCCTTTCCTGTTCCCATTTCTCCTCTTGTACCAGCAGCAGCTGAAACTCAAAGGTCCTTCAACTCTATCTGGAAAGAAGTCTCTGAAAATCTTCATCTAGCTGGTTCCAGGCATAAAATATCAGCAGATCGCCATCGCCGTCCGGCTCCTAAGTTCCTGCCTGGCGATAGAGTTTGGCTAAGTGGAGAGTGATGGATGAAGGGCGCGTGATCAAGCTCACATCAAAACATATAAAATTTATTTCAGAGGAAATAAAGAGCAAATAAAAACAGTTGAATAATACCAATACTACGTATCAGCATGATACGTAGTATTGGTATTATTCAACTGTTTTTATTTGCTCTTTATTTCCTCTGAAATAAATTTTATATGTTTTGATGTGAGCTTGATCACGCGCCCTTCATCCATCACTCTCCACTTAGCCTTACCTGACCACCCCGGGGTCATTCTCTGGGCAGCGGGACAAGCAATACCATCTCTTCTAGCTTTGCTACAGTTTACAATACTACTCTTCCCAAAACCAAATCAGACCCTCACAAGCGCAGGAGTAATTTTTCCTTGTCCATGATAGAGTTTGGCTCTCTACCAAGCACATCCGACTCCGGGTGCCCTCAATGAAATTTGCCCCTCGCTTCATTGGTCCATTTCCTATTCTCCATCAGATCAATCCAGTTGCTTTTCAGCTCCGTCTGCCCTCTCATCTCAGGATACCCAATGCCTTCGATGTCTCCCTGCTCAGGCCACTGGTCCTCAATCGCTTCTCTCACCCTTCTTCTCACCCCCTCCTGTGGCTGATACCACAGGTCAGTATGAGATTAAATAAACAATGGACTCCAAGTACTCCCGAGGGAGGCAACTCTATCTGATTGATTGGAAGGGCTATGGTCCGGAGGAGAGGTCTTGGGTTCCTGCCACCGATGTCTCAGCCCCACGTTTGGTGACCAGATTCCATCAGAAATTTCCCTCCAAGCCAGCCCCCAGACGTGTAGGGGGACCTCGTAAGAGGGGGGGTACTGTCACAGATCACCTGCGGAGCTGATCTGTGTCTCACCTTTACTGCTGTAGACCGGCTGGCACCTGTTGTTCCACTAGCTTGTGTTCAGCTCTGCTGCACTCTGCAGCTATGGGTGTCACCGGCCTCACCTGTTGCTTAATATATGATTCCTTCCTGCTACTTCCTGTCCAGCCCCTCATGTGCTTCTCTATTTAAATCCCTTTCTGACTAGTTCTGGTTGCTTTTGAGCAACATTTGTTTCTGAGCTCCCTTTGTGTAACCTGCCTTAACCTGACCTCTCGTGAACTGATCTCTTGTGTACCAACTCGACTTGTTCTGATTACGTTGTCTGCAGCCTGCCTTGACCTTGGCTCGCTATCCGGCTCTGCTTTATCCATCCATCCTTGTATGACAGTGTCTTCTGGTACTTCCCTAGCGAACGGGGTGAACCCGGGGGTCGTGACCTGGGGTCAGCACGCAGCTAAGTCCAAACCCTCGTGAGGGGGTCCCTGGCAGAATACCGGCTGGCCCTTAGACTCCACGCCCTGGGGGATCCCGTGTCACCTGCTCACCTGTGGGCTCACTGTAAGTAGTACCGTGACATATTTATTTTCCCATGTTATATGATTTTCTGGTAGGTCATAAATATGAGGATGATTACTGGAGGAATTGCCCGCTTCTGGTCATTCCTGCTCTGCCTCCTCTCTCCATCCTCTTGGTCATTCCTGCTCTGCCTTCTCTCTCCATCCTCCTGGTCAGATCCTGCTCAAAAGAGAGGAGTTTCCCCGGGGTGGGGTTTTTAGGCAGCACAGTAACAGAATGAGTCAATGATGTATGAAAAAGTAGACGTATTTATTTTTACAAAAATGACATGACATGAAAGTTAAAACAATGAGCTCCAGTGAGAAGTACAATAAAAAAAAATTTCTTGATCTAAACATACAATTGCAGACATAAATCCATAACAACAAAAAATGTTCATAATATGAAATTTGAGTCTGACGCGTTTCAACCCATACACTAAGGGTCTTCTTCAGAGGGTCAGTCTGCTGGAAAATATATATAATACTGGTACACATATAGAAATTTTACTTACGTATGATAAAATTAATATACAATACATACATGTAACATAGTTACCCAACAATGTATGTCCAGCAAGAAAAGAAAGAAGCCTCCCACATGGAGATCCCTTTAAAAATTACTTTTTCCTCTTCCACAAAGGGAGTCCCAAGGCACCTCCACCGCCACAGCAGCCAAAACTGGGGCAGTAATCCAGCGATGCAACTTACGAGCGGTCACACTACCAGGCACCACCTGCTAGGTCAGAGGACCGGCCGAAAGGCAGGCCACACCTGTGATATAATTCAAAGACAGAATAAGTGGAACGCCCATTATGTATAGAACGAATTAATAAGATTAATAAGTGGACAATTGGCCACTAGGAGACAGGAGTCTCCAAATGTATGATATGTATACAGGTAGAGAGGGCCTCAAAGCATTCAAAAGATATACATGTATGCCAAATATGTGAAGAGGTAAAAGAGAGGGGGAGAACCTAACACCCTCTACGGTAATGTTTGGATTCACGTTATTTTCTTTCACTTCCTGGATCCATTTTGAATACTTCCTCACTCGTTTTGCTCACTGTTGGTTTTTTCAAAATATTTTTTTCACTTATGTCACCACTTATCTTACACAGCACAGACCCATTGCACAGTTTTTCCTTACCCTCACATTATCCATGCTATGCTCATCACCCCTTCACTCTCTTTCTTATTTTTCTTTTTCTTTTTTCTTTTTTTCATCCTCTTTCCTTTTTCCTTCACACTCATCTTACCACTAATTTGACACATGGTATAAATTAGGCTGGCTTTCATTACCATCTTTACTTTCTATGTAATCACTCTATTTAATTGGTTCTCCCCCTCTCTTTTACCTCTTCACATATTTGGCATACATGTATATCTTTTGAATGCTTTGAGGCCCTCTCTACCTGTATACATATCATACATTTGGAGACTCCTGTCTCCTAGTGGCCAATTGTCCACTTATTAATCTTATTAATTTGTTCTATACATAATAGGCATTCCACTTACCGTAGTCTGTCTTTGAATTTCATCACAGGTATGGCCTGCCTTTCGGCCGGTCCTCTGACCTAGCAGGTGGTGCCTGGTAGTGTGACCTCTCGTAAGTTGCATCGCTGGATTACTGCCCCGGTTTTGGCTGCTGTGGCGGTGGAGGTGCCTTGGGACTCCCTTTGGGGAAGAGGAAAAAGTAATTTTTAAAGGGATCTCCATGTGGGAGGCTTCTTTCTTTTCTTGCTGGACATACATTGTTGGTTAACTATATTACATGTATGTATTGTATATTAATTTTATCATACGTAAGTAAAATTTCTATATGTGCACCAATCTTTGTATATTTTCCAGCAGACTGACCCTCTGAAGAAGACCCTTAGTGTATGGGTTGAAACGCGTCAGGCTCAATTTTCATATTATCAACATTTTTTGTTGTTATGGATTTATGTCTGCAATTGTATGTTTAGTTCAACAAAAAAAGTTAAAGTACTTCCCACTGGAGCTCATTGTTTTAACTTTCATGTCATTTTTGTAAAAATAAATACGTCTATTTTTTCATACATTATTGACTCAATCTGTTACTGTGCTGCCTAAAAACCCCACCCCGGGGATACTCCTCTCTTTTGTTCCTATTCTTAGGGGTGAGCAGCATTTTTTTCTCCTCTCCTTGTGTCCTCTCTTTGCAAGATCCTGCTCTGCCTCCTCTCTCCATCCTCTTGGTCATTCCTGCTCTGCCTCCTGCTCATTCCTGCTCTGCCTCCTCTCTCCATCCTCTTGGTCATTCCTGCTCTGCCTCCTGGTCATTCCTGCTCTGCCTCCTCTCTCCATCCTCTTGGTCATTCCTGCTCTGCCTCCTGGTCATTCCTGCTCTGCCTCCTCTCTCCATCCTCTTGGTCATTCCTGCTCTGCCTCCTGGTCATTCCTGCTCTGCCTCCTCTCTCCATCCTCCTGGTCATTTCTGCTCTTCCTCCTCTCTCCATCCTCCTGGTCATTCCTGCCCTGCCTCCTCTCTCCATCCTCCTGGTCATTCCTGCTCTTCCTCCTCTCTCCATCCTCCTGGTCATTCCTGCTCTTCCTCCTCTCTCCATCCTCCTGGTCATTCCTGCTCTTCCTCCTCTCTCCATCCTCCTGGTCATTCCTGCTCTTCCTCCTCTCTCCTTCCTCCTGGTCATTCCTGCTCTGCCTCCTCTCTCCATCCTCCTGGTCATTCCTGCTCTGCCTCCTCTCTCCATCCTCCTGGTCATTCCTGCTCTTCCTCCTCTCTCCTTCCTCCTGGTCATTCCTGCTCTGCCTCCTCTCTCCATCCTCCTGGTCATTCCTGCTCTTCCTCCTCTCTCCTTCCTCCTGGTCATTCCTGCTCTGCCTCCTCTCTCCATCCTCCTGGTCATTCCTGCTCTGCCTCCTCTCTCCATCCTCCTGGTCATTCCTGCTCTGCCTCCTCTCTCCATCCTCCTGGTCATTCCTGCTCTGCCTCCTCTCTCCATCCTCCTGGTCATTCCTGCTCTGCCTCCTCTCTCCATCCTCCTGGTCATTCCTGCTCTGCCTCCTCTCTCCATCCTCCTGGTCATTCCTGCTCTGTCTCCTCTCTCCATCCTCCTGGTCATTCCTGCTCTGCCTCCTCTCTCCATCCTCCTGGTCATTCCTGCTCTTCCTCCTCTCCCCTTCCTCCTGGTCATTCCTGCTCTGCCTCCTCTCTCCATCCTCCTGGTCATTCCTGCTCTGCCTCCTCTCTCCATCCTCCTGGTCATTCCTGCTCTGCCTCCTCTCTCCATCCTCCTGGTCATTCCTGCTCTTCCTCCTCTCTCCATCCTCCTGGTCATTCCTGCTCTGCCTCCTCTCTCCATCCTCCTGGTCATTCCTGCTTTTCCTCCTCTCTCCTTCCTCCTGGTCATTCCTGCTCTGCCTCCTCTCTCCATCCTCCTGGTCATTCCTGCTCTGCCTCCTCTCTCCATCCTCCTGGTCATTCCTGCTCTGCCTCCTCTCTCCATCCTCCTGGTCATTCCTGCTCTTCCTCCTCTCTCCTTCCTCCTGGTCATTCCTGCTCTGCCTCCTCTCTCCTTCATCCTGGTCATTCCTGCTCTTCCTCCTCTCTCCATCCTCCTGGTCATTCCTGCTCTTCCTCCTCTCTCCATCCTCCTGGTCATTCCTGCTCTTCCACCTCTCTCCATCCTCCTGGTCATTCCTGCTCTTCCTCCTCTCTCCTTCATCCTGGTCATTCCTGCTCTGCCTCCTCTCTCCATCCTCCTGGTCTTTCCTGCTCTTCCTCCCCTCTCCATCCTCCTGGTCATTCCTGCTCTGCCTCCTCTCTCCATCCTCCTGGTCATTCCTGCTCTGCCTCCTCTCTCCATCCTCCTGGTCATTCCTGCTCTTCCTCCTCTCTCCTTCCTCCTGGTCATTCCTGCTCTGCCTCCTCTCTCCATCCTCCTGGTCATTCCTGCTCTGCCTCCTCTCTCCTTCATCCTGGTCATTCCTGCTCTTCCACCTCTCTCCATCCTCCTGGTCATTCCTGCTCTGCCTCCTCTCTCCATCCTCCTGGTCATTCCTGCTCTTCCTCCTCTCTCCAACCCCCTGGTCATTCCTGCTCTGCCTCCTCTCTCCTTCCTCCTGGTCATTCCTGCTCTGCCTCCTCTCTCCTTCATCCTGGTCATTCCTGCTCTTCCTCCTCTCTCCATCCTCCTGGTCATTCCTGCTCTGCCTCCTCTCTCCATCCTCCTGGTCATTCCTGCTCTGCCTCCTCTCTCCTTCATCCTGGTCATTCCTGCTCTGCCTCCTCTTTCCAAACCTCCTGGTCCGATCCTGCTCTGCTTTCTGTGAGGCTCCCAATTTTACATGGTCATCTTCAGCTCCTCCCTCCTCTCTATGTCTCCTTGTCCACAAGCACTTGCTATTCCTCTCACTTCCTGTTGTGTCTATGGGGCAGGAAGTGAAGGGAAATCTCCCCAAATGGATCACAGATAGCAAGGGAAACCTAACAAGGGTATAACTCTCCATTACTCCACCCCAAATTAAAAAATGCCTAAAGTTCTACTTCAAAGAAGAAAGAAATGTGGGCAGTCAGTCAGTTCCTCCCATTGGAATGCTGTGACAGGATTGGCTGGGGGCAGTGACAGTGGGGCTGGTCACATGGCAGTTGTTGGGAATTTGGATCCCTCATGTGATGCAGTGTGTGTTAGAGCACAATGGGCCCCCTTCCTCCTCGGGGCCCCTATACCCCACACACATTGCACCCATAGAGAACCGCCACCTCCAGAGGTCAGAAAACATTTTTCCTCTCTAACCCGTCCGTGGAGGAAGTCGTTCTGCACTGAACGTCATTGTGAAACTGCAGAGTAGAGAGGATAAATAAAGGGCCCGTTGCGGCTCCTCCACATCTTCTGCTGGGGTTCTGTGTGTGATGGAATCTTCAATCTGTCCTCCTGAAGATACATTCATAGATGACACCAAGGTGACACCACGCATGGTTCCTTTTGATACATATGGTAAATCTGATACTTTATAGAAGATGTCTGTATTGTTGGATTGTGTCAGCCAATTAGAAAGTTATTTTTAATTTTTATCTTTGTTACATTTTCTCCCTCAGGCTTTAGAAATGTAAATGATTTCCTTTTTCACCTTATATAATGATTGGTTTCCTTTACAGCTGATGAAGGACCTAGTACTTGTTTTATCTAGGATCGTGGTCTCCACACTGTGGCCCACGGACCGAATGTGGCCCTTTGCTTGCCATTATCTGGCCCTTGGGGCACTATTCCTCCCACTGATGGAGAAAAATATAAGGCTGGATAGCCGCACTCCAAATATTCACCTTTATTGAAAAGTAAAATCAAGGCATCAAAGGTAGGTACAGACTAACTGCACTGCTGCTGACATGTTTCACACCAGACACGGTCCTTAGTCACAGCTGATGAATAAGCCTGGTGTGAAACATGTCAGCAGCAGTGCAGTTAGTCTGTACCTACCTTTGATGCCTTGATTTTACTTTTCAATAAAGGTGAATATTTGGAGTATCCAGCCTTATATTTTTTCCATTATCTGTTGCAAACAGAGCCAGCATCCTGTTTAACTGTGGAGACAGCTGACCTCAGGAGAGGTAATCATTCTGGAGCATCTACATCTACATTCCTCCCACTGACACCAATGATGGAACACTATTCCTCCCACTGACACCAATGATGTGGCACTATTCCTCCCACTGACACGAATGATGGGGCACTATTCCTCCCACTGACACGAATGATGGGGCACTATTCCTTCCACTGACACCAATGATGGGGCACTATTCCTTCCACTGACACCAATGATGGGGCACTATTCCTTCCACTGACACCAATGATGGGGCACTATTCCTCCCACTGCCACTCATCCCATCCCCCCAGCACTACCATTCATCCCACCTCCTCCAGCACTGCCACTGATCCCATCCCCCCAAGCACAGCCATTGATCCAATCCTCCCCAAGCACTGCCATTAATCCCATCCCCCCAGCACTTCCATTGATCCCATCCGCCCCAAGCACTGATACTTATCCCATCCCCCCAGCACTGCCACTGATCCCATCCGCCCCAAGCACTGATACTTATCCCATCCCCCCCAGCACTGCCACTGATCCCATCCCTCCCAAGCACTTCCATTGATTCCAGCCCCCCAGCACTGCCATTGATCCCATCCCCCCAGCACTGCCACTTATCCCATCCCCCCCAGCACTGCCATTGATCCCATCCCCCAGCACTTCCATTGATCCCATCCCCCCAAGCACTGCCATTAATCCCATCCCCCCAGCACTTCCATTGATCCCATCCCCCCAGCACTGCCACTGATCCCATCCGCCCCAAGCACTGATACTTATCCCATCCCCCCCAGCACTGCCATTGATCCCATCCCCCCAGCACTGCCACTGATCCCATCCCTCCCAAGCACTTCCATTGATTCCAGCCCCCCAGCACTGCCATTGATCCCATCCCCCCCAGCACTGCCACTTATCCCACCCCCCCCAGCACTGCCATTGATCCCATCCCCCAGCACTTCCATTGATCCCATCCCCCCAAGCACTGCCATTGATCCCATCCCCCCAGCACTGCCACTGATCCCACCCCCCCAGCACTGCCACTGATCCCATCCCCCCAGGCACTGCCATTGATCCCACCCCCCAAGCACTGCCACTGATCCCATCCCCCCCAAGCACTGCCATTGATTTCATCCCCCCAAGCACTGCCACTCATTCCATCCCCCCAGCACTGCTATTGATCCCATCCCCCCAGCACTTCCATTGATCCCATCCCCCAAGCACTGCCATTGAATCCATTGATTCCACCCCCCACCCCCTCAGCACTGCCACTGATCTCATTTCCCCCCCAAGCACTGCCATTGATACCATCCCCCCAGCACTGCCATTGATACCATCCCCCCAAGCACTGCCATTGATCCCATCCCCCCAGCACTGCCACTGATCCCATCCCCCAGCACTGCCATTGATCCCATCCCCCCAGCACTGCCACTGATCCCATCCCCCCAAGCACTGCCATTGATCCCATCCCCCAGCACTGCCATTGACCCCATCCCCCCAAGCACTGCCACTGATCCCACCCCCCCAGGCACTGCCATTGATCCCATCCCCCCAGCACTGCCACTGATGCCACCCCCCCCAGCACAGCCATTCATCCCATCCCCCCCAAGCACTGCCACTGATCCCATCCCCCCAGGCACTGCCATTGATTTAATCCCCCCAGCACTTCCAGTGATCCCATCCCCCCCAAGCACTGCCATTGATCCCATCCCCCCCAAGCACTGCCACTGTTCCCACCCCCCCAGGCACTGCCACTGATCCCATTCCCTTCAAGCACTGCCATTGATCCCATCCCCCCCAAGCACTGCCACTGTTCCCATCCCCCCAAGCACTGCCACTGATCCCATTCCCCTCAAGCACTGCCATTGATCCCATCCCCCCAGCACAGCCATTCATCCCACCCCCCCCCCCAAGCACTGCCATTGATTTAATCCCCCCAGCACTTCCAGTGATCCCATCCCCCCCAAGCACTACCACTGATCCCATCCCCCCCAAGCACTTCCTTTGATCCCATCCCCCCAGGCACTGCCATTGATCCCATCCCCCCAGCACTGCCACTGATGCCACCCCCCCCCCCAGCACAGCCATTCATCCCATCCCCCCCAAGCACTGCCACTGATCCCATCCCCCCCAAGCACTGCCACTGTTCCCATCCCCCCAAGCACTGCCACTGATCCCATACCCCTCAAGCACTGCCATTGATCCCATCCCCCCAGCACAGCCATTCATCCCACCCCCCCCAAGCACTGCCATTGATTTAATCCCCCCAGCACTTCCAGTGATCCCATCCCCCCCAAGCACTTCCTTTGATCCCATCCCCCCCAGCACTGCCATTGATCCTATCCCCCCAAGCACTGCCACTGATGCCATCCCCCCAGTAGAGATGAGCTTCAAGTTCGAGTCGAACATTCAAACATCGGCTGTTCGCAAGATCGGCGAACAGCGAACAATTTGGGGTGTTTGCGGCAAAATTCGAATGTCGCGGAACACCCTTTAAAAGTCTATGGGAGAAATCAAAAGTGCTAATTTTAAAGGCTTATATGCAAGTTATTGTCATAAAAAGTGTTTGGGGACCCGGGTCCTGCCCCAGGGGACATGGATCAATGCAAAAAAAAGTTTTAAAAACGGCCGTTTTTTCAGGAGCAGTGATTTTAATAATTCTTAAAGTCAAACAATAAAAGTGTAATATCCCTTTAAATTTCGTACCTGGGGGTGTCTATAGTATGCCTGTAAAGGGGCGCATGTTTCCCGTGTTTAGAACAGTCTGACAGCAAAATGACATCCCATCCCCCCAAGCACTGCCACTGATCCCATCCCCCCCAAACACTGCCACTGATCCCATCCCCCCCAAGCACTGCCACTGATCCCATCCCCCCCAAGCACTGCCACTGATCCCATCCCCCCAAGCACTGCCATTGATCCCATCCCCCCAGCACTGCCACTGATCCCATCCCCCCAAGCACTGCCATTGAATTCATTGATTCCACCTCCCCCTCAGCACTGCCACTGATCTAATTCCCCCCCCCCAAGCACTTCCATTGATCCCATCCCCCCAGCACTGTCACTGATCCCATCCCCCCCAAGCACTTCCACTGATCCCACCCCCCCCCAGCACTGCCATTGATCCCATCCCCCCAGGCACTGCCACTGATCCCATCCCCCCCAAGCACTACCATTCATCCCATCCCCCCAGCACTGCCATTGATCCCATCCCCCCAGCACTTCTATTGATCCCATCCGCTCAGCACTGCCACTGATCCCATCCCCCCAGGCACTGCCACTGATTCCACCCCCCAAGCACTGCCATTCATCCCATCCCCCCCAAGCACTGCCATTGATTTAATCCCCCCGAGCACTGCCACTGATCCCATCCCCCCAAGCACTGCCATTGATCCCATCCCCCCAAGCACTGCCATTGAATTCATTGATTCCACCTCCCCCTCAGCACTTCTATTGATCCCATCCCTCCAGCACTGTCACTGATCCCATCCCCCCCAAGCACTTCCATTGATCCCATCCCCCTCTAGCACTGCCACTGATCCCATCTACCCCAAGCACTGCCATTGATCCCATCCCCCCCCAGCACTGCCATTGATCCCATCCCCCCAGCACTGCCATTGATCCCATCCCCCCAGGCACTGCCACTGATCCCATCCCCCCCAAGCACTGCCACTGATCCCATCCCCTCAGCACTGTCATTGATCCCATCCCTTCAGCACTGCCATTGATCCCATCCCCCCACTGCCACTGATCCCATCCCCCCCAAGCACTGCCACTGATCCCATTCCCCCAGCACTGCCATTGATCCCATCCCCGCCAAGCACTGCCATTAATCCCATCCCCCCAGCACTTCCATTGATCCCATCCCCCCAGCACTGCCACTGATCCCATCCGCCCCAAGCACTGCCACTTATCCCATCCCCCCCAGCGCTGCCATTGATCCCATCCCCCCAGCACTGCCACTCATCCCATCCCCCCAGCACTGCCACTGATGCCATCCCCCCAGCACTGTCACTGATTCCACCCCCCAAGCACTGCCATTGATCCCATCCCCCCCAGCACTGCCATTGATCCCATCCCCCCAGCACTGCCACTCATCCCATCCCCCCAGCACAGCCATTGATCCCATCCCCCCAGCACTGCCATTGATCCCATCCCCCCAGGCACTGCCACTGATCCCATCCCCCCCAAGCACTTCCATTGATCCCATCCCCACAGCACTGCCACTGATCCCATCCCCCCAGCACTGCCACTGATGCCATCCCCCCCCCCAGCACAGCCATTCATCCCATCCCCCCCCAGCACTGCCATTGATTCCATCCCCCAAAGCACTGCCATTTGATCCCATCCCCCCAAGCACTGCCACTGATCCCATCCCCCCAGCACTGCCACTGATGCCACCCCCCCCAGCACAGCCATTCATCCCATCCCCCCCAGCACTGCCATTGATCCCATCCCCCCAGCACTGCCATTGATCCCATCCCCCCCAGCACTGCCACTGATGCCACCCCCCCCCAGCACAGCCATTCATCCCATCCCCCCCCCAGCACTGCCATTCATCCCATCCCCCCAGCACTGCCATTGATCCCATCCCCCCAAGCACTGCCATTGAATTCATTGATTCCACCTCCCCCTCAGCACTTCCATTGATCCCATCCCCCCAGCACTGTCACTGATCCCATCCCCCCCAAGCACTTCCATTGATCCCATCCCCCTCAAGCACTGCCACTGATCCCATCTACCCCAAGCACTGCCATTGATCCCACCCCCCCCCCAGCACTGCCATTGATCCCATCCCCCCAGCACTGCCATTGATCCCATCCCCCCAGGCACTGCCACTGATCCCATCCCCCCCAAGCACTGCCACTGATCCCATCCCCTCAGCACTGTCATTGATCCCATCCCTTCAGCACTGCCATTGATCCCATCCCCCCACTGCCACTGATCCCATCCCCCCCCAAGCACTGCCACTGATCCCATTCCCCCAAGCACTGCCATTAATCCCATCCCCCCAGCACTTCCATTGATCCCATCCCCCCAGCACTGCCACTGATCCCATCCGCCCCAAGCACTGCCACTTATCCCATCCCCCCCAGCACTGCCATTGATCCCATCCCCCCAGCACTGCCACTCATCCCATCCCCCCAGCACTGCCACTGATGCCATCCCCCCAGCACTGTCACTGATTCCACCCCCCAAGCACTGCCATTGATCCCATCCCCCCAGCACTGCCATTGATCCCATCCCCCCAGCACTGCCACTCATCCCATCCCCCCAGCACAGCCATTGATCCCATCCCCCCAGCACTGCCATTGATCCCATCCCCCCAGGCACTGCCACTGATCCCATCCCCCCCAAGCACTTCCATTGATCCCATCCCCACAGCACTGCCACTGATCCCATCCCCCCAGCACTGCCACTGATGCCATCCCCCCCCCAGCACAGCCATTCATCCCATCCCCCCCCAGCACTGCCATTGATTCCATCCCCCAAAGCACTGCCATTTGATCCCATCCCCCCAAGCACTGCCACTGATCCCATCCCCCCAGCACTGCCACTGATGCCACCCCCCCCCAGCACAGCCATTCATCCCATCCCCCCCCAGCACTGCCATTGATCCCATCCCCCCAGCACTGCCATTCATCCCATCCCCCCCAAGCACTGCCATTCATCCCATCCCCCCAGCACTGCCATTGATCCCATCCCCCCAAGCACTGCCATTGAATTCATTGATTCCACCTCCCCCTCAGCACTTCCATTGATCCCATCCCCCCAGCACTGTCACTGATCCCATCCCCCCCAAGCACTTCCATTGATCCCATCCCCATCAAGCACTGCCACTGATCCCATCTACCCCAAGCACTGCCATTGATCCCATCCCCCCCCAGCACTGCCATTGATCCCATCCCCCCAGCACTGCCATTGATCCCATCCCCCCAGGCACTGCCACTGATCCCATCCCCCCCAAGCACTGCCACTGATCCCATCCCCTCAGCACTGTCATTGATCCCATCCCTTCAGCACTGCCATTGATCCCATCCCCCCACTGCCACTGATCCCATCCCCCCCAAGCACTGCCACTGATCCCATTCCCCCAGCACTGCCATTGATCCCATCCCCGCCAAGCACTGCCATTAATCCCATCCCCCCAGCACTTCCATTGATCCCATCCCCCCAGCACTGCCACTGATCCCATCCGCCCCAAGCACTGCCACTTATCCCATCCCCCCCAGCACTGCCATTGATCCCATCCCCCCAGCACTGCCACTCATCCCATCCCCCCAGCACTGCCACTGATGCCATCCCCCCAGCACTGTCACTGATTCCACCCCCCAAGCACTGCCATTGATCCCATCCCCCCCAGCACTGCCATTGATCCCATCCCCCCAGCACTGCCACTCATCCCATCCCCCCAGCACAGCCATTGATCCCATCCCCCCAGCACTGCCATTGATCCCATCCCCCCAGGCACTGCCACTGATCCCATCCCCCCCAAGCACTTCCATTGATCCCATCCCCACAGCACTGCCACTGATCCCATCCCCCCAGCACTGCCACTGATGCCATCCCCCCCCCCCAGCACAGCCATTCATCCCATCCCCCCCCCCAGCACTGCTATTGATTCCATCCCCCAAAGCACTGCCATTTGATCCCATCCCCCCAAGCACTGCCACTGATCCCATCCCCCCAGCACTGCCACTGATGCCACCCCCCCCCAGCACAGCCATTCATCCCATCCCCCCCAGCACTGCCATTGATCCCATCCCCCCAGCACTGCCATTGATCCCATCCCCCCAGCACTGCCATTCATCCCATCCCCCCAGGCACTGCCATTCATCCCATCCCCCCAGGCACTGCCATTCATCCCATCCCCCCACAGCACTGCCATTGATCCCATCCCCCCAAGCACTGCCATTGATCCCATTCCCCCAAGCACTGCCATTGATCCCATCCCCCCAAGCACTGCCATTGATCCCATCCCCCCAAGCACTGCCATTGATCCCATCCCCCCAGCACTGCCACTGATCCCACCCCCCCCCCCAAGCACTGCCACTGATCCCATCCCCCCAGCACTTCCATTGATCCCATCCCCTCAGCACTGCCACTGATCCCATCCCCCCAGCACTTCCATTGATCCCCATCCCCCCAAGCACTGCCATTGAATTCATTGATTCCACCTCCCCCTCAGCACTGCCATTGATTCCCCCCCCAGCACTGCCACTGATCTAATTCCCCCCCCCCCCAAGCACTTCCATTGATCCCATCCCCCCAAGCACTTCCATTGATCCCATCCCCCTCAAGCACTGCCATTGATCCCATCCCCCTCAAGCACTGCCACTGATCCCACCCCCCCCCAGCACTGCCATTGATCCCATCCCCCCAGCACTGCCATTGATCCCCATCCCCCCCAAGCACTGCCATTCATCCCATCCCCCAAGCACTGCCATTCATCCCACACCCCCCAAGTACTGCCATTGATTCTATCCCCCAAAGCACTGCCATTTGATCCCATCCCCCCAAGCACTGCCATTGATCCCATCCCCCCAGCACTGCCACTGATCCCACCCCCACCCCCCAAGCACTGCCACTGATCCCATCCCCCCAGCACTTCCATTGATCCTATCCCCTCAGCACTGTCATTGATCCCATCCCTTCAGCACTGCCATTGATCCCATCCCCCCACTGCCACTGATCCCATTCCCCCAGCACTGCCATTGATCCCATCCCCGCCAAGCACTGCCATTGATCCCATACCCCCAGCACTGCCACTGATCCCATCCGCCCCAAGCACTGCCACTTATCCCATCCCCCCCAGCACTGCCATTGATCCCATCCCCCCAGCACTGCCACTGATGCCATCCCTCCCAAGCACTTCCATTGATTCCACCCCCCAAGCACTGCCACTGATCCCATCCCCCCAAGCACTGCCATTGAATTCATTGATTCCACCTCCCCCTCAGCACTGCCATTTATTCCCCCCCCCCAGCACTGCCACTGATCTAATTCCTCCCCAGGCACTGCCATTCATCCCACACACCCCCAAGTACTGCCATTGATTCCATCCCCCAAAGCACTGCCATTTGATCCCATCCCCCCAAGCACTGCCATTGATCCCATCCCCCCAAGCACTGCCATTGATCCCATCCCCCCAGCACTGCCACTGATCCCACCCCCCCCCCCAAGCACTGCCACTGATCCCATCCCCCCAGCACTTTCATTGATCCCATCCCCTCAGCACTGCCACTGATCCCATCCCCCCAGGCACTGCCACTGATTCCACCCCCCAAGCACTGCCACTGATCCCATCCCCCCCAAGCACTGCCATTCATCCCATCCCCCCCAAGCACTGCCATTGATTTAATCCCCCCGAGCACTGCCATTGATCCCATCCCCCCAAGCACTGCCATTGAATTCATTGATTCCACCTCCCCCTCAGCACTTCCATTGATCCCATCCCCCCAGCACTGTCACTGATCCCATCCCCCCCAAGCACTTCCATTGATCCCATCCCCCTCAAGCACTGCCATTGATCCCATCCCCCTCAAGCACTGCCATTGATCCCACCCCCCCAGGCACAGCCATTGATCCATCCCCCCAGCACTGCCACTGATCCCATCCCCCCAGCACTTCCATTGATCCCATCCCCCAAGCACTGCCATTGAATCCATTGATTCCACACCCCCCTCAGCACTGCCACTGATCTCATTTCCCCCCCCAAGCACTTCCATTGATCCCATCCCCCCAGCACTGCCATTGATCCCATCCCCCCAGCACTGCCACTGATCCCATCCCCCCCAGCACTGCCACTGATCCCATCCCCCAGCACTGCCATTGATCCCATCCCCCCAGCACTGCCACTGATCCCATCCCCCAGCACTGCCACTGATCCCATCCCCCAGCACTGCCATTGATCCCATCCCCCCAGCACTGCCACTGATCCCATCCCCCCAAGCACTGCCATTAATCCCATCCCCCCAGCACTTCCACTGATCCCATCCCCCCAGCACTGCCACTGATCCCATCCCCCCAGCACTGCCATTGATCCCATCCCCCCCAGCACTGCCACTGATCCCATCCCCCCAGCACTGCCACTGATCCCATCCCCCAGCACTGCCATTGATCCCATCCCCCCAGCACTGCCACTGATCCCATCCCCCCAGCACTGCCACTGATCCCATCCCCCAGCACTGCCATTGATCCCATCCTCCCAGCACTGCCACTGATCCCATCCCCCCAAGCACTGCCATTAATCCCATCCCCCCAGCACTTCCACTGATCCCATCCCCCCAGCACTGCCACTGATCCCATCCCCCCAGCACTGCCACTGATCCCACCCCCCCAGCACTGCCATTGACCCATCCCCCCAGCACTGCCACTGATCCCATCCCCCCCAAGCACTGCCACTGATCCCACCCCCCCAAGCACTGCCACTGATCCCATCCCCCCCAAGCACTGCCACTGATCCCACCCCCCCAAGCACTGCCACTGATCCCATCCCCCCAGCACTGCCACTGATGCCACCCCCCCAGCACAGCCATTCATCCCATCCCCCCCAAGCACTGCCACTGATCCCATCCCCCCAGGCACTGCCATTGATTTAATCCCCCGAGCACTTCCAGTGATCCCATCCCCCCCAAGCACTGCCATTGATCCCATCCCCCCCAAGCACTGCCACTGATCCCACCCCCCCAAGCACTGCCACTGATCCCATCCCCCCAGCACTGCCACTGATGCCACCCCCCCCAGCACAGCCATTCATCCCATCCCCCCCAAGCACTGCCACTGATCCCATCCCCCCCAAGCACTGCCACTGATCCCACCCCCCCAAGCACTGCCACTGTTCCCATCCCCCAGGCACTGCCACTGATCCCATTCCCCTCAAGCACTGCCATTGATCCCACCTCCCACCCCCCCAAGCACTGCCATTGATCCCACCCCCCAAGCACTGCCACTGATCCCATCCCCCCCAAGCACTGCCACTGATCCCATCCCCCCAGGCATTGCCACTGATTCCACCCCCCAAGCACTGCCACTGATCCCACCCCCCCAAGCACTGCCACTGATCCCATCCCCCCAAGCACTGCCATTGATCCCATCCCCCCCAAGCACTGCCACTGATCCCATCCCCCAGCACTGCTATTGATGCCATCCCCCCGAGCACTGCCACTGATCCCATCCCCCTAAAGCACTGCCATTGATCCCATCCCCCCAAGCACTTCCATTGATCCCATCCCCCAGCACTGCCACTGATCCCATCCCCCCAAGCACTTCCATTGATCCCATCCCCCAAGCACTGCCACTGATCCCATCCCCCTAAAGCACTGCCACTGATCCCATCCCCCCCCAAGCACTGCCACTGATCCCATCCCCCCAAGCACTGCCACTGATCCCATCCCCCCAAGCACTGCCACTGATCCCACCCCCCCAAGCACTGCCATTGATCCCATCCCCCCCAAGCACTGCCACTGATCCCATCCCCCAGCACTGCCATTGATTCCACCCCCCCAGCACTTCCATTGATCCCATCCCCCCAGCACTGCCATTGAATTCATTGATTCCACCCCCCTCAGCACCGCCACTGATCTAATTCCCCCCCAAGCACTTCCATTGATCCCATCCCCCCAAGCACTTCCATTGATCCCATCCCCCCAGAACTGTCAATGATCCCATCCCCCCCAAGCACTTCAATTGATCCCATCCCACAGCACTGCCATTGATCCCATCCCCCAGCACTGCCATTGATCCCATCCCCCCAAGCACTGCCATTGATCCCATCCCCCTCAAGCACTGCCACTGATCCCATCCCCCTCAAGCACTGCCACTGATCCCATCCCCCAAGCACTGCCACTGATCCCACCCCCCCAAGCACTGCCACTGATCCCATCCCCCCCAAGCACTGCCACTGATCCCATCCCCCAGCACTGCTATTGATGCCATCCCCCCAAGCACTTCCATTGATCCCATCCCCCAGCACTGCCATTGATCCCATCCCCCCAAGCACTTCCATTGATCCCATCCCCCAAGCACTGCCACTGATCCCATCCCCCTAAAGCACTGCCACTGATCCCATCCCCCCCCAAGCACTGCCACTGATCCCATCCCCCCAAGCACTGCCACTGATCCCATCCCCCCAAGCACTGCCACTGATCCCACCCCCCCAAGCACTGCCACTGATCCCATCCCCCAGTACTGCTATTGATGCCATCCCCCTGAGCACTTCCATTGATTCCACCCCCCCAGCACTGCCACTGATTTAATCCCCCCAGAACTGTCAATGATCCCATCCCCCCCAAGCACTGCCATTGATCCCATCCCCCTCAAGCACTGCCACTGATCCCATCCCCCCAAGCACTGCCATTGATCCCATCCCCCTCAAGCACTGCCACTGATCCCATCCCCCCAAGCACTGCCATTGATCCCATCCCCCCAGCACTGCCACTGATCCCATCCCCCAGCACTGCCATTGATCCCATCCCCCCCAGCACTGCCACTGATCCCATCCCCCCAAGCACTGCCATTAATCCCATCCCCTCAGCACTTCCACTGATCCCATCCCCCCAGCACTGCCACTGATCCCACCCCCCCCAGCACTGCCATTGACCCATCCCCCCAGCACTGCCACTGATCCCATCCCCCCCAAGCACTGCCATTGATCCCATCCCCCCAAGCACTGCCACTGATCCCACCCCCCCAAGCACTGCCACTGATCCCATCCCCCCAGCACTGCCACTGATGCCACCCCCCCCAGCATAGCCATTCATCCCATCCTCCCCAAGCACTGCCACTGATCCCATCCCCCCAGGCACTGCCATTGATTTAATCCCCCCAGCACTGCCACTGATCCCACCCCCCCAAGCACTGCCACTGTTCCCATCCCCCAGGCACTGCCACTGATCCCATTCCCCTCAAGCACTGCCATTGATCCCACCTCCCAAGCACTGCCACTGATCCCATCCCCCCCCAAGCACTGCCACTGATCCCATCCCCCACCAAGCACTGCCATTGATCCCATCCCCCCAGCACTGCCACTGATCCCATCCCCCCAAGCACTGCCACTGATCCCATCCCCCCAGGCACTGCCACTGATTCCACCCCCCAAGCACTGCCACTGATCCCACCCCCCAAGCACTGCCACTGATCCCACCCCCCCAGCACTGCCACTGATCCCACCCCCCCAAGCACTGCCACTGATCCCATCCCCCCAAGCACTGCCATTGATCCCATCCCCCCCAAGCACTGCCACTGATCCCATCCCCCGAGCACTGCCACTGATCCCATCCCCCAGCACTGCCATTGATCCCATCCCCCCAAGCACTTCCATTGATCCCATCCCCCAGCACTGCCATTGATCCCATCCCCCCAAGCACTGCCATTGATCCCATCCCCTCAGCACTGCCACTGATCCCATCCCCCCCCCAAGCACTGCCACTGATCCCATCCCCCCAAGCACTGCCACTGATCCCACCCACCCAAGCACTGCCATTGATTCCACCCCCCAGCACTTCCATTGATCCCATCCCCCCCAGCACTGCCATTGAATTCATTGATTCCACCCCCCCTCAGCACCGCCACTGATCTAATTCCCCCCCCCAAGCACTTCCATTGATCCCATCCCCCCAAGCACTTCCATTGATCCCATCCCCCCAGAACTGTCAATGATCCCATCCCCCCCAAGCACTTCAATTGATCCCATCCCACAGCACTGCCATTGATCCCATCCCCCAGCACTGCCATTGATCCCATCCCCCCAAGCACTGCCATTGATCCCATCCCCCTCAAGCACTGCCACTGATCCCATCCCCCCCCCCCCCCCCAGCACTGCCATTGATCCCATCCCCCCAGCACTTCCATTGATCCCATCCCCCCCAAGCACTGCCATTCATCCCATCCCCCAAGCACTTGCATTCATCCCATCCCCCCCAGCACTGCCATTGTTCCCATCCCCCCCCCAAGTACTGCCATTGATTCCATCCCCCAAAGCACTGCCATTTGATCCCATCCCCCCAGCACTGCCATAGATCCCATCCCCCAAGCACTGCCACCGATCCCATCCCCCCAGCACTGCCACTAATCCCATCCCCCCCAAGTACTGCCATTGATCCAATCCCCCCAGGCACTGCCACTGATCCCATCCCCCCAAGCGCTGCCAATGATCCCATCCCCCCCCAGCACTGCCATTGATCCCATCCCCTCCAAGCACTTCCATTGATCCCATCCCCCCAAGAACTGCCATTGATCCCATCCCCCAAGCACTGTCCACTGATCCCATCCCCCCAGGCACTGCCATTGATCCCATCCCCCCAAGGACTGCCATTGATCCAATCAACTACAAGCACTGCCATTGATCCCACCCACCCCCCCAAGCACTGCCATTGATCCCATCCCCCCAAGCACTTCCATTGATCCCATCCCCCCAAGCACTGCCATTGATCCCATCCCCCCAAGTACTGCCATTGATCCCATCCCCCCAAGCACTTCCATTATTCCCATCCCCCCAAGCACTGCCATTGATCCCATCCCCCCAAGCACTGCCATTGTTCCCATCCCCCCAAGCACTTCCATTGATCCCACCCCCCCCCCAGCACTGCCATTTGATTCCATCCCCCCAGCACTGCCATTGATCCCATCCCTCCCAAGCACTGTATTGTTCCCATCCCCCGAGTAGTGCCATTGGTCCCATCCCCCCAGCACTTCCACTGATCCCATCCCCCGAGCACTGCCACTGATCCCATCCCCCCAAGCACTGCCATTCATCCCATCCCCCCAGCACTGCCATTGATTCCATCCCCCCAAGTACTGCCATTGATCCCATCCCCCCCAAGCACTGCCATTGATCCCATCCCCCCCCAAGCACTGCCATTGATCCCATCCCCCCAAGCACTGGCATTGATCCCATCCCCCCAAGCACTGCCATTGATCCGATCCCCCCAGCACTTCCATTGATCCCATCCCCCCAAGCACTGCCACTAATCCCATCCCCCCCAGCACTGCCATTGATCCCCCCCAAGCACTGCCACTTATCCCACCCCCCCAGCACTGCCACTAATGCCATCCCCCCAGCACAGCCATTGATCCCAACCCCCCAAACACTGCCATTGATCCCCATCCCCCCAGCACTGCCATTGATCCCATCCCCCCGAGCACTGCCATTGATCCCTATCCCCCCAAGCACTGCCATTGATCCCATCCCCCCCAGCACTGCCATTGATCCCTCCTCCCCCCAAGCACTGCCATTGATCCCCATCCCCCCCTCAGCACTACCATTGATTCCCATCCCCCCAGCACTGCCATTGATCCCATCCCCCCCAGCACTGCCATTGATCCCTCCTCCCCCCAAGCACTGCCATTGATCCCCATCCCCCCCTCAGCACTACCATTGATTCCCATCCCCCCAGCACTACCATTGATCCCATCCCCCCCAAGCACATCCACTGATGCCATCCCCCCAACACTGCCACTGATCCCATCCCCCCAAGCACTGCCACTGATCCCACCCCCCCAGCACTGCCACTGATCCCATCCCCCCAAGCACTGCCATTGATCCCATCCCCCCAAGCACTGCCATTGATCCCATCCCCCCAAGCACTGCCATTGATCCCATCCCCCCAGCACTGCCACTGATCCCACCCCCCAAGCACTGCCACTGATCCCATCCCCCTCCAGCACTGCCACTGATGCCACCCCCCCAGCACAGCCATTTATCCCATCCCCCCAAGCACTGCCACTGATCCCACCCCCCCAAGCACTGCCATTGATCCCATCCCCCCAGCACTGCCACTGATCCCATCCCCCCAGGCACTGCCACTGATCCCATCCCCCCCAAGCACTGCCACTCATCCCACCCCCCAAGCACTGCCACTGATCCCATTCCCCCCGAGCACTGCCATTGATTCCACCCCCCAGCACCGCCTCTGATCTTATCCCCCCAAGCACTGCCATCGATCCCCACACCCCCAGCTCTGCCATTGATCCCATCCCCTCAGCACTGCCATTGTTCACATCCCCCCAAGAACTTCCATTGATCCCATCCCCCCAAGCACTGCCATTGATCCCACCCCCCCAGCACTGCCATCGATCCCATCCCCCCCAAGCACAACCATTGATCCATCCTCCTAGCTCTGCCATTGATCCCATCCCCCCAAGCACTGCCATTGATCCCATCCCCCCCAAGCACTGCCATTGATCCCACCCCCCCAGCACTGCCATTGATCCCATCCCCCCCCCAGCACTGCCATTGATCCCATCCCCCCAGCACTGCCATTGATCCCATCCCCCCCAAGCACTGCCATTGATCCCATCCCCCTAAGCACTGCCATTGATCCCATCCCCCCAGCACTGCCATTGATCCCATCCCCCCAAGCACTGCCATTGATCCTATCCCCCCCAAGCACTGCCATTGATCCCATCCCCCCCAGCACTGCCATTGATCCCATCCCCCCAAGCACTGCCATTGATCCCATCCCCCCCAAGCACTGCCATTGATCCCATCCCCCCCAAGCTCTGCCACTGATTCCATCCCCCCCAGCACTGCCATTGATCCCATCCCCCCAAGCACTGCCATTGATCCCACCCCCCCAAGCACTGCCATTGATCCTATCCCCCCCAAGCACTGCTATTGATCCCACCCCCCCCAGCACTGCCATTGATCCCATCCCCCCAGCACTGCCATTGATCCCATCCCCCCCAAGCACTGCCACTGATCCAATCCCCCCCAGCACTGCCATTGATCCCATCCCCCCAAGCACTGCCATTGATCCCATCCCCCCCAAGCACTACCACTCATCCCATCCCCCCAGCACTGCCACTCATCCCATCCCCCCAAGCACTGCCATTGATCCCATCCCCCCAAGCACTGCCATTGATCCCATCCCCCCAGCACTGCCATTGATCCCATCCCCCCACCCCCTGCTAGGGCTGCTGATAAGGCAGTACAGCCAGCTATCCTGTACTGGGCCCAGGCCTTATCAATTCAAAAGGGGGGTCCAGGCACCTGCCAAGCAGGAGAGCCAGCAGTACCGCCTTACTGCTGACACTTGTGACTCTTGTGCAGTGTTGCCGGCTTCTACGTTTCTTTTCTTCCTCCGGCTGCACTGCAGGAGGATCAGTTCTAGTATTTCTGCCCTATTCCCCCTGCTGTCTGGGACCCCCCTGTGGCCTTTTCCCCCTCAGTTCTGCTGTTTTCCCTTCTCTCCTCCTGGTGGGTGCTGAGGGCACACGGGGGGGGGGGGGTTATTTCTGTATGGTGAGTGGTGGGGGGAGGGGGGTCACCTTCCCGAATGAACACAGTGAGCAATCAGTACCAATCATTCATTGTGGAGGTGCAGATATTGCCTCCGTGCCGCTATTCAGTTGAATGGGTCTTGTGCGGCGGGGTGTAATTTCTGCCATGGCTGCAAAGCATCGCGGGTGGTGCAATTTAGCAAAAATATGATTTGATATTTTCAGAGGAGGGGGGCCCTATATGGGGCCCCAGGATTTCTATCAGCAGCCCTGCCCCCAACACTGCCACTTATCCCATCCCCCCAGCATTGCCACTGATTCATTTCTCCCCCCACCACCATTGTCACTAATCACACCTCCCAGCCCCAGCAACCAATGGGTGAGCGGTAATGATGTGCTGTAACCTCTAGCAACCAATGGGTGAGCGGTAATGATGTGCTGTAACCTCTAGCAACCAATCAGTGAGCGGTAATGATATGCTGTAACCTATGACAACCAATCGCAATAGCGATCTGATCTGCTGTAGTAAACTGATTTTAAGTCTAGCTGCTATTTATTGTCTCAGAGCAGGTGAAGAGCAAAACTGCATGAGGGTGGCAATGTTTGCCCAGAGATCAATCAATAATAAAGACCCTGCCTGGCCCCACCCCTTTTATTCATTGGGCCTCGGGTTTTTTCAGTTATGCAGGCTCCGCATCACATGGGGACGTTACCTATGTAAACACAGCCCGCTTTTTCTTGTTAAAAAAAAAAACACAGCCCGCTTAGGAAGGCCCACTCCTCCAGAATGACACCTACCCATCAAGGCATTTTGATATTTGCATAACTCCTCCCACTGTTTGTATCAGGAGTACTGAGGCCGGGGGCTGGGATGTTTTCAGGAAGCTATGTACAGCCCCCTGCCGGCCCCGCCCACCAGCCATGATCTGTATGCATTGCATAGAGAAGCACAGAGACCCAGTGATGACATCATATATATATATAATGAAGTGCAGAGGTTTTATTTAATGATTTCATTGGCATGTCGATGAGGAGGGAGGGAGGAACCCCAGCCCCCCATCTTCTGTTTTGGTGTACAGTACATGGGGGAGATGCTTCTGCCTGTCAGTTGCTGATTTGACACGTAAAGTTGTCATTTACAAAATAAATAAAGGGAAGTGAAAGATACAACATGAAGGAGAAAAATATCTTCTGCTTTCTGTGAAAAAAAAAACAATCAATCAGGGAAAAAGCAATATTAGATTTAATTAGATTTTAAAAAATCCCCAAAACCTCCATTAAAGCCCAACTCCGCCCACAATGACCTCTCCGGGGGGATCCATAGCCTCAGAAGGGACCCCCGTCATGTCTCCGCCCTCCTCTCCTTCTGACCAATCACAAAACAAAGCCTGGGGCTGTGGACGAAACGGCAGTGGAGGGGGGAATATACGGGATGGAAAATTTTCCCTAAATCCACAAATCCACATAGGATTGGATGATGTATGTTTACACTCCGAATAAAGAGAGATGGAGGGCACAGGATGATGGAGGGCACAGGATGATGGAGGGCACAGGATGATGGGGGAACAGGATGATGGAGGGCACAGGATGATGGAGGGCACAGGATGATGGAGGGCACAGGATGATGGAGGGCACAGGATGATGGTGGGCACGGGATGATGGAGGGCACGGGATGATGGAGGGCACAGGATGATGGAGGGCACAGGATGATGGGGGGCACAGGATGATGGAGGGCACAGGATGATGGGGGCACAGGATGATGGAGGGCACAGGATGATGGAGGGCACAGGATGATGGGGGGCACAGGATGATGGAGGGCACAGGATGATGGGGGAACAGGATGATGGGGGCACAGGATGCTGGAGGGCACAGGGAGATGGAGGGCACAGGATGATGGGGGGCACAGGATGATGGAGGGCACAGGATGATGGAGGGCACAGGATGATGGAGGGCACAGGATGATGGAGGGCACAGGATGATGGTGGGCACAGGATGATGGAGGGCACGGGATGATGGAGGGCACAGGATGATGGAGGGCACAGGATGATGGGGGGCACAGGATGATGGAGGGCACAGGATGATGGGGGCACAGGATGATGGAGGGCACAGGATGATGGAGGGCACAGGATGATGGGGGGCACAGGATGATGGAGGGCACAGGATGATGGGGGAACAGGATGATGGGGGCACAGGATGCTGGAGGGCACAGGATGATGGAGGGCACAGGGAGATGGAGGGCACAGGATGATGGGGGGCACAGGATGATGGAGGGCACAGGGAGATGGAGGGCACAGGATGATGGGGGGCACAGGGAGATGGAGGGCACAGGGAGATGGAGGGCACAGGGAGATGGAGGGCACAGGATGATGGAGGGCACAGGATGATGGAGGGCACAGGATGATGGAGGGCACAGGATGATGGAGGGCACAGGATGATGGAGAGCACAGGATGATGGAGGGCAGAGGATGATGGAGGGCACAGGATGATGGAGGGAACAGGATGATGGGGGCACAGGATGATGGAGGGCACAGGATGATGGAGGGCAGAGGATGATGGAGGGCAGAGGATGATGGAGGGCACAGGATGATGGAGGGCACAGGATGATGGAGTGCACAGGATGATGGAGGGCACAGGATGATGGGGGCACAGGATGATGGAGGGCACAGGATGATGGAGGGCACAGGATGATGGAGGGCACAGGATGATGGAGGGCACAGGATGATGGAGGGCACAGGATGATGGAGGGCACAGGATGATGGAGAGCACAGGATGATGGAGGGCACAGGATGATGGAGGGCACAGGATGATGGAGGGCACAGGATGATGGAGGGCACAGGATGATGGAGTGCACAGGATGATGGAGGGCACAGGATGATGGAGAGCACAGGATGATGGGGGCACAGGATGATGGAGGGCACAGGATGATGGAGGGCACAGGATGATGGAGGGCACAGGATGATGGAGGGCACAGGATGATGGAGAGCACAGGATGATGGGGGCACAGGATGATGTAGGGCACAGGATGATGGAGGGCACAGGATGATGGAGGGCAGAGGATGATGGAGGGCACAGGATGATGGAGGGCAGAGGATGATGGAGGGCACAGGATGCTGGAGGGCACAGGATGATGGAGGGCAGAGGATGATGGAGGGCAGAGGATGATGGAGGGCAGAGGATGATGGAGGGCACAGGATGCTGGAGGGCAGAGGATGATGGAGGGCACAGGATGATGGAGGGCACAGGATGATGGAGGGCACAGGATGATGGAGTGCACAGGATGATGGGGGGCACAGGATGATGGAGGGCACAGGATGATGGAGGGCACAGGATGATGGAGAGCACAGGATGATGGGGGCACAGGATGATGGAGGGCACAGGATGATGGAGGGCACAGGATGATGGAGGGCAGAGGATGATGGAGGGCACAGGATGATGGAGGGCACAGGATGATGGAGGGCACAGGATGCTGGAGGGCACAGGATGATGGAGGGCAGAGGATGATGGAGGGCACAGGATGATGGAGGGCACAGGATGATGGAGGGCACAGGATGCTGGAGGGCAGAGGATGATGGAGGGCACAGGATGATGGAGGGCACAGGATGATGGAGGGCACAGGATGATGGAGTGCACAGGATGATGGAGGGCACAGGATGCTGGAGGGCACAGGGAGATGGTGTTGATGTGAGCAGAATTAATGTTTCCATCAATCGATGTACAGAGGTGTGATTCTCCTCCAATATCGATCTTTCTTTGTCTTTGGGAAGAGAAATCCACTGAGCTCCGATCATTATTGATCTTCTGTGATTTCTGATACAATGGAAATCTTCTACAGAAGTCACTCGGAGCTCTAGAAAGCAGAAATTCCACCCAACAGGAAGTGAAAAATGTCTCCAATAGTTTCTGGAAAGCAGCAATTCCTCTTTTCTTCATGAGAAAAGAATACAACAAAACACCCAACCCATCATCATATGACCCTTATATGACCCTTACATGACCATCATATGACCCTTATATGACCCTTACATGACCATCATATGACCCTTATATGACCCTTACATGACCAAGATATGATTCTTATATAATCATCATATGACCCTTATATGATCAACATATGACCCTTACATGGCCATCATATGACCTTTACATGACCATCATATGACCCTTATATGACCCTTTCATGGCCATCATATGACCCTTATTTGACCCTTATATGACCAACATAGGACCCTTACATGGCCATCATATGATTCTTTTATGGCCAATATATAAACATCATATGACCCTTACATGACCATCATATGACCCTTATATGACCCTTACATGACCATCATATGACCCTTATATGACCCTTACATAGTTACATAGTAGGTGAGGTTGAAAAAAGACACAAGTCCATCAAGTCCAACCTATGTGTGTGATTACATAATACAACCTATGTATTATGATTACATGACCTTCATATGACCCTTACATGACCTTCATATGACCCTCACATGACCATCAATAGTGTTTATCCTCAGGACACAACACAGGAAGCACCTCCATGGTTAACAGAGGACAGAATTAAAATTAGACTTGAGAAACTTAACATTAATAAGTCACCGGGACCAGATGGCTTGCATCCGAGGGTACTTAGAGAACTCAGTCAGGTGATTGCCAGACCATTGTTCCTAATTTTTACAGACAGTCTACTGACTGGAATGGTATCAGCTGATTGGAGAAAAGCCAATGTAGCACCAATATTTAAAAAGGGCCCAAAATACATCCCTGGGAATTACAGACCAGTTAGCCTAACATCAATAGTATGTAAACTCTTGGAGGGGATGATAAGGGACTATATACAAGATTTTAGTAATGAGAACGATATCATTAGCAGTAATCAGCATGGATTCATGAAGAATCGTTCTTGTCAAACCAATCTATTAACCTTCTATGAGGAGGTGAGTTGCCATCTAGATAAAGGAAGGCCCGTAGACGTGGTGTATCTGGATTCTACAAAAGCATTTGACACAGTTCCCCATAAACGTTTACTGTACAAAATAAGGTGCGTTGGCATGGACCATAGGGTGAGTACATGGATTGAAAACTGGCTACAAGGGCGAGTTCAGAGGGTGGTGATAAATGGGGAGTACTCAGAATGGTCAGGGGTGGGTAGTGGGGTCCCCCAGGGTTCTGTGCTGGGACCAATCCTATTTAATTTGTTTATAAACGACCTGGAGGATGGGATAAACAGTTCAATCTCTGTATTTGTAGACGATACTAAGCTAAGCAGGGCAATAACTTCTCCGCAGGATGTGGAAATCTTGCAAAAAGACCTGAACAAATGAATGGGGGAGGGGCGACTACATGGCAAATGAGGTTCAATGTAGAAAAATGTAAAATAATGCATTTGGGTGGCAAAAATCTGAATGCAATCTATAGACTGGGGGGAGAACCTCTGGGGGAATCTAGGATGGAAAAGGACCTGGGGGTCCTAGTAGATGATAGGCTCAGCAATGACATGCAATGCCAAGCTGCTGCTAACAAAGCAAACAGAATATTGGCATTAAAAAGGGATCAACTCCAGAGATAAAACGATAATTCTCCCGCTCTACAAGACTCTGGTCCGGCCGCACCTGGAGTATGCTGTCCAGTTCTGGGCACCAGTCCTCAGGAAGGATGTACTGGAAATGGAGCGACTACAAAGAAGGGCAACAAAGCTAATAAAGGGTCTGGAGGATCTTAGTTATGAGGAAAGGTTGTGAGCTCTGAACTTATTCTCTCTGGAGAAGAGACGCTTGAGAGGGGATATGATTTCATTGTATAAATACCGGACTGGTGACCCCACAATATATAAATACCGGACTGGTGACCCCACAATATACAAATACCGGACTGGTGACCACACAATATACAAATACCGGACTGGTGACCCCACAATATATAAATACCGGACTGGTGACCCCACAATATATAAATACCGGACTGGTGACCCCACAATATATAAATACCGGACTGGTGACCCCACAATATATAAATCCCGGACTGGTGACCCCACAATGTACAAATACCGGACTGGTGACCCCACAATGTATAAATACCGGACTGGTGACCCCACAATATACAAATACCGGACTGGTGACCCCACAATGTATAAATACCGGACTGGTGACCCCACAATATACAAATACCGGACTGGTGACCCCACAATATACAAATACCGGACTGGTGACCCCACAATATACAAATACCGGACTGGTGACCCCACAATATATAAATACCGGACTGGTGACCACACAATATACAAATACCGGACTGGTGACCCCACAATATATAAATACCGGACTGGTGACCCCACAATATATAAATACCGGACTGGTGACCCCACAATATATAAATACCGGACTGGTGACCCCACAATATATAAATACCGGACTGGTGACCACACAATATACAAATACCGGACTGGTGACCCCACAATATATAAATACCGGACTGGTGACCCCACAATATATAAATACCGGACTGGTGACCCCACAATATATAAATACCGGACTGGTGACCCCACAATATATAAATACCGGACTGGTGACCCCACAATATACAAATACCGGACTGGTGACCCCACAATATACAAATACCGGACTGGTGACCCCACAATATATAAATACCGGACTGGTGACCCCACAATATATAAATACCGGACTGGTGACCCCACAATATACAAATACCGGACTGGTGACCCCACAATATACAAATACCGGACTGGTGACCCCACAATATATAAATACCGGACTGGTGACCCCACAATATATAAATACCGGACTGGTGACCCCACAATATACAAATACCGGACTGGTGACCCCACAATATATAAATACCGGACTGGTGACCCTACAATAGAAATAAAACTTTTTCGCAGAAGAGAGTTTAATAAGACTCGTGGCCACTCATTACAATTAGAAGAAAAGAGGTTTAACCTTAAACTACGTAGAGGGTTCTTTACTGTAAGAGCGGCAAGGATGTGGAATTCCCTTCCACAGGCGGTGGTCTCAGCGGGGAGCATCGATATCTTCAAGAAACTATTAGATAATCACCTGAATGACCGCAACATACAGGGATATACAATGTAATACTGACACATAATCACACACATAGGTTGGACTTGATGGACTTGTGTCTTTTTTCAACCTCACCTTCTATGTAACTATATGACCCTTACATGACCCTTATATGATCATCATATGACCCTTATATGACCATCATATGACCCTTATATGACCATCATATGACCCTTATATGACCCTTATATGACCATCATATGACCCTTACATGACCCTTATATGACCATCATATGACCCTTACATTACAATAGGTATCTCCCATGGGTCTTTGTTGCAGCAATAGAAATCACACATTTTGAAATGTATTTTATAAAAGTAAAACCTCTTTATTGTACAATGAATTGAATTAGCCGGTGTATACAATTCATGACCTGATCTATTATCATCTCCTGCTAACCTCACATGGAGCAAAGATAATCAACATTTAATTTTGTATAAAAAATTGCATATCCAGCAAAATCTCCCAACGTGTTTCTATGCGCAGTCTTCTTCAGGGGGTAAAGGGGTGGAAGCGATCCGACATACAGAAAAGAAAGGAAAGCTCACAGCAGAAATCAGTTGACTTCACTAAATTACAAATAATAAGATTATCTATACATTGTTTATATGAACATTTTAGACTTACAGAAATGGATCTGACCAGCAGAAGTAGCTCCTAGCAGATGTTATTGGGGTCCCAGCCTGAGGGGGGATCAGTGATCGGGAAGTTCCGCCATAGTGGGCTCATGTCACTCGTTTATCACGTATTACTTGAAAGTTGAAACATTAATTAGAAAACAGACTAAAGTAGACCAAATTAGAATATAGTTAACGTGAGACAATTATGCTGGACGGGTGTTTAAATATATAGAGATCATACCTGGTTCAAAGTAGATGACCATATATGAAGGAATAGGCTTAATGATCCCCTTGTAATCCCTATAATCAAAGAAATCCCTATGTATCCACATGTCATAACATTCGTGTGTTTAGAGATTGAAAGAGACAGCAGGCTCCTCCTTACATGAAGCGCAGACCGTCTGTCTGGGGCATCTGATTTGTGGATGATAGGGCACTCTATATACAGTATACGTATATAGGCGGGGTGGGGAGCTTGTATGATTGCCCCCAGCTGATTCCACTTGAGTTAATCCCCCTCGGCGTCTTTCCCAGAGCGCCGCCATCTTCCGGGAGGTGTGAGCGACCGCTGCTGCTGACATCACACGCCTAACGCAGCATGGCTGGTCATCACATGACATGAGCCTTATATGACCAATTTATAAACATCATATGACCCTTACATGACCAACATATGATTCTTATATGACCATCGTATGACCCTTACATGGCCATCATATGACCTTTACATGACCATTATATGACCCTTATATGACCCTTACATGGCCGTCATATGACCTTTACATGACCATTATATGACCCTTATATGACCCTTACATGGCCGTCATATGATTCTTTTATGACCCTTACATGACCAACATATGACCCTTATATGACCAACATATGACCCTTACATGGCCATCATATGACCCTTATATGATCATCATATAACCCTTACATGGCCAACATATGACCCTTACATGGCCATCATATGATTCTTTTATGACCAATACATAAACATGGTATGACCCTTACATGACCATCACATGACCCTTTATATGACCACCTTATATGACCTTTATATAATAATCATATATTATCTTTATATGACCCTTAGAGTAAGCTGTGTCTAGACATTGTGGTGTGTCAGTGACAGGTACACTTCAACAATCACATTCATGTCTCATATATGTTTCTTTCTTTCTGTAGATGTAAATTCGAGAGGAAAACCCAAAGCGAACTGGTGCCACATTTGTATATGTGTGTACCTCTTTCTCCTGACGTGGGGATTGCTGTATTTGGCTTATAGAGGTAATGATCTCAAAGAGGACCAGTCATGGTTGGACTCAGCCAAACATTGAAATGTGTTCTCCTTAATGACTAGAAAAGATTTCACTACCCAATATTTAGCTGAACTTTGTCCGACTCTTCAGCCTGAGAGTCAGAGGTGGGGGGTCCCCGGAGTTCACACATTGGGTTCATTTAAAGTGACCCTGCAAGGTCCCTGAGTATGTCAGGTGATACCTGTACTAGACAAGGAGATGTTCTCGCCTTTCTCTTGGCCCAATTGTTGAATCTCACTGTAATGCCCCGTACACACGGTCGGACTTTGTTCGGACATTCCGACAACAAAATCCTAGGATTTTTTCCGTCAGATGTTGGCTCAAACTTGTCTTGCATACACACAGTCACACAAAGTTGTCGGAAAATCCGATCGTTCTAAACGCGGTGACGTAAAACACGTACGTCGGGACTATAAACGGGGCAGTGGCCAATAGCTTTCATCTCTTTATTTATTCTGAGCATGCGTGGCACTTTGTCCGTCGGATTTGTGTACACACGATCGGAATTTCCGACAACGGATTTTGTTGTCGGAAAATTTTATCTCCTGCTGTCCAACTTTGTGTGTCGGAAAATCCGATGGAAAATGTCCGATGGAGCCCACACACGGTCTGAATTTCCGACAACACGCTCCGATCGGACATTTTCCATCGGAAAATCCGACCGTGTGTACGGGGCATAAGAGTCCAATACCTGTATGTGGTATATGAGCCGGAGGGAAGAACTCCACCGTGTAGAGGAAGGAGGTCTTCAACCCACCCAACGAAGGAGCGAAGAGGCGGGGTTCCAACAAATGGGTCACAGGAAAGGTAAGTAGCTTCTTCTTTTTTAGGTTTCTTCTTTATTTGCACCTGGTGATCCTTCCATTAATACCCTTCCTGTCCTAGGGTGACAACGCTCACTGTATACTATCCATTGAGGAGCAATGTTGTCACCCTAGAACCGGACTATGGATCTCTCCCACGCTGCTTATAACGTCTGGGGGAGGGGCTCTCAAATAGGCGAATACAATGTAACCAATAACAGTCAGCACAGGCAGAGAGCACAGGAAGGTATCAGCTCACAGGATTTCTGGCAGGATCAGCAGCTACTTTTTGAACTTCTCAAACAGATAGAACAAAACACTTCCACTCATATATTCCACAGCAGAGCTTCTTTTTGAGGAGGAAACTGGAGGAATGCAGTTCCAGCACTGAATGTATGTTATGGCAAGGGGTGGTGGGTGTGCTGGAGGGTCTATTGATGCTGACTGCTGGGGGATTTATTGTCTCTGGGGGCTCTATTGCTGCAGTTGGACTATTGTTACGACAGAGGTCTACTGTTGCTGGCGGGTATTCTAGGAGGCTAATTGTTGCTAGGAGGACTGGAAAAGGGAGGGGTCTATTGTTGCTGGCTGCTGGAGGTTCTATTGAAGCCTGTGGGGGTCTAATTATGCTGGGAAGGTATCTTATTGTGGGAGGTCTCTTGTTGCTGGCTACAGGGGATCTATTTTATTGCTTTTCTTCTTATCAATAACAAATTCCACATAAATTACTCAGCACAACAAAATGTGTTCTCCAAAAGGAACAGTACTGGAAGGTAGGGAGTGGAACCAAGGAACGGTTCTCAGAGGTGGGTAGGGGGTAGGGGTGGAACCAAGGGATGGTGCTCAGAGGTGGGTAGTGGGTGGAATCAAGTAGCAATACTAGGAGTTGGGTAGTGGGTGGAACCAAAGGATGGTGCTCAATGGTGGGTAGTGTTTGGAATCAAGTAGCAATGCTCGGAGTTGGGTAGTGGGTGGAACCAAGGGATGGTGCTCAATAGTGAGTAATATCAAGGGACAATGTTCGGAGGTGGGAAGGGGGTGGAACCAAGGAACAGTGCTCGCAGTTGGTTAGGGAGTGTAACCAAGGGATGGTGATCGATGGTGGGTAGTGGGTGGAACCAATGGACAATGCTCGGAGGTGGGTAGGGGGTGGAACCAAGGAATAACACCCGGAGGTGGGTAGGGGGTGGAACCAAGGGATGGTGCTCAATGGTGAGTAATATCAAGGGACAATGCTCGGAGGTGGGTAGTGGGTGGAATCAAGGAGCAATTCTCGCAGTTGGGTAGGGAGTGTAACTAAGGGATGGTGATCGATGGTGGGTAGTGGGTGGAACCAAGGGACAATGCTCGGAGGTGGGTAGGGGGTGGAACCAATGAATAACACCTGGAGGTGGGTAGGGGGTGGAACCAAGGGATGGTGCTCAGAGGTGGGTAGGAGGTGGAACCAAGGGACAGTGCCTGGAAGTGGGTAGGGGGTGAAACCAAGGGACAGTGCCTGGGGGTGGATAGGGGGTGGAATCAAGGGACAATGCCGGGGGTGGGTAGGGGGGTGGAACCAAGGGACGGTGCTTGGAGGTGGATAGGGGGTGGAACCAAGGTACAATGCTCAGAGGTGGGTAGAGGGTGGAACCAAGGGACAGTGCCTGGAGGTGGGTGGAACCAAGGGACGGTGCTCAGAGGTGGATAGGGGGTGGAACCAAGGGACAATGCCCAGAGGTGGGTAGGGGGTGGAACCAAGGGACAGTGTCTGGAGGTGGGTAGGGGTAGAACCAAGGGACAGTGATCGGAGATGGGTAGGGGGTGGAACTAAGGGATGGTGCTAAGAGGTCGGTAGGGGGTGGAACCAAGGAACCATGTTTGAAGGTGTGTAGTGGGTGGGACCAAGGGATGGTGCTCAATGGTGGGTAGTGGGTGGAATCAAGAGACAATGCTCGGAGATGGGTAGGGCGTTGAACTAAGGGACGGTGCTCGGAGGTGGGTAAGGGGTGGAACCAAGGAACGATGATCAGAGGTGGGTAGGGGGTGAAACCAAGGGATGGGGCTCAGAGGTGGGTAGGGGGTGGAACCAAGGGATGGTGCTCAGAGGTGGGTAGTGGGTGGAACCAAGGGATGGTGCTCAGAGGTGGGTAGGGGGTGGAACCAAGGGATGGTGCTCAGAGGTGGGTAGGGGGTGGAACCAAGGAACGATGCTCAGAGGTGGGAAGGGGACGGGGACCAGGGGAGAGTATACCTGCTCCTATTCTCTGAAAAAAAGAGCCCTGTTCCACAGACCAAAAGGGTGCAAATAAGAAATGTTAATTTTTTGGGTTTACATAGACTTTGATTTATAGAATGTTCATTGCAGTTACCCAATCATTGACAACTACTCACTAGGCTAAATAAACATTTCTACTCCTTTAGTAAATGAACCCAAATGTTCGCCAGCTTCAGAGTGTGCTTAACAATATGAGGTTTCCTGTATTTTTAAAAAATTATTTTAGTAGATCATATGAGCTTAGGATTCTTTTTCCAATCTCCTCTCTGGATCAGATGTGAGTCTACGCAGCGAGCTGGGGTCCTGTAACTTGCAATGTTTGCACTCGTCGGTCGGTAGTGATGTGATGACTGGAGGAAGAGATGAGATCCTCTGGGAACCCAGGACGGAGGAAGCCATAACTACAAAGAACGAGTCATCCCTCTCATCGGGGCCACGAAGAGTCAGACCACTGGTGAGAGACCTGGAGGAGGAAATTCGACTTATCCAAGTCCAGAACATGGAGCTCAACCTGAGACTCAACAACATCACCCAGAGCCCAGGTACAGTGCTTTGTCCCATCCCCCTACACTACCGCCATTTCATGGAAATATAGAGAGAAATGTATGCATGCAATGCATTGAAGACAATGGGGGAGGTGATATTAAGGTAGTTAATAAGGTTGCAATGGGATTTAAAAGACTCCTAAATTAATGTTTTCACTTATATTTTGGTGCATTTTGTCATTTGACTTTTTACATTTAGCAATAAAATGCACAAGAAAAGAAAGAAAAAAAGCACAAAAAAACATTTTTGCCAAAAAAATTGCTGCTTTCATACCTTTGTTTTTCTCGCTGTGAATAAAACACCAAAAAATTCACCAAAAACAAAATTGAAAAAACACAAAGGAATGGAAAAAAATGTGTTGTGTGATGATCATGTGCGATCTGAGGGCTTTGCTTGGTGTGTTCCTCACTAAATCTGTCCTGTAGTCTCGCAAAGTAAAATCAGAGATCGATTTTGATGAAATTTCAGCTGATACGGAATATCATCATTACACTTATAAATCACATTCAGAGTTCATAACAAGAAAACGGTAATTTTCCTGATATTGGTCCTATAAGGCTCATCATGGAGGATCTCCAGTTATCCTTCCTATGGAAGCACCCATTGGAAGTTATATTTGGTGTCCTCGAATTAAACAATTGAAGAATGGAAGGAGAGATCCCGGCCATTTCACCCACCATGAATCTCTGAGAAGCTCCCACCAACTACATTTTCCAAATCCTTTCCCAGAATAGACTGACCTTGTTGGTGGTGTTTTTTCATTGAACTGGAAGTTGTTCCTGTGAGCTCAGCCACATCTTTCATCATCACATGAGTAGATAGGAAGGAGGTAAATGGTTAATTTCCTAATAACATCTCTAAACCCAAAAAATTTTACAAATACAAAACCCCCAATAATCCACCCTCACTCCATGCTGACAGATCTCTGGACACATAGGTCTCCCCACATAGGTCTTCCTCTACCCTGGATGGGTTTGATATCTTCTTTCATCTACACAGCTCAGCACTCCAGTACCAAATATTTATACATACAATGTAATTGTATGGTGCTGCTGGGCTTCACCAACTGTCAGACCCCAGATCTGAACCTGGGACCTCTGTGGTATCTGGCTGTAGCTCGACTTGTTGTGACACCGGAGGTGCTGGACAGCTCCCTGTCTCATCCCTTGGACAGCCTTGCCTTGTATCTTGATTCTGATAAACCACAAACACTTTGTTCCTCCCATGAACGTCCTAAATTCATCCATGTTTCTGCACTTCCCGTTTGCCAGATTATTGTGCTATTTCTTGCTCCTTGCATACCTGCAGCTGGTCTTATCTTTGATACTGCCAACCTTTGGCTTGTTCCTTGACTACGCTTCTGCTGGATCCCAACCTGTAACCATTGTTACTGACCTTTGGCTTTGTTCCTTGACTACGCTTCTGCTGGATCCCAACCTGCAACCATTGTTACTGACCTTTGGCCTTGTTCCTTGACTACGCTTCTGCTGGATCCCTACCTGATATATCTGCTACTAGGCCTTGGCTTGCTCACCTCCTGGTGGCGATCCTGAGGACCGCTATCTGTTAATGACAAGCAGCAAAACTCATCTCCAACATCCAGAGCTCTGGTGAATACCGGTTAGTGCTAAGACCCCGCACCTCAGGTAAGCCTGTGTCATCCGCCAGGGTGATCTGCTTGTGCACTTATCCTGCTGCTTGGTGGGAGTCTCTCTACTGCTATAGGTACTGGTCTCTGAGCCTGATCTCTGACCGTAATGCCAAATGTTGATGAAAGAATGATGGAACTCTTACCATAGAATATGTTCCATACATTTTGTCATGAATTTCTCCTGCTGTTTGAAGGCTTCTCATATCGCCCTCCTTGCTGAATCTCCTCAACCAACACTGAGCTGACATTTCTGCTGAGGTGGAGGTTTTGCCTTGGGAAATGTTGGAGAGATCCCCTGCCCCCCACCAGGGCTCCCCACCAGGGCTCCCCACCAGGGCTCCCCAGAGGCCCGACATTGACTTTCTGTGTCGTACAATAAAATAGGAGAAGAACTAACAGAAGAGAGTACCTTTCCATTTCTTGGCTCACTCTCCAACTGAAAAGATGGCTTCTTGTCTCCATGCCTACAGCAACGTGGATAGGCTCTGACTCTAATCAAATCAGTACCCTGTAACCCGAAATTGTACATAACTGCTGGTAAAGGGGGCCACACAAAACCAGAAGAAGAAACTGATAACATCTTGGAACATGAGGTTCCCAGCCAACTATTGTCCATCAACAAAAATCTTGAGACCTTTCTGTTCTTTTTTACTTTAATTTCAGGGGAAGTAAAATTTTCAGCTCAGCGGGAAGAGTCCCAATACACTGAAGATGTTTCACAATCACTAGAAATGAAGAAACAACAAAGAATTATTGCCTTATTGCAAAATTTTTCCCACAAATTGAAGTATCAGCAGAACGAGTTATTTGGCTTTGTGGTTCCAGTAAGGACAGTTCA
This sequence comes from Lithobates septentrionalis, assembly GCA_037952835.1. NCBI lineage: Eukaryota > Metazoa > Chordata > Amphibia > Anura > Ranidae > Lithobates > Lithobates septentrionalis. Next base: position 264,470 of record JBBDGP010004456.1, read on the forward strand.
TTGGTGGAAAGTAAAAGTTGTTTGAGGTTCCTGGAGCAGTTGGGGAAGACTTTCTTCTGTTTTTTTCTGGGTTGAGGGACCGTAAAGGACAGCAGAAGCAGAGCAGGACTGCTGTTAGAAACCATAAAGCCCAATGCAGCCAACCTAACAGACCCCCCCCCCCCAAAAAAAAAAACACAGTTTTCTTTGATTCAGTTATGAATGAACATAGTGATTGATCGGTACTGATCACTCATTGTGTTCATTCAGGAAAGGAAGGGGCTAGTAAATGTGACGTATTTACTGGACCCTTGACCCACTCTCCATCCTGAAGGATACTATTGTGTGCTGGCAGCTGCTGGTTAGAAGGAGAGGAGGGAGGCCTATGCACTGCAGGGGTAGGGGAGCACACAGGGGAACCTGGACAGCAGGGGGACACATACGGTGCACAGGGAGGGTGAAAGGTGCGGTGGGGGGGGTTCAATTACTGTAACCGATCCCCTGTATGACCCTCTCTGCAGTCGCTGAAAGCTGGCAGGAGGGAGAGGAGAAGAAGCTGGCTTTCAGCTGCTGCAGAGAGAGCTATACAGGGAATTGTTTACAGTAATTGCCCCCCTGCCATGCCGATCACACTCCCTGCCCACATTTGATTCACCCAGCTGCCTGGGCCCTATACAAGAGGACTGGTGGTACCCACTTTATCCACAGCCCTGAAGCAGAGAGTGACGAGGGTGGACAGACCCCCTCCCCCCCCAAAAAAGAAAAACATCTATTACCAAAAACTTACATTTCCCCAGGTAGTTACACCACACAATGGTGACGTAGCGGCTGGTGGGAGGAACCACAGCACCCAGCAGAATTCCTCATTCCGGATTTTTATGTATGTTGTATATGTGGCAGGTCAGCTTTAACAATTGCAGTTCTAAGGATTTATCAGCCCAGCCAATCAGTAAGCAACTTTTCTTTGTGGGGTGAGCTGGGGAGATTATGCACTTTGGGACAACCTTTCTAGAAGGGTGTCTATGCTCTGGACTTTGGCCCAAAGGGGTTGTGATTTGTTGGTTTCTTCCCATCAACATGATCACTGCAAGATGCTGGCCTACTAAAGGAGAGGAAGTCCCTGGGGAGGAAACACGGGAACTTTCTTTCTTATCCCTTAGGAAGGTGCCACCAAGTCTTGGCCCTAAGGAGCGGAAGATCAGTCACTAGCCAGCATGACCTGTACTAGTGATAAGAAAAGATCACAAAGGTGCAGAGGATTGGTTTGTACTGAACGGGATATTTTTGGGTTATTCCACTAACACCATGAAAAGAACCAGATCTGGAAGTGATTGGACTGGGACACCCCAATGTGGCTTGTTCTGCCATTTTAGAATCATCTGCTTTGACCTCAATGGTATCACTTCCCTTCCAGATTTACAGATTATCCTCATACATTGGTGTGACATGAATTGTCCTCGGAGTTCTGACTCACATTGCTGATCTCCACCAAATATTACAGCTCTGGACCAAGATGGAAGCATATGATGGGATGGGACCATATGATGGGATGGGACCATATGATGGGATGGAAGCATATGATGGGATGGAAGCATATGAGGGGATGGGACCATATGAGGGGATGGGACCATATGATGGGATGGGACCATATGAGGGTATGGGACCATATGATGGGATGGGACCATATGATGGGATGGGACCATATGATGGGATGGGACCATATGATGGGATGGAAGCATATGATGGGATGGGACCATATGATGGGATGGGACCATATGATGGGATGGGACCATATGATGGGATGGAAGCATATGATGGGATGGGACCATATGATGGGATGGGACCATATGATGGGATGGGACCATATGATGGGATGGAAGCATATGATGGGATGGAAGCATATGATGGGATGGGACCATATGATGGGATGGAAGCATATGATGGGATGGAAGCATATGATGGGATGGGACCATATGAGGGGATGGGACCATATGATGGGATGGGACCATATGATGGGATGGGACCATATGATGGGATGGGACCATATGAGGGGATGGGACCATATGATGGGATGGGACCATATGAGGGGATGGGACCATATGATGGGATGGGACCATATGATGGGATGGGACCATATGATGGGATGGAAGCATATGAGGGGATGGGACCATATGATGGGATGGGACCATATGAAGGCCTCAATAAAGTAAACATTGTGAATGGCCAGATGTCAAAATGAAGATCTTTGTATTTGATCTGTGACAATACCTCTGATCAGGGAAGAGGACTTTAGTCCTCGACACTCTGAGAAGGAAATCAATGTCAACTGGAGAAGAGATCATCAGGCAGTGAAGTCAGTACCGGTACAGACATACTACCGACCCCAAAGGGATATTCATGTGCAGTTAATGGGCCGACAATGTTATTCAGGGAAAAGGATGCCACATATTGTCTGTATCTTCCGATCACTAGACGATTACCTTCTCCATGATGCCAGTATAGAGCTGATCATACACGATGCAATTTGATTGTACAATCTCCTTTAGTTTACCAAAACTATGCATCAACTGTTCAAATAGAAGTAGATAATGTTGCCAAATTTCCATTAGTGATTACTCAGCAATGAAAGCATGAACGTAAAAAGGGATCTCAGCATTGTTACCTAATATTCTATAATGCTCTGGCCTGGCTTCACTTATGGCAGGTCCTCTTTAATTTATGTGTGTTGGGATATTACATGAGATTTTTATACACTCAGGATGAGATTATTTTCTTCTGTTGAATATTTCATTTTGTTATCAGGGAGAGTGGAGAGAGGAGCCCCGGGGCCCCCAGGAATGAGAGGAGAGAAGGGCGATACAGGTGAGCCTGGAAATCCAAAACCACATAATATATAAAGGTGGGGAGAGGCACAGAGCACAATGGCTGAATGGATTGTGGACGCTCCACCCAGAACTGGATACACATTCCATTATGACCTGTATCTAATTGCAGGACTTCCTGGCCAGAGAGGAGATGGTGGCCCCCCTGGACCGCAGGGACCCCCTGGACCAGCTGGACTTACTGGGCAAGATGGTGAGAAAGAAACTGCCTGTGTAAAGAGGAGGAGCTTATGTCATGTGGATATCTCTACAGAGAGGAGGAGGAGGGGATTACCATATATACAGAGATTATGGGGGGGAGGGGCTCCCAATAGATGATATCATAGAACATACAATGAGGGGATAATAATTATTCTTATTTTGAATCATATACACCTGAATATATTAGATTACCAACTATTATAATGTCATACAAATGATAAATCGTCAATTTCGCTCACTAGCCAAGTTATATTTTTGTCTCCCGAAGGTGTGAGAGGTGAACCAGGAGTACCGGGACAAAAAGGTAAAATAATCTCAAATGTACACAATCATCTTCCTGCAAAATATCCAATGAATGCCAATATTTCTTATGGCTACCAGGAGTCATCATGGTCACTGGGAGCCACCATGGCCACCAAGAGTTATCATGGCCACCAAGAATCATTATGGTTGCCAGGATTAATCAAGACTGCCTGACGTCATCATGGCCACCAGGAGTCATAATGTCCTAACTTCATGGCCATAAGGAGTCATCATGGCAGGTTGAAGACATCATGGCTGCTTGGAATCATTGTGCCGGGAGTCATCATGGGTGTGGGGGCTTATCATAGCCATTTGAGACCACCATGGCCACTGGGAGTCATCAAAACCAACTAAAGTCATCATGGTTGCTGGGTGTCATCATGACCGGCTAGACTCATCACAGCCACAGAGAGTCCTTATGACTGCCTAAAGTTACAATGACCATTGGAAGCCATTATGGCCATCTGAAGTCATCTTGACCACTGAATATCATAAGAGGACACAGGTCATTGTGAAAGAGGAGATGTCACTGTCGAAAATTGGATTCCGTTTGGCTTTCTCCATATGAAACAGTTCTTCATTCATTGTTATATATTTTATTACTTTTACAATAGGAGATCATCTTGTAGATTGTGAGAGTTTTGGACGAGGTTCATATCATCTGTATTGGATTCTACTGACATTAAATTGTTAATATACAGATTTATGTCCCTATCATTGTGTATTCCAGGTGACCTGGGGGCTCCGGGGGTTCCTGGCCCCTCCGGTGTACAGGGCCCAGCGGGAGATAAAGGAGATAAAGGTGACAACGGGATGAATGGATTACCAGGTATGAAATAAATGAATACACACAGAGAAGCCATCACCCCAAACAGAGAACCTTGATGCCAGAGCCAGAATAAGACCAATCAAGGCTTTAGGCAGGTTAGCAGATCTGAGCACCTCCACCTTCTAAGCCAGTGTTTCTCAACCTCGGTCCTCAACAGGGGCGGACTGACAACTCATGGGCCCCCGGGCAATAGGAAATTATGGGGCCCTCGGGCAATAGAAGATTATGGGGCCCTCAGGCAATAGGAGATTATGGGGCCACACAGTATACACACATACAGCATACACACACAGGCACACAATATACACACACAGTATACACACACATAATACACATACACACACTGAAAAGGTACTGGAGAGGCGGGGCAGCTATAATCATGGGATTTTTTTAAAAACACAGATTTTTACATACTCTCCCTGGTTTTATTGAGGCTGGCAACCCTGATGGGGCCCCCTAGTGGCATGGGGCCCTCAGGCAGTGCCGAGTGCCCGAATGGTCAGTCCGCCCCTTGTCCTCAAGTACCTCCAACAGGCCATGTTTGCAGGTTTTGCTTTATCTTGCACAGGTGCTTTAAATCAGAGTCAATGGTTTGGTATTTTGGACAGCTATTTTATCTAAGAGAGGTTCCTAAAACATGGCCTGTTGGGGGTACTTGAGGACTGAGGTTTAGAACCACTGCAGTGCAAGCCACCCAGATGTCCAACATGCACCCTGTTCACATATTTCAGTACTATCAGAAAATAGCATTATGGACTTTCACATTTACCAAAGACACTCCAAAGCTATATATGTTCTGAAAGCACAAGATCTATAGAAAAACATATTATAATACCAATTACACTATATTACCAAAAGTATTGGGACGCCTGCCTTTACACACACATGAACTTTAATGGCAGATCCCAGTCTTAGTCCGTAGGGTTCAATATCGAGTTGGCCCATCCTTTGCAGTTATAACAGCTTCAACTCTTCTGGGCCGTCCAAAGGTGTTCTATCGGGTTGAGGTCAGGACTCTGTGCAGGCCAGTCAAGTTCCTCCACCTCAAACTCGCTCATCCATGTCTTTATGGACCTTGCTGGATACACATTCCATTATGACCTGTATCTGATTACAGGACTTCCTGGCCAGAGAGGAGATGGTGGCCCCCCTGGATCGCAGGGACCCCCTGGACCAGCTGGACTTAATGGGCAACACGGTGAGAAAGAAACTGCCTGTGTAAAGAGGAGGAGCTTATATCATGTGGATATCTCTACAGAGAGGAGGAGGAGGGGATTACCATATATACAGAGATTATGGGGGGGAGGGGCTCCCAATAGATGATATCATAGAACATACAATGAGGGGATAATGATATTACATTACTAATTATTATAATGTCATACAAATGATAAATAGTAAATTCTGCTCACTAGCCAAGTTATATTTTTATCTTCTAAAGGGGTGAAAGGTGAACCAGGAGTGCCGGGACAAAAAGGTAAAATAATCTCAAATCACACAATCATCTTTTTGCAAAATATCCAATGAATGCCAATATTTATTATGGCCACCAAAAGTTATCATGGCCACCAAAAATCATTATGGTTTCCAGGAGTCATCATGGTCACCAAGAGTTATCATGGCCTCCTTAAGTCATCATGACTGCCTGGAGTCATCATGGCCCTTTGAGATCACCATGGCTGCCAGGCATAATCAAGACCACCAAAATAAATTGTGGTTTCTGGGAGTCATCATGGCCACCAGGAGTCATAATGTCCAAACATTATTATGGCCACAGGGAATCGTCATGGCAGCTTGAAGACATCATGGCTGCATGGAAACATTGTGGCCCCTGAAATCACCATGGTCATCAAGAGTCATCATGGGTGTGGGGACTCATCAAGGTCATTTGAGACAACCATGGTTATTGGGAGTCATTAAGGCCAACTAAAGTCATCATGGTTGCCAGGAAACATCATGGCCGCTGGGTGTCATCATTACCGCCTGAACTCATCATGGCCACAAAGAGTCATTATGGCTGCCCAAAGTTTCAATATCCATTGGAAGCCATCATGGCCACCTGAAGTTATCTTGACCATATCATAAGAGGACACAGGTCCTTGTGAAAGAGGAGATGTCACGGGTGAAAGTTGGATTTTGTTTGGCTTTCTCCATATGAAATAGTTCTTCATTCATTGTTATATAATTTATTACCTTTGCAATAAGAGATCTTCTTGTAGATTGTGAGAGTTTTGTATCGGGTTTATATCATCTGTATTGGATTCTAATGACATTAAATTGTGGATATACAGATTACCATTACCTTATCATTGTGTATTCCAGGTGACCTGGGGGCTCCGGGGGTTCCTGGCCCCTCCGGTGAACAGGGCCCAGCGGGAAAGAAAGGAGATAAAGGTGACAACGGGATTAATGGATTACAAGGTATGAAATAAATGAATACACACAGAGAAGCCATCACCCCAAACAGAGAACCTCGATGTCAGGTCCGGAGTAAGACCAATCAAGGCTTTAGGCAGATTAGCAGCTTTGGGCACCTCCACATTCCAAGCCACCCTGATGTCCAACGTGCAGCCTGTTCACATTTTCCAGTACTATGAGAAAATAGCCTAATGGACTTTTACATTTATCAAAGACACTCTAAAGCTATATATTTTCTGAAACCACAAGATCTATAGAAAAACATATTATAGTACCAAATACACCATATTACCAAAAGTATTGGGACGTAAACTTTAATGACATCCCAGTCTTGGTCCGGAGGGTTCAATATTGAGTTGGCTCCACCCTTTGCAGCTATAACAGCTTCACCTCTTCTGGGAAGGCCGTCCACAAGGTTAAGGAGTAGACAGTTTTCCACACTCTGCCTCCTGTAGGAGAGAAGGACTAACTGCGCTGAGGTTGTAATGCACAGACCACCAGCCAGGGCTGCACCCACAATCATAATCAGGTGACGCATTAAAACATTTGCAGCTCACCAGCTGACCCTGAATATTATTTTATCACCGGCGTGTGTGGGGATCACTAACATGTGCAACATAATAGGTGTTCAAAAACCTCTGTCTATACTAAGCGGTGAGGAGAAACTCTTAGATTTTATTTATCGTGTTCAGACGCTTTATGCATTGATATACCTCCACATATCCAGTCTGTCCAGTCCATATGGTCACCTGCTGACTAGTGACCTTGGGAACATGGAAGAAACAGGGAGGATCTAGCGAGGACTGAACTAATAAGCGCTGAACAGGAGGGGGGGACAGAAATTAATATCTAAACACGTAAACAAGCAAGCTGTAGCGGCTCCAATCACCACTTCCAAGTTCAGTGTAAAGTAACCTTAATTTCCCCCCACTCTTCATCCTGACTTCTGATTGGCCGCAGTGCCTCCGGACTCGCAGAAAAGCCATGTGATTGCTGCGGCCTGGAAGTGCTGGTGCCACGGCATCCACTTCTACAGAAAACAGAGCTGACGTAGACCCGTACCAAGCTGTCTGCCTAGGTGACCTTGTGGGTAATGCGGGACAGCTTGATGTGCAGAAAGACATACCACCACACTGAGTGGTGCACCACCATGTACTCCGAACACCCTCCATCACCAGTACCATGATGGCGGCCATGGGCTGGGTAGATGGACTCATCTCAATGTGTAGAGGGGAGCGGAATACAAGAAAAGGTCACTGCCCCCACCTATAACTGGTCTTCACAGCAAGGAGCACTGGAAGGGCAAACGCATGTCAAATAAAACCAAAGAATTTCCACACTCAACTTACCAACCAGCCTGCGACCAACCGAATGAACCTGCCTATCAGTATGTGCTAAAAACAGGGGTTTAGTTGCACACATTTGCAAATACATGGGTAAGCTGCAGGCCACGGCAAGGCACCCTGCATCCTGCAGACCCCAACTGGGTGCTGGGTGTTCAGTGTCTTCCTGAGCCTTTAAGGAGGGTTCTCCAGTCATCTGCCCTTCATCTATCCATCAGAATACATGATGGGCTCCCACGGTGGAGACTCTTCCAAGTCAGAGTTGGGGTCTGCAGGATACAGGGGGCCTTGCCGTGGCCTTCAGCTTACGCATGTATTTGCAAATGTGTGCAACGAAACCCCTGATTTTAGCAGAATGTATATACTCTGTGCTCATTGTCATCTGTTCTTCCTGTACAGGTCCTGCTGGAGTACCCGGAAATCAGGGAGTCAAAGGTGACCCAGGTACCCCAGCCAATCACAGCTCTGTGTACTGACTGTGTATACTATTCTATACATCACACTGAGACAACAAACAGGAGGCCATTCTCTGCGATCGATTACCAGTTACTGCACATACACCACTCCATATATATGGGAGAGGAGTGAACACTGGGGAGGAGAGCAGACAGGGAGATGAGAGTATACTCGCTGAGGGTGTAAAGGAGAGATGGGAGAGGAGTGAACACTGAGGAGTAGGGATGAGCCGAACACCACCCTGTTCGGTTCGCACCAGAACATGCGAACAGGAAAAAAGTTTGTGCGAACACCGTTAAAGTCTATGGGACACGAACATGAATAATCCAAAGTGCTAATTTTAAAGGCTTATATGCAAGTTATTGTCATAAAAAGTGTTTGGGGACCCGGGTCCTGCCCCAGGGGACATGAATCATGCAAAAAAAAGTTTTAAAAACTGCCGTTTTTTCAGGAGCAGTGATTTTAATAATGCTTAAAGTCAAACAATAAAAGTGTAATATCCCTTTAAATTTTGTAGCTGGGGGGTGTCTATAGTATCCCTGTAAAGGGGCGCATGTTTCCAGTGTTTAGAACAGTCTGACAGCAAAATGACATTTCGAAGGAAAAAACCCATTTAAAACTACTCGCGGCTATTGCATTGCCAGTCAGACAATACACATAGAAGTTCATTGATAAAAACGGCATGGGAATTCCCCACAGGGGAACCCCGAACCAAAATTTAAAAAAAAATGACATGGGGGTCCCCCTAAATTCCATACCAGACCCTTCAGGTCTGGTACGGATTTTAAGGGGAACCCCGCGCCAAAAAAAGAACCGGCGTGGGGTCCCCCCAAAAATCCATACCAGACCCTTATCCGAGCACGCAACCTGGCAGGCCGCAGGAAAAGAGGAGGGGACGTGAGAGCGCCCCCCCCTCCTGAACCGTACCAGGCCACATGCCCTCAACATTGGGAGGGTGCTTTGGGGTAGCCCCCCAAAACACCTTGTCCCCATGTTAATGAGGACAAGGGCCTCATCCCCACAACCCTGGCCGGTGGTTGTGGGGGTCTGCGGGCAGGGGGCTTATCGGAATCTGGAAGCCCCCTTTAACAAGGGGACCCCCAGATCCCGGCCCCCCCCCTGTGTGAAATGGTAAGGGGGTACTTACCCCTACCATTTCACTAAAAAACTGTCAAAAATGTTAAAAATGACAAGAGACAGTTTTTGACAATTCCTTTATTTAAATGCTGGCATGGGGGGAGGCTCCCGCTCTTCTCTTCATCTTCTTCTCCTCTTCTTTTCTTCTCTTCCTCATTTTCTTCTCCGGGCCGCTCCGCATCCATGCTGGTATGGAGGGAGGTTCCCGCTGTGTGACGGCGTCTCCTCGTCTGACGGTTCTTAAATAACGGGGGGCAGGGCCACCCGGTGACCCTGCCCCCCTCTGACACAGGGTGACTTGACGGGACTTCCCTAAGACGGGGAATGCCACAGGGAAGTCCCGTCATGTCCCGTGCGTCAGGGGGGGGCGGGATCACCAGGTGGCCCCGCCCCCCGTTATTTAAAAACCGTCAGACGAGGAGAAGAAGAGAAGAAAAGAAGAGGAGAAGAAGATGATGAAGAAGATGAAGAGAAGAGCGGGAGCCTCCCCCCATGCCATGGGTGCGGAGCGGCCTGAGGAGAAGAAGATAGAAGATGCCGCGGAGGAGATGCTGGACGAGAATGCCGGAGGAAGAACCAGAAGAACCAGAAGAAGAAGATGAAGGAAGATAGAAGAAAGAAGAAGCATTTAAATAAAGGAATTGTCAAAAACTGTCTCTTGTCATTTTAAACATTTTTGACAGTTTTTTAGTGAAATGGTAGGGGTAAGTACCCCCTTACCATTTCACACAGGGGGGCCGGGATCTGGGGGTCCCCTTGTTAAAGGGGGCTTCCAGATTCCGATAAGCCCCCCGCCCACAGACCCCCACAACCACCGGCCAGGGTTGTGGGGATGAGGCCCTTGTCCTCATCAACATGGGGACAAGGTGTTTTGGGGGGCTACCCCAAAGCACCCTCCCAATGTTGAGGGCATGTGGCCTGGTACGGTTCAGGAAGGGGGGGCACTCTCTCGTCCCCCCCTCTTTTCCTGCGGCCTGCCAGGTTGCGTGCTCGGATAAGGGTCTGGTACCCCACGCCGTTTTTTTTTTGGCGCGGGGTTCCCCTTAAAATCCATACCAGACCCCAGGTCTGGTATGGAATTTAGGGGGACCCCCACGTCATTTTTTTTTAAAAATTTTGGTTCGGGGTTCCCCTGTGGGGAATTCCCATGCCGTTTTTATCAATGAACTTCTATGTGTATTGTCGGCAATGCAATAGCCGCGGGTAGTTTTAAATGGGTTTTTTCCTTCGAAATGTCATTTTGCTGTCAGACTGTTCTAAACACGGGAAACACGCGCCCCTTTACAGGCATACTACAGACACCCCCAGCTACGAAATTTAAAGGAATATTACACTTTTATTTCACTTTAAGCATTATTAAAATCACTGCTCCTGAAAAAACGGCCGTTTTTAAAACTTTTTTTTGCATTGATCCATGTCCCCTGGGGCAGGACCCGGGTCCCCAAACACTTTTTATGACAATAACTTGCATATAAACCTTTAAAATTAGCACTTTTGATTTCTCCCATAGACTTTTAAAGGGTGTTCCGCAGCATTCTAATTTGCCGCGAACACCCCAAATTGTTCGCTGTTCGGCGAACTTGTGAACAGCCAATGTTCGAGTCGAGCATGAGTTCGACTCGAACTCGAAGCTCATCCCTACTGAGGAGGAGAGCAGACAGGGAGATGAGAGTCTGGATACTGGGAACTGAGAAGTTAGGTGTGCTGGATGGGGCGGGGGACCAATGGGAATGCTGGGGCTCGGATATACATGAAGTTCTAATGGATGTGCTGGGGTGGGATATAGAGGAAGGACCAATGGGTATTCGGGGGGCGAGATATCAGAGGAGTGGATGCAGAATCCCCCATGTGAAATGAGCCCTCAGTTTTAATATGATGTTGGATTGGATGGATAGGCGAGAATATACACACGTTGTATACCACTCCTCACCTCACTTCTGTATACATCACCTCAGTCCTATATACATCGCCTTTATTATATACCAGCACCCCAAATCAAGATATACTATGTTGTCTGTACACTATCCCCCATCCCCTAACAGAGAACTTTCTTCTAGGAATGAAAGGAGAGGCTGGTGAGAAAGGCTTCAAAGGAATAATAGGTAAGACAGCTCTCCCTGTATGAGGGCCAGGTGAGACCGTCCTCCCTGTATGAGGGCCAGGTGAGACCGTCCTCCCTGTATGAGAGCCAGGTGAGAGAGTCCTCCCTGTATGAGAGACAGGTGAGAGAGTCCTCCCTGTATGAGGGCCAGGTGAGACATTCCACCCGGTATGAAGGCCAGGTGAGAGAGTCCTCCCTGTATGAGGGCCAGGTGAGACCGTCCTCCCTGTATGAGGGCCAGGTGAGACCGTCCTCCCTGTATGAGGGCCAGGTGAGACAGTCCTCCCTGTATGAGGGCCAGGTGAGACAGTCCTCCCTGTATGAGGGCCAGGTGAGACCGTCCTCCCTGTATGAGGGCCAGGTGAGAGAGTCCTCCCTGTATGAGAGCCAGGTGAGACCGTCCTCCCTGTATGAGAGCCAGGTGAGAGAGTCCTCCCTGTATGAGGGCCAGGTGAGAGAGTCCTCCCTGTATGAGAGACAGGTGAGAGAGTCCTCCCTGTATGAGAGACAGGTGAGAGAGTCCTCCCTGTATGAGAGACAGGTGAGAGAGTCCTCCCTGTATGAGGGCCAGGTGAGACATTCCACCCGGTATGAAGGCCAGATGAGACCGTCTTCCCTGTATGAGGGCCAGGTGAGACCGTCCTCCCTGTATGAGGGCCAGGTGAGACCGTCCTCCCTGTATGAGGGCCAGGTGAGACCGTCTTCCCTGTATGAGGGCCAGGTGAGACCGTCTTCCCTGTATGAGGGCCAGGTGAGACAATCCTCCCTGTATGAGATCCAGGTGAGACAGTCCTCCCTGTATGAGGGCCAGGTGAGACAGTCCTCCCTGTATGAGGGCCAGGTGAGACAGTCCTCCCTGTATGAGGGCCAGGTGAGACAGTCCTCCCTGTATGAGGGCCAGGTGAGACAGTCCTCCCTGTATGAGGGCCAGGTGAGACCGTCCTCCCTGTATGAGGGCCACACATTGCATGTTTGTGAATTTTTTTTTTCAGAGCAGGAGACAAATGACTTTATTTTGTATTTCATTGCTGCTCATCAATGTAAATCGGCCCATTGAAGTCAAAGTCTTTATATTTTTATTGTGTTGGACATGCTCTACACAATGCTGTGTTAATGAGGCCCTTGAAGTGGAAGTTGGACTTGAAACCTGACAAGACATGAAAATCTGACATGCAATTGGTTCTTTATTCTGATTGCAGGATTCCCTGGGCAAAAGGGAGAAAGAGGAACCAGTGGAAGTGTGGGACTACCGGGGCCCCAGGGACCTCCAGGGCCAGCAGGAACCAATGGGAAGGATGGTGAGACATGATGAGAGGAGGCATGAAGATCACCTGTCCAACACAATCCAATATTTTACACTTCAGCTATGTTCATCCAGAAGAAGTCAAAACATACCTCCAGGCAATCAGCTGGAATCCTATCCTCTGAGAGGGGAAATTCCTTTCCGACAAGGACTAGGGCTCCATCACTGGGCTGGGGTGTGCGGTGGGCAATGTCTCTCACATTGTTTGGAGATATGGAAGGGATGGTGGTAGTGTCCATACACATTAGATGGTTGGAGGCCTATTGGCATCGGGCACCGGTTGTGATGTCTGTGGCCACCTACAGAGGGGAATAGGATTTATCAGATTGGGGTGTGGATTAGGATGGGGTGACACTGACCAGTATCAGATAATTAGACTCAGATACTTATACCTGATATATATCATGACACCCACTTCTCTCACAGGATTGAAAGGTGAACTGGGAAAGCCGGGACCAAATGGACAAAAAGGTGAAATTGTTTTCTATCTTCCATTGTATTGAGTGATAGATGGTGAGTGCTGGAAATGGCCCTATGTCCCACTGGTGGCCCCTCAGGTTCCTTGTTGGGGATCCTGGGGTCCCATTCCATACATATTTCATTCAACCTAAAGCAAACAGCAAAACGTAAACCAAAGTGATGTTGTCATCCATAGGTGACATGGGGGCTGTTGGCGTTCGTGGCCCCCCTGGTGTACAGGGCCTGCGGGGTGAGAAAGGAAGCAAAGGGGACATCGGAACAAGAGGCATTCCAGGTGAGAAGATCTGGGAAGAATGAGGGGACCAATCAGATTGGTGGGGCGGGGTGTATTGGGTTTGGGTCCAGTTACCATACCTGTTAAGGTGTACTTGTGAAGGAACAGTCATGTGACCTCTGACCTCAGCAATGGTGCTTCCCCTTTTTCTCACATGACCGGCTCCTTCTATATTTACTGCATGGAGAGTTTCATGTACAACACTGAGACTGATCATATGATTGTAGTAGGCAGCTCCTTCCACTGAACACTCACTTTCAGGATGGGCACTGCCATGTATCTCTCATAATGAGACCCCAATACTAGAATGCTGTGTGATGTGAGATGACCCCCTACTCCTACTGTGTTTCCTCCTGTACAGGCTCTGCCGGACCCCCAGGAGAGAAGGCACAGAAAGGTGACCCAGGTACGTCACATTTTATCCACCATTTGTATGTGGGGTACTCTGTCCTCACCTACCATTCCTATATGGGACACCCCTTCCTTACCACTACTATATGGGATGCCTCTCCCCAAGCATTATTATATGCATTGCTCCCTTCACCTTTTTTATATGGGGTGTCCCCTTTATTTCTTTATCAGTAGCCCATCCTCAATCAGTCCTCTATGGCGCACCCCTCCCCCACCATTCCTATATAGGGTGCCCCATACCAATCTCATATGCCAAAAAGCATTACTATAAAGGGTGCGCTCTCCACCCTTTCTATATGGGGTGTCCCACCATTTCTATGTGGGGTACGCCTCACCCAACATTTATATATGGGACACCCCTGCCTCACCAGTACTATATGGGATGCCCCTCCCCATGCATTTTTAATATGGCGTGCCCCCCACCATTTCTTTATGAGATGCCCCTCCTCAATCAGTTCTGTAAGGGGCACCCCTCCCCACCATTCCTATATGAGATACATGTGCCCCACCAGTACTATATGGGATTATCCTACACATGCATTACTTTTGGGGTGCTCTGTCCACCATTTCTATAAGGAGTGCCCCCACCATTCCTATATGGGATGCCCTCCCCCATCCTTCCTAAATGGGACACTTCTGCTGACCGTTGCTATGCGATATGGGGTGCCCCCCACCATTCCTATGACTGCTGTGCTCTGAGGAAGAGGGGAGTTCCCCTCGAAACGCGTCAGCTAGCAGTGACCCCTGTGAGTTCCCATGTGACCTCTGGTGGGTTCCGCTGATTCTAGACTGCATGCTGTTATTGGAAGATTGTTTACACTATGAGATCTTCCACAACTGTTTGTAAGTAGTTCCTTTTTATCATTGGTTTTAATAAATTTACACCCAAAGGATAATGCACATGGCTGGTGCGCCCCTTCTTTCTTTTTTCTCTTTTTTTACACCATTCCTATACGGGGTGCCCCTCCCCCACCCTTCCTAAATGGGACACATCTACCCACCATTGCTATATAGGGTGCCCCCCTACCATTCCTTTTTGGGGTTATTTACTATCTCGTATCTCTTGCAGGAGTGAAGGGGAGCATGGGACAGAAAGGTGTAGAAGGACGGGCAGGTAAGAGTCCCCATGAAGGCCTCATTCTTAAATATGAATCTGGGTAGTGGGCATGGGTAGAACAGATAGTTCTTGTGACCTAGCCGGGACACAGGCTTTTGGAGGGGACTGAATGCCAGTCTCTTGCCGACCGATTATGGGCCCTGGCATTTGGGGGAACGGTGCTCTTTGTGAGCTGCATGTCTGGGGACCCTGGAGGTGAAGTTACTTTAGATTCAGGTCCATTTCCCCCCAAAACACAAAACTTTGGGAACCCCGTATGTGCCATATTATAGATAGTGACTGCTTCACCATAGTTGCCAACATTGAAAAAAAAATATGTGGGACACTTTTTTGGCTGTAGGCGGAGCCGTACAATAATTAGGGGGCGGGGCATTCGTTTGTAGGCATGGCTTAGAAAATTTATAAGTGCAGTGCGCCGCTGCGAAAATGGGCGTGGCTTATGCGGAAAAGTGGGTGTGGCTTACGTGAAAACGGGTGTGGCTTATGTGACAGTGGGTGTGGCTTAAATGGGCGTGGCTCAAGAGTGTGTGGTTAGAGTCTGAGATGAATGAGGGATGGAGAGGGGGAGAAGGAAAGGAGGAGAGGGAAATGACGGGACAGCAGCCCCAGATCCTACACAATAGAAATATGTGTATTCTAGAAAGTTTAACAATCAGCAGATAAAGATACTCCAAACGCCTGGTGTTAGCACTTCAATCATCCCGGCACCATGGTTGTTATGTTGTCAGGATGATTGAAGCGCATTATTTCTATTATTACATTGTAATATAAAATGAAATCATTCAACTCACCATAATGCCGAATCAGTGGGATCCCTGAGCGTGTCACTAGCCACGTCGCCTGCCACCAGCAGAGTCTGTCCTTGCATTAGGTGCCACCAGCAGAGTCCGTCCTTGCATCAGGTGCCCCCGGCAGAGTCTGTCCTTGCATCAGGTGCCACCAGCAGAGTCTGTCCTTGCATCAGGTGCCACCAGCAGAATCTGTCCTTGCATCAGGTGCCCCCGCCATAGTCTGTCCTTGCATCAGGTGCCCCCGCCAGAGTCTGTATAGACCCCCTCAGTGCAGACCCCCCCTCTATTAGTGCAGACCCGCCCTCAGTGCAGCCCCCCTGTATTATTGCAGCCCCCCCTCTATTAGTGCAGCCCCCCTCTATTAGTGCAGACCCCCTCAGTGCAGCCCCCCTCTATTAGTGCAGCCCCCCCTCAGTGCAGCCCCCCTCTATTAGTGCAGCCCCCCTCAGTACAGCCCCCCTCTATTAGTGCAGCCCCCCCAGTGCAGTCCCCCTCTATTAGTGCAGCCCCCCTCAGTGCAGCCCCCTCTATTAGTGCAGACCCCCCCTCAGTGCAGCCCCCCTCTATTAGTGCAGCCCCCCTCAGTGCAGCCCCCCCTCAGTTAGTGCAGCCCAATCCTCAGTGCAGCCCCCCTCAGTGCAGCCCCCCCTCTATTAGTGCAGACCCCCCTCAGTGCAGCCCCCCCTCAGTTAGTGCAGCCCCCCCTCAGTGCAGCCCCCCTCAATTAGTGCAGCCCCCCCCTCAATGCAGCCCGGCCCCCGCTCAGTGCAGGAGCGGCCGGTGTTCTGCCGAGAAAGTTCCCCTCGGCAATGGAGGACCCCCTGTACTGCGCAGGCGCAGCACTTGCGCAGTACGGGGCTGGGGAACTTTCAGCAAGTCACGGCGATGGCGCCGTGTCTTCTGCTCGCTTCAGTGGAGAGGGGAGGGGCCGTGCAGCTAAAGAAGCCGCTTCATTGGCTGCACAGATCGAGCCCCCTTCCTCTCTCCACTCAACACTAGGGGAAGATAAAGCGGCGGTGGCGGCTGCCATTTTGCTGGAGCCCGCTGCTCCAAAAACAAAAAAAACAACATTCCCGATTTTCCTTATGGAAAATCCCGATTCGGGACAGCCTCCAATCAGGACGAGGGTCCAAAATCGGGATTGTCCCGGGAAAATCGGGACTGTTGGCAACTATGCTTCACAATGCTCATGCTGTTGTGTACTGTTTGCTGTGCTGGTTTGGGGTGGGGATGTATTCCAATGTTCTATTGTGTCTGTCTGCTTTGGATATCACAGGATGTATCTCTATGGAGGGAGGGGGGATTCCAGCAGCTCTCCTTGCTGATAAGACTGTGTGCTGATGAGAAGTTTGAACACACCTGACCTGTGACCTGTGTCATTGGACGGTTTAACCCGCCCTCTTTTCCAAGGGTGGGGGGAAAGAGTGTTCTGAGTTATTTTATCTGTTGTGTCCATGTGTGATAATAAAGGTGTTGATTCCTGTTTGACCCTCAAGACAGAGCCTTGTCTCGTATTTGGGGGAGACTTATTCGTATGGGTTTCTTGTTCGGCTGATCGGAGTGTTCGGTAGCTGCCTTGGTGTTCGGGAAGGGAATGTCCTAAAGGACTTTAACCCCTTTCATACTTGGGGTGTCGTTACAGTTCTCATTTCAGATGGACATTTCAGACATTGAGCGATATTGAAATCTGAACGTTTGCATCGGACTCAGAGAATAAGATCTCCCTCCACAATATTCAGTCATATGGATGAGAAATAGTCTGAAAATTGTTTATTCCTTCTGCAGGAGCTAATGGTTATCCTGGGAGTAAAGGGCAGATGGGACTCCCAGGACCTCCAGGGCCAAAGGGGGAGCCTGGCGAGGAAGGTAAGACCAGATCTAGAAGCAGCATAGTTTGACCTAGAACCTGAGTGACCAGAGATAGAATGTGCGTGATGAGATTGTGACTGAGGAGGAGAGATGCACCTAGAACCATAATAGTAAGATCTGGATAAAACCTCAAATATACAGGAGATCATCTAGAACCTGAGATATAAGGTATAGAACCTGGAATACACACTCACCGGCCACTTTATTAGGTCCCCCTTGCTAGTAGTGGGTTGGAACCCCCTTTTATTAGGTCCCCCTTGCTGGTATCAGGTTGGACCCCCTTTATTAGGTCCCCCTGCTAGTAGCGGGTTGGACCCCCTTTATTAGGTCCCCCTTGCTAGTATTGGGTTGGACTCCCTTTATTAGGTCCCCCTTGCTAGTATTGGGTTGGACCCCCTTTATTAGGTCCCCCTTGCTAGTAGCCGGTTGGACCCCCTTTATTAGATCCCCTTGCTAGTAGTGGGTTAGACCCCCTTTATTAGGTCCCCCTTGCTAGTAGTGGGTTAGACCCCCTTTATTAGGTCCCCCTTGCTAGTATCGGGTTGGACCCCCTTTATTAGGTCCCCTTGCTAGTAGTGGGTTGGACCCATTTATTAGGCCCCCCTTGCTAGTAGCGGGTTGGACCCCCTTTATTAGGTAGACCTTGCTAGTAGCGGGTTGGACCCCCTTTATTAAGTCCCCCTTGCTAGTAGTGGGTTGGACCCCCTTTATTAAGTCCCCCTTGCTAGTAGTGGGTTGGACCCCCTTTATTAGGTCCCCCTTGCTAGTAGCGGGTTAGACCCCCTTTATTAGGTACACCTTGCTAGTAGCGGGTTGGACCCCCTTTATTAGCTCCCCCTTGCTAGTAGTGGGTTGGACCCCCTTTATTAGCTCCCCCTTGCTAGTAGTGGGTTGGACCCCCTTTATTAGGTCCCCCTTGCTAGTAGTGGGTTAGACCCCTTTTATTAGGTCCCCCTTGCTAGTAGTGGGTTAGACCCCCTTTATTAGGTCCCCTTGCTAGTAGTTGGTTGGACAACCTTTATTAGGTCCCCCTTGCTAGTAGCGGGTTAGACCCCCTTTATTAGGTCCCCCTTGCTAGTAGCGGGTTAGACCCCCTTTATTAGGTCCCCCTTGCTGGTAGCGGGTTGGACCCCCTTTTGCCTTCATTCTTGGTGGAATAGATACAACAAGGTATTGGAAACGTTCCTCAGAGATTTTCCTCCATAGTGACCTGATGACATCACACAGTTGCTACATTTTCCTCTGCCGCTCACTGGATATTTTCTCTTTTTCCCACCATTCTCTGTAATCCCCGAGATGGTTGTGTGTGAAAATCCCAGAAATCCTCAGACCGGCCCGTCTGCCCCCATGCCACGTTCAAAGTCACCCAGATCCCCTTTCTTCCCCATTCTGATGCAGCAAGTCGTCTTCACCGCATTTTGTTTTTTAAATGTTTTGAGTTGCTGCCCTGTGATTGGCTGAATAGCAATTTCTGTTACCAAGCAATGGAACAGGTGTACCTAATAAAGTGGCCGGTGAGTGTGTGATCTAGACCAGTGGTCCTGGAAACTGCTGCCCATGGACCGAATGTGGCCCTTTGCTATCCTTTATCTGGCCCTCGGAGTGCCTCTTCCTCTCACTGACACCAACAATGGGGCATTTTTCCTCCCACTTATATACCATAATGGGGCACTATTCCCCCTACTGATATCAATAATGGGGCACTATTCCTCCTACTGATATCAATAATGGGGCACTATTCCTCCTACTGATATCAATAATGGGGCACTATTCCTCCTACTGATATCAATAATGGGGCACTATTCCTCCTACCGATATCAATAATGGGGCACTATTCCTCCTACTGATATCAATAATGGGGCACTATTCCTCCTACTGATATCAATAATGGGGCACTATTCCTCCTACTGACCACAGATGTTATGTAATTGTTTTACTCCCATTGGCCACTCCGGCCCCTCTAAAGTCTGAAGGACAGTAAACTGGCCCTTTGCTTAGAACGTTTGGGGACATATCTGAACCTGGCATTTACAGAGAATGGTCTAGATTAGAACATGAGACCTGAACCTGACCTATATAATCTAGACCCTGACCTATATGATCTAGACCCTGACCTATATGATCTAGACCCTGTCCTATATGATCTGGACCCTGACCTATATGATCTAGACCCTGAGCTATAAGAGCTAGACCCTGACCTATATGATCTAGAACCACTGAGGCAGAATCCCAGCCAATGGACATAGTGAATGGACAGCAGGATCTATAATCAGAATTTCTATCAGATGTGTCAGACGTCAGTGAACGTTCGATGTAATATTCTGAAAACAATTCCTAATAATGTGATTTTCTTTTATCTTCACACAGTGCGTCCACTTGTATATGAAGGTAAGTACACGTCATTAGATATATGTCCGTGGGGGGGGGGGGGGGGGGGGGATGTCTCATGGCTAGGGATGAGCTTCGTGTTCGACTCAAACATCGCATGTTCGACCGTTCGCCAAATTACGAACGATATGGGCCGTTCACGCCAAATTCGAGTGGCGCGTCACGGCTCATAATTCACCGCGGCATCGCAGTGCATTGCTGGCTGCTGATTGGCCAAGCCTGCACTATGACCCGCATGCTTGGCCAATCACAGCGCCCTCTGAACAGAGAGCCGTAATTGGCCAAAGCCGAGGCTTTGGCCAATTATGGCTCAAGGGGTTTAGTACACGCCCCAGACTATATAAGGCCGCCTGCACGTCTTCCCTGTGTAGTGTGTTCCGGCGTTCAGAGATAGAGAGAGAGAGAGACAGGCAGGCAGGTCGAGTCAGTTAGTTACAGTGTATTGTGTATATACACACAACACCTGCATCCCAGGTGTTGTGTGTGTGTATATATATATATTATATATATATATATATATATATTATATATTATATATATTATATATATATATATATATATATTATATATATATATATATATATATTATATATATATATATATATATATATATATATATATATATATATATATATATATATATATATATATATATATATATATATATATATATATATATATATATATATATATATATATATATATATATATATATATATATATATATATATATATATATATATATATATATATATATATATATATGGGCGGCACAGTGGTGTAGTGGTAGCACTCTCACCTAGCAGTAAGAAGGGTCACTGGTTCGAATCCCAACCACGACACTACCTGCTTGGAGTTTGCATGTTCTCCCTGTGCCTGCGTGGGTTTCCTCCGGGTACTCCGGTTTCCTCCCACACTCCAAAGACATGCTGGTAGGTTAATTGGATCCTGTCTAAATTGTCCCTAGTATGTATGAATGTGATTTAGGGACCTTAGATTGTAAGCTCCTTGAGGGTAGGGACTGATGTGAATGTACAATGTATATGTAAAGCGCTGCGTAAAATTGACGGCGCTATATAAGTACCTGAAATAAATATATATATATATATATATATATATAGTATTTCCAGTTACTGTATTGTGTACCCTGCACAGTCTCACCTACAGTATAGCTACCTGAAGACAAGTGCAGGGGTTATCATACTAATAATACTCCAGGCAGGCAGTTGATTCTGCTAGCTGCAGTATAATCGGTGTATATATATATATATCCCAGCTTAGTGCAGCTACAGGCCATTAGTATGTCTGGAAGGCCAACAAGGAGAGGCAGACAGTCACAAGCCAATAAAAGAGGGCAAGCAGGCTCTGTGTCTAGAGGCAACAGTGCTGGTCGTGGACATCCTCATCAGCACGTGGCCGTGGGACACACTTGGCCTTTTTTTCGGCAGCTGGCCGTGTTGAGCCACAACATGCGGAAGACTTGGTCGAGTGGATGACCAAGCCGTCCTCCTCCTCCTCATCCTCATCCTCTCTCCCCCATGCTCAGGGTACCATGTCCTCCTGAGGAGTCCCTCGAACTGTTTGACCACAGTGTTGGGTACATGCTCCAGGAGGATGCCCAGCGTTTAGAAGGCTCTGATGATGATACTGAGCTAGATGAAGGCAGTAACATGAGCACGGACAGAGGGGGTGCCCAAGAAGGACAGCAATCTGGCAGTCATGCTCCCCCTGCTGCAGCATACTGCCAGGTTTGCTCCAGTGATGAGGAGGGAGGGGTTAATGAGGTCACTGACTCAACGTGGGTGCCTGAGAGGAGGAGGAGGCACATCACCAACGAGGCAGGATGCACTGACTGCATCACACCCAAAAGCTCCGCATGTGCAGGGCGCTGCTGTCTCTGTGCGTTATTCCAAAAGTTCTTTGGTGTGGGCCCTTTTTGAGATGAGTGCATCAGATTGCACCGCTGCTATTTGCAACATATGTCTCAAGCGTATCTCGCGTGGCCAAAACATCTCCCTCTTGGTTACCACATGCTTGACCAGACATATGTTGACCTGCCATGCAGTTCGTTGGCAAGCGTATCTAAAAGACCCACACCAAAGAACAAAGAAGACCTCTCCTTGCTCCTCATCAGCTGGGATCTCCAACGCCACAATACCTTCAGTCCTCTCTGAGACCTGCACTGAGAGGAATGAAGGTGTAGAATTAGGTGTGTCACAGCCAAGTACTTGTGGGCAATCTACTTTCGGTACACCGACGTCAGATTGTACCAGGCAAATTTCCCTGCCCCAGCTGCTGCACCTCCGAAAGAAGTTCGCTCCCAGCCATCCACATGCCCAGCGGTTGAATGCTAGCTTGGCAAAATTGCTAGCACTTCAACTGCTGCCTTTTCAGTTGGTAGACTCTGCCCCATTCCATGAGTTTGTGGAATGTGCGGTTCCTCAGTGGCAGGTTCCCAAACGCCACTTTTTCTCACGGAAGGCGATTCCAGCTCTCTACCGGCATGTGGAAGGCAATGTCTTGGCCTCGCTGGACAGGGCAGTCAGTGGTAAGGTGCATATTACCGCTGACTCATGGTCCAGCAGGTATGGACAGGGACGTTACCTAAGTTTCACCGCGCATTGGGTGACTCTTCTGACAGCTGGGAAGGATGCAGGACAAGGTGCAGTAGTGTTGGAGGTTGTTCCGCCACCACGCCTCCAAAATGCCACTACTGGTGATTCTGACAAACCTCTCTCCTCCACCCCCTCCTCTTCTTCTTCCTCCATGGCCTCTTCCTGTGCTTTGTCCTCGGAACCAACGGTGCTCCGTAGGTGTTCAAGGGGCTACGCAAGTACGCAGGCCAAAAGATGCCATACGGTGCTTAGGCTGGTGTGCTTGGGGGACAGGAGCCACACTGGGGCAGAGGTTCTGTCAGTTCTGCAGGGGCAGGTTCAGAGGTGGTTGACGCCACGCCAACTTAAGTCAGGAATGGTGGTTTGCAACAATGGCACCAACCTCCTCTCCGCCCTCCGACAGGGACAACTGACCCATGTGCCCTGTTTGGCTCACGTCCTTAACTTGGTGGTGCAGCGGTTCTTGGGCAGGTACCCAGGCTTACAGGATGTCCTGAGGCAGGCCAGGAAAGTCTGTATGCATTTCCGCCGGTCATATAATGCCAGTGCTCGGCTGGCGGACCTCCAAAAGGAGTTTAACCTGCCCAAGAACCGCCTAATCTGTGACATGCCCACCAGGTGGAACTCAACGTTGGCCATGCTGCAGCGGCTGCACACGCAGCAGAGGGCCATCAATGAGTACCTGTGCGACTATGGCACCAGGACAGGGTCAGGGGAGCTTAGTTTTTTTTCCCCACGCCAGTGGGCCATGATCAGGGATGCATGCACTGTCCTGTCACCATTTGAGGAGGCCACGAGGATGGTGAGCAGTAACAGTGCATGCATCAGTGACACTGTCCCCCTTGTCCACCTGTTGGAGCACACGCTGCGTGGAATAATGGACAGGGCACTTGAGGCAGAACAGAGGCAGGAAGAGGAGGACTTCCTTAGCTCTCAAGGCCCCCTTTATCCAGACAGTGTTCCTGCGTGCCCGCCGATCACACAGGAAGAGGACGAGGAGGAGGAGGAGGAAGATTGTGTCAGTATGGAGGTGGAGCCTGGCACTCAGCATCAGCAGCAGTCTTTAAAGGATCAGTCCCAAGAAACACATGGACTTGTACGTGGCTGGGGGGAGGTGGCTGCGAACCATGTCGTCCTTAGTGACCCAGAGGACTCCGGACCGAATGCCTCAGCAAACCTACGCTGCATGGCCTCCCTGATCCTGCAAAGCCTGCGCAAGGATCCTCATATTCGTGGTATCAAGGAGAAGGACCAATACTGGCTGGCAACCCTCCTTGATCCACGTTACAAGGGTAAGGTTGCAGACCTTATCTTGCCATCGCAGAGAGAGCAGCGGATGAAACATCTTTGGGAGGCCTTGCAGAAAGTTCTGTGCAACGCGTTCCCAGAGACTGGGAGGTTACAAACTCCTGTTTCTGGACAACGTGTTGCTGAGGCTTCGGTCAGTCAAAGAAGGAGTGGTGGAGAAGGTGGCCGTCTGACCGATGCGTTCAGACAATTTTTTGGTCCGCAGCCCCAAGGTATGATCGGTTCCAGCAACCATCGCCAGCGTCTGTTTTACATGGTGCACGAATACCTAGGGGCAAGATCTGACTTGGACACCTTTCCCACCGCAAATCCTCTGGGTTACTGGGTCTTGAGGATGGATCACTGGCCAGAGCTTGCACAGTATGCAATTGAGCTACTGGCCTGTCCTGCATCCAGCGTTCTTTCGGAACGCACATTCAGTGCTGCTGGAGGCGTGGTAACCGATCACAGGGTGCATCTGTCCACCGACTCGGTCGATCGACTGACCTTCATAAAAATGAATCAGTCTTGGATCACCACCAGCTACCAAGCACCTGATGCTGATGTAACCGAATAATTTTTTTTGAAATCTCAGATCCCTTCAAAGACTGCCTATGCTGATGCTGAGTGACTATCCCTGAGTAAGTATCCTCTTCCTCCTCAATAATCACGCTGATAGCTTGTAAGAACATTTTTGGTTCTGGGCACCACCACCAGTGCCTAAGGCCCAATTTTTCAGCCCCTGTTTAACAAGGGCGTATAATTACAATTTTTGATGCAATACTTTGCAGCAGGGCTCGTTCCTGCGTCCAACTAGAGTATCTGTGAGGGGTTGCAGTGTTGTGGCACCAGCACCAGTGCCTAAGGCCCAGTTTTTCTGCCCCTGTTGAACAGGGACATGTAATTACAATTCTTGATCTAATATTTCACAGCAGGGCCCTGTGAGGGCTTACAGTGTTGTGGCCACAACAACACATAAGGCCCAAATTTCTGCTGAGTATATAGGGCAGGCCCCTACTTTCAAACATCTAACTTACAAATGACTCCTACTTGCAAACGGAAGGAGACAACAGGAAGTGAGATGAAATCTACCCCTAGGAAGGGAAATTCTCTCCTGTAAGAGTTAATATGGGAAAAACATTTCTCCTTTCCACTGATGCTTTCCAATCCTTGTTCCACAAAAAAACCCATATTTTCAAAAAACATTTGTCATTGGGACAGAAAGTGAGGTGAAATCTTCTGAAGAGGAGCACAGACAGCAAAACAAATGTCACAGGGGTGATAACCCTTCCCTATGTTTTCCAAAAAGCTTAAGCTTGGCTGGAGCTAAACACGTTAAAAATGTACCAGTTCAAAATTACAAAGAGATTCTACTTAACAACAAACCTACAGTCCCTGTCTTGTTTGCACCGCCTGTATACTGCTGTTCAGAGTATATAGGGCCTGGTGGCCCCACACCTTTCCTTATTTTAATTTGGGTGCGGAGTTCCCCTTAAGATCCATACAAGACCCAAAGGGCCTGGTAATGGACTGGGGGGTACCCATGCCATTTGTCTCACTGATTTTCATCCATATTGCCAGGACCCGACATTACATTAAACCCGCAAGCAGTTTTGTAAGACTTTCATTCCTTTAAAAATGACATTTGGTGCAGGGACTGTTCTAAGCACAGGAAACACGCGTCACTTTACAGGCATACTATAGACACCCCTCAGGTACGATATTTAAAGGAATATTTCACTTTTATTGTTTCACTTTAAGCATCATTAAAATCACTGCTCCCGAAAAAAGGCCATTTTTAAAAGTTTTTTTTGCATTGATACATGTCCCCTGGGGTAGGACCCGGGTCCCCAAACCCTTTTTAGGACAATACCATGCAAATTAGCCTTTAAAATGAGCACTTTTGATTTCAAACGTTCGAGTCCCATAGACGTCAATGGGGTTCTAATGTTCGTGCGAACTTTCGGTCCGTTCGCAGGTTCTGGTGCGAACCGAACCGGGGGGTGTTCGGCTCATCCCTATTCATGGCTGTTGATGTACCAACCACTGACCTCCCCTGACTATCCCCTCCCCGTCCTGTACACATCCACAAGTTATACAGAGTGTGACGGACCCCCGTACTCAGGAAGAGTCTGCCCACCGTAGATGCTTCCTCTGTCCGGTACCACACGATCCAAGATCCCTCAGAGCACCCAGTCATTCGCCGTAACTCAATGTAGGGTGAAAACACAGGTACAGAGAGGTAACAGTCAGGGGCAATGCCCCTCCCTTGGATTCAGGGCGGGGTAAACTGTCCAATCAGCAATAAGGTATTCAACATTTGAACAATAGATGGCCTTATCAGCAGGGAGGGCTGTTGGGGGGATTTCCCCTCCCCTCTCTGCCCCGGTTTACATGCCAGGAACACCAATACAAACATCCATCCCATAATACACTTCTCCTAAGGCAGACAGACACAGCAGAACAATGGGACACGGACAAACCCCAAACTATCCCAGCAAAAAAGTCCCACAGCATGAGACAACATATATACATCTATACAACATTCCAGTGTGGCTGTACAGCGAGTTCGACCAGCACAGATCATAGTGGGGTTCTCGGTCACCCTGTGCCCCTAATGGACACAGAGTGACTTACACATAGGAGGGGCCGGGGGAGCTGGACACGGAGTTTCCAGAGCTCCCCAAGGTAAGTTGGGTTCCATAAGCCCTCCGCCCAAAGAGACTCCCGTCACACAGAGCTCACCGGGGGGCCCTGGCCATATATACCCCCACAGCCGGGGTGATGCTGCCAGCGTGTACCCTAGAGGAGACAACGCTTTTTTGGTCTGTTAATTATCAATGAAATCGTTCAATAAGTTGTAAATCATCTGCCAATCCTTCCAGAAATCCAGGGAGCTCCCAGCTTGCCGCACTCTCTGTCTGTGCTGCACTCTTCTCAGTTACATTGTTTCTAGTTCTCTCTGCTCTACAGAGAACCTTACCCCTCCGTGATGGAGATGAGGAGAGGGGGAGGTGTCCTATAGTCCTGTCCAAGTGTGACAACTTCTCCTTAGATACATACAATATGACGTGAGTGTTGTCACTCGGGGGCAGGAAGTGTTTTTGGCAGGATCACCAGGTGAAAATTTAGGAGATAGTTAAAAAAAAAATGAAAATGAATGCAGCCACCACAGTGGAGGACTGCTAAGCTGTAATATGAGTCAAAGTTTTTTGGTTTATATTCTTTAATATATCTATAAGTGAGGCCCGGGGTGTATTCACCACAAAGTACCAAAACTGCAGCTGTTTCCCAGCAAAGAAGTGTGCAGAGGGTCCGACATCTGCTTTGCACCCAGATCTGTTTCCTTGTTGTAGCGCCGCCCTGCTGAGAATAATAATTATTGTCATTCTGGTTTTTAGATTTTGTGAGGATCGCTGGTGGTGGGAGCAGTGGCCGGGTGTATGTCAAACACGAAAAAGAGTGGAGGATGATCTGCGGCACCGGCTGGGACATTAATGATGGAACGGTGATCTGTCGGATGCTGGGCTTCACCCGGGCCCAGAGCGCAACCACTTCCCGTAATGGTAAGCATGGGGAAGTCTTATTGTGTGGTGTCCTATGTTTACTCCTCCCCCAAATATGAATACTCCTCCTCCTGATCTGTTCACCCCTCCTCCTGAATGTACATCCCTTCCCCTGATCTGTTCAGCCCTCCTCCTGATTGTACATTCCTCCCCCCGATCAGTTCACCCCTCCTCCTGAATGTACATCCCTCCCCCTGATCTGTTCAGCCCTCCTCCTGATTGTACATTCCTCCCCCCGATCAGTTCACCCCTCCTCCTGATTGTACAACCCTCCCCCTGATCTGTTCACCCCTCCTCCTGATTGTACATCCCTCCCCCTGATCTGTTCACCCCTCCTCCTGATTGTACATCCCTCCCCCTGATCTGTTCACCCCTCCTCCTGATTGTACATCCCTCCCCCTGATCTGTTCACCCCTCCTCCTGATTGTACATCCCTCCCCCTGATCTGTTCACCCCTCCTCCTGATTGTACATCCCTCCCCCTGATCTGTTTACCCCTCCTCCTGATTGCAAATCCCTCCCCCTGATCTGTTCACCCCTCCTCCTGATTGAAAATCCCTCCCCTTGATCTGTTCAGCCCTCCTCCTGATTGTACATCCCTCCCCCTGATCTGTTCACCCCTCCTCCTGATTGTACATCCCTCCCCCTGATCTGTTCACCCCTCCTCCTGATTGTACATCCCTCCCCCTGATCTGTTCACCCCTCCTCCTGATTGTACATCCCTCCCCCTGATCTGTTTACCCCTCCTCCTGATTGCAAATCCCTCCCCCTGATCTGTTCACCCCTCCTCCTGATTGAAAATCCCTCCCCTTGATCTGTTCAGCCCTCCTCCTGATTGTACATCCCTCCCCCTGATCTGTTCACCCCTCCTCCTGATTGTACATCCCTCCCCTTGATCTGTTCAGCCCTCCTCCTGAATGTACATCCCTCCCCCTGATCTGTTCACCCCTCCTCCTGATTGTACATCCCTCCCCCTGATCTGTTCAGCCTTCCTCCTGATTGTACATCCCTCCCCCTGATCTGTTCACCCCTCCTCCTGATTGTACATCCCTCCCCCTGATCTGTTTACCCCTCCTCCTGATTGTACATCCCTCCCCCTGATCTGTTCACCCCTCCTCCTGATTGAAAATCCCTCCCCCTGATCTGTTTACCCCTCCTCCTGATTGCAAATCCCTCCCCCTGATCTGTTCACCCCTCCTCCTGATTGAAAATCCCTCCCCCTGATCTGTTTACCCCTCCTCCTGATTGCAAATCCCTTCCCCTGATCTGTTCACCCTCCTCCTGATTGAAAATCCCTCCCCTTGATCTGTTCACCCCTCCTCCTGATTGTACATCCCTCTCCCTGATCTGTTCACCCCTCCTCCTGATTGTACATCCCTCCCCCTGATCTGTTCACCCCTCCTCCTGATTGTACATCCCTCCCCCTGATCTGTTCACCCCTCCTCCTGATTGTACATCCCTCCCCCTGATCTGTTCAGTCCTCCTCCTGATTGTACATCTGTCAGACTTTACTTACCAGACCAGTGAGTCCGCTTGGGCAGAGGGTGGTCTCCCATACGTATCCTACTCGCGGCCCCTGGTAGAGTGGACAGGAGGTACGAGAGTATGGAATGGTAAGAGAGCCTGGTGAGGGATCCAGGTGCTGGGTGGAAGAGGATCTTCAAGCAGCAGATGGTGAGCTGGAACACAGCAAACAGGTGCTGAGCAGGAGCAAGCAGGCAGGTCAGGGCACAGGCAGAGTTTGGCAACAGACAGGCAGCACGGTACAAAGGAGCAGGCAGAAGAAGGGTCAGACAAGCCAAGGTCAGGTACGGGCAGCAATCAGCGGGGTATCAGAGGCAAGCCGGGTCGTCAGGAGATCTGGAAACACAGGAACACTGGAACAGGTAGTGGAACTAAGGAAACCAGGAGCTGTTGATCAGGCAGCACAGAGCAGAGTGCATGGCAAACCTAAGTAGGCCGGTCGGCACCAAGCGGCGTGCACGTAAGACAGCACCCGCACGCCAGTACACAGACCAGCGCCTACAGGGACATGCACAGCAGCGCGCACAGGAACGCGTGCACTAACGCGCACCGGCGTGCACCGCCGCGCAATCCCTCCCCCTGATCTTTTCACCCCTCCTCCTGATTGTACATCCCTCCCCCTGATTGTACATCCCTCCTCCTGATTGTACATCCCTCCCCCTGATTGTAAATCCCTCCCCCTGATTGTACATCCCTCCTCCTGATTGTAAATCCATCCCCCTGATCTGTTCACCCCTCTTCCTGATTGTAAACCCCTCCTCCTGATTGTACATCCCTCCTCCTGATTGTAAACCCCTCCTCCTGATTGTACATCCCTCCTCCTAATTGTAAATCCATCCCCCTGATCTGTTCACCCCTCTTCCTGATTGTAAACCCCTCCTCCTGATTGTACATCCCTCCTCCTGATTGTAAACCCCTCCTCCTGATTGTACATCCCTCCTCCTGATTGTAAACCCCTCCTCCTGATTGTACATCCCTCCTCCTAATTGTAAATCCCTCCCCCTGATCTTTTCACCCCTCCTCCTGATTGTACATGGCTCCCCCTGATCTGTTCATCCCTCCTCCTGATTGTACATCCCTCCCCCTGATCTGTTCAGCCCTCCTCCCTGATTGTACATCCCTCCCCCTGATCTGTTCACCCCTCCTCCTGATTGTACATCCCACCCACTGATCTTATCACCCCTCCTCCTGATTGTACATCCCTCCCCCTGATCTGTTCACCCCTCCTCCTGATTGTACATCCCTCCCCCTGATCTGTTCACCCCTCCTTCTGATTGTACATCCCTCCCCCTGATCTGTTCAGCCCTCCTTCTGATTGTACATCCCTCCCCCTGATCTGTTCATCCCTCCTCCTGATTGTACACCCCCCCCCTGATCTGTTCAGCCCTCCTCCTGATTGTACATCCCTCCCCCTGATCTGTTCACCCCTCCTCCTGATTGTACATCCCACCCCCTGATCTTATCACCGCTCCTCCTGATTGTACATCCCTCCCCCTGATCTGTTCAGCCCTCCTTCTGATTGTACATGCCTCCCCCTGATCTGTTCATCCCTCCTCCTGATTGTACATCCCTCCCCCTGATCTGTTCACCCCTCCTCCTGATTGTACATCCCTCCCCCTGATCTGTTCAGCCCTCCTTCTGATTGTACATTCCTCCCCCTGATCTGTTCAGCCCTCCTCCTGATTGTACATCCCTCCCCCTGATCTGTTCACCCCTCCTCCTGATTGTACATCCCACCCCCTGATCTTATCACCCCTCCTCCTGATTGTACATCCCTCCCCCTGATCTGTTCACCCCTCCTCCTGATTGTACATCCCTCCCCCTGATCTGTTCACCCCTCCTTCTGATTGTACATCCCTCCCCCTGATCTGTTCAGTCCTCCTCCTGATTGTACATCCCTCCCCCTGATCTGTTCAGTCCTCCTCCTGATTGTACATCCCTCCCCCTGATCTGTTCACCCCTCCTTCTGATTGTACATCCCTCCCCCTGATCTGTTCAGTCCTCCTCCTGATTGTACATCCCTCCCCCTGATCTGTTCAGCCCTCCTTCTGATTGTACATCCCTCCCCCTGATCTGTTCACCCCTCCTCCTGATTGTACATCCCTCCCCCTGATCTGTTCACCCCTCCTCCTGATTGTACATCCCTCCCCCTGATCTGTTTACCCCTCCTCCTGATTTAACATCCCTCCCTCTGATCTGTTCACCCCTCCTCCTGATTGTACATCCCTCCCCCTGATCTGTTCACCCCTCCTCCTGATTGTACATCCCTCCCCCTGATCTGTTCAGTCCTCCTCCTGATTGTACATCTGTCCCCCTGATCTGTTCAACCCTCCTCCTGATTTTACATCCCTCCCCCTGATCTGTTCACCCCTCCTCCTGATTGTACATCCCTCCCCCTGATCTGTTCACCCCTCCTCCTGATTGTACATCCCTCCCCTGATCTGTTCACCCCTCCTCCTGATTGTACATCCCTCCCCCTGATCTGTTCACCCCCCCTCCTGATTGTAAATCCCTCTCTCTGATCTGTTTACCCCTCCTCCTGATTGTACATCCCTCCCCCTGATCTGTTCAGTCCTCCTCCTGATTGTACATCCCTCCCCCTGATCTGTTCAGCCCTCCTTCTGATTGTACATCCCTCCCCCTGATCTGTTCATCCCTCCTCCTGATTGTAAATCCCTCTCTCTGATCTGTTCATCCCTCCTCCTGATTGTACATCCCTCCCCCTGATCTGTTCAGTCCTCCTCCTGATTGTACATCCCTCCCCCTGATCTGTTCGGTCCTCCTCCTGATTGTACATCCCTCCCCCCGATCTGTTCACCCCTCCTCCTGACTGTACATCCCTCCCCCTGATCTGTTCACCCCCCCTCCTGATTGTAAATCCCTCTCCCTGATCTGTTTATCCTCCTCCTGATTGTACATCCCTCCCCCTGATCTGTTCACCCCTCCTCCTGATTGTACATCCCTCCCCCTGATCTGTTCACCCCTCCTTCTGATTGTACATCCCTCCCCCTGATCTGTTCACCCCTCCTCCTGATTGTACATCCCTCCCCCTGATCTGTTCACCCCTCCTCCTGATTGTACATCCCTCCCCCTGATCTGTTCACCCCTCCTCCTGATTGTACATCCCTCCCCCTGATTGTACATCCCTCCCCCTGATCTGTTCACCCCTCCTCCTGATTGTACATCCCTCCCCCTGATCTGTTCACCCCTCCTCCTGATTGTACATCCCTCCCTATAGGAGTCTCACCAGTGTCCATCCATCAATTGTCTGCACAGGTAGCAACCTTATGTCTCTCTGAACAATTGGAAGGGTGCTCTCTGCTCTGGTTGGTTGCCGCGGACAACGCAGACACTTGTAGGGTCCCATGAGACCCTGGATTTAGTGTCTCCTGACTGACTTGTTGGTTGTCTCTCCGCAGTGCTTGCTTCGATGCTTTGGCTGTCAAATTTGCAATGTACGGGACAGGAGGCACATCTACTGCTCTGCAACAACATCGACTGGCAGCGCAATGCCTGTCCAATTCAAGCTAATGTGGAATGTGCGTAGAGTGACATCTGGAATTCAAGACAACCGCATTGTGTGCGATGGCCAGTCATTATGGGAAACATTTTATATTAATCCAGGTTGATTATAATGATAATTCTAGAGTACATAGAGCCCCCCTACGGGGTATGTTGCTTATAATAATAAAACTAGTCAGTCTCACTGCCTTCTATCAAGCCAATTAAATTTCTGCTGGTCTAGCTGTTCATGGGGCAATAAATCTGACCGCACTTTAAGGCAGGGTTCACCTTTACCAAAAATCTGCCTCTACAGGTAAGGGGGGTCTGTAGATATAAAACAAACTGCAGCTTTGACCAAAGTTGGATGATGCCCTTGCTATAGGTGAAGGCCATTTACATGTTTCCCAAAGCCTGACCGAAAAACTCCCAGAGATGACATCATCCCATCCTCCCTTGTTGCTACTATATTGCTAAAGCACTCCCAGCTGTTACAGTTCATGTCCACCATCACAGGAGGGCGCTCTTACTCTGATTTAAAACCTTGCCTATGCGTTTTCTCTCCACTGATGCAGTAACTCTGAGCTCAGCATTTTGGAGCGCCCTCCTGTGGTTGTGGGTGTGAACGAACAGTAACAGCTGGGAGTGTCTTAGCAACATCCTAGCAACAAGGCAGGACGGGATGATATCATTTCTCCTTTTCCCAGCTGCACAGTCTGTTTTATCTACAGGGGCCTCTTATCTGCAAATGAAGTGTTTTGGTAAAGGTGAACTAACCCTTTAACAATGGGAAATACATGTCATCAGCACGATCTTCAGGTTGTTGGAGAATCTTTCTAGGCAGACGATCGAGAAATGTTACAGAAATCAGACCTGGAAGATATAGATGAAGAATAAAATGATTGTAACCTAAAACTGTCTGCAATGTGTTTCCTTTGATGAAGAATATTTGTTAATTCTTCCCAGGGATCGGCCTGAGTACCCCCTTTATATGTAGTGAGTACCTGTCTGTAGGCAGGTAGAGGTCCCCCCAAGGGTTGGCCCTCATGTCACATGGGTGTCCATTTATTAGGTGGGTGGAGCTCAGGCTTGAGGCCTTTTTGCCAGGAGACAGATTGAGAGAGAAGCGGTGCTTCCAGGGGTGTTCGTGCTTTGCTCTTTGGGGGAGGGGCTGTTCGAAGATCCTACCTATTATCTCCACCATTCCTTCCACCTAACCCAAGGAGGAATTTAGGAAAGATTGTCAATGGGAGAGACAGCATGATGCAGAAAGACAGAGGTTGGTGCTTCCCCTTGTCCTCTCCTCCGGGGGGCAATAGTCAGCAATGTGTAAGAAAGAGGACACTTACCTGATGCTATTCATCCCTTATGCACTTCTGATCTTAAGCCAATATTTGGAGAATCTCAGTGCCAGTATTTGGGTTGTTATACTTTATTCATTAAATTAGTAAAGTTTGTCCTCCTCCAAAGCCACTGTGTGATAATCTAATGGAGTGAAGAGTCCTATACAGCCAATACCTGGGGAGTAGAGCCAGAAGTGTACTTTCCTGGTGAAAACCTGGCCCTTGAAGCTTACCTGTGGACCAGGTGTGTGATCACTCTTGGTGGCCCCAGAAGCTTACCTGTGGACCAGGTGTGTGATCATTCTTGGTGGCCCTGGAAACTTACCTGTGGACCAGGTGTGTGATCACTCTTGGTGGCCCCAGAAGCTTACCTGTGGACCAGGTGTGTGATCATTCTTGGTGGCCCTGGAAACTTACCTGTGGACCAGGTGTGTGATTACTCTTGGTGGTCCCGGAAGCTTACCTGTGGACCAGGTGTGTGGTCACTCTTGGTGGCCCTGGAAGCTTAACTGTGGACCAGGTGTGTGATCACTCTTGACCCCGGAAGCTTACCTCTGGACCAGGTGTGTGATCACTCTTGGTGGCCCCGGAAGCTTACCTGTGGACCAGGTGTGTGATCACTCTTGGCTGTGGAAGCTTACCTGTGGACCAGGTGTGTGATCACTCTTGGTGGCCCGGAAGCTTACATGTGGACCAGGTGTGTGGTTACTCTTTGTGGCCCCGGAAGCTTACCTTTGGACCAGGTGTGTGATCACTCTTGGTGGCCCTCCGAAGCTTACCTGTGGACCAGGTGTATGATCACTCTTGACCCTGGAAGCTTACCTGTTGATTAGGTGTGTGATCACTCTTGGTGGCCCCAGAAGCTTACCTGTGGACCAGGTGTGTGATTACTCTTGGCCTGGAAGCTTACCTGTGGACCAGGTGTGTAATCACTCTTGGCCCCGGAAGCTTATTTGTGGACCAGGTGTGTGATCACTCTTGGTGGCCCCGGAAGCGTACCTGTGGACCAGGTGTCTGATCACTCTTGGCCCTGGAAGCTTACCTGTGAACTAGGTGTGTGATCACTCTTGGTGGCCCCAGAAGCTTACCTGTGGACCAGGTGTGTGATCACTCTTGGCCCCGGAAGCTTACCTGTGAACCAGGTGTGTAACCACTCTTGGCCCCAGAAGCTTACCTGTGGACCAGGTGTGCGATCACTCTTGGCCCCGGAAGCTTACCTG
Source organism: Lithobates septentrionalis (assembly GCA_037952835.1). Classification (NCBI taxonomy): domain Eukaryota; kingdom Metazoa; phylum Chordata; class Amphibia; order Anura; family Ranidae; genus Lithobates; species Lithobates septentrionalis. The sequence continues at coordinate 299,807 of JBBDGP010004456.1, forward strand.
TGGACCAGGTGTGTGATCACTCTTGGTGGCCCAGAAGCTTACCTGTGGACCAGGTGATCACTCTTGGTGGCCCCAGAAGCTTACCTGTGGACCAGGTGTGTGATTACTCTTGGCCTGGAAGCTTACCTGTGGACCAGATGTGTAATCACTCTTGGCCCCGGAAGCTTATCTGTGGACCAGGTGTGTGATCACTCTTGGTGGCCCCGGAAGCGTACCTGTGGACCAGGTGTGTGATCACTCTTGGCCCTGGAAGCTTACCTGTGAACTAGGTGTGTGATCACTCTTGGTGGCCCCAGAAGCTTACCTGTGGACCAGGTGTGTGATCACTCTTGGCCACGGAAGCTTACCTGTGAACTAGGTGTGTGATCACTCTTGGTGGCCCCAGAAGCTTACCTGTGGACCAGGTGTGTGATCATTCTTGGCCCCAGAAGCTTATCTGTGGGGAGTACTCGGAATGGTCAGAGGTGGGTAGTGGGGTCCCCCAGGGTTCTATGCTGGGACCAATCCTATTTAATTTGTTCATAAATGACCTGGAGGATGGGATAAACAGTTCAATCTCTGTATTTGCAGACGATACTAAGCTAAGTAGGGCAATAACTTCTCCGCAGGATGTGGAAACCTTGCAAAAAGACCTGAACAAATGAATGGGGGAGGGGCAACTACATGGAAAATGAGGCTCAATGTAGAAAAATGTAAAATAATGTATTTGGGTGGCAAAAATCTGAATGCAATCTATAGACTGGGGGGAGAACCTCTGGGGGGATCTAGGATGGAAAAGGACCTGGGGGTCCTAGTAGATGATAGGCTCAGCAATGACATGCAATGCCAAGCTGCTGCTAATAAAGCAAACAGAATATTGGCATTAAAAAGGGGATCAACTCCAGAGATAAAACGATAATTCTCCCGCTCTACAAGACTCTGGTCCGGCCGCACCTGGAGTATGCTGTCCAGTTCTGGGCACCAGTCCTCAGGAAGGATGTACTGGAAATGGAGCGAGTACAAAGAAGGGCAACAAAGCTAATAAAGGGTCTGGAGGATCTTAGTTATGAGGAAAGGTTGTGAGCTCTGAACTTATTCTCTCTGGAGAAGAGACGCTTGAGAGGGGATATGATTTCATTGTATAAATACCGGACTGGTGACCCCACAATATATAAATACCGGACTGGTGACCCCACAATATACAAATACCGGACTGGTGACCCCACAATATGTAAATACCGGACTGGTGACCCCACAATATATAAATACTGTACTGGTGACCCCACAATAGGGATAAAACTTTTTCGCAGAAGAGAGTTTAATAAGACTCGTGGCCACTCATTAAAATTAGAAGAAAAGAGGTTTAACCAAAAACTACGTAGAGGGTTCTTTACTGTAAGAGCGGCAAGGATGTGGAATTCCCTTCCACAGGCGGTGGTCTCAGCGGGGAGCATTGATAGTTTCAAGAAACTATTAGATAATCACCTGAACATACAAGGATATACAATGTAATACTGACACATAATAACACACATAGGTTGGACTTGATGGACTTGTGTCTTTTTTCAACCTCACCTACTATGTAACTATGTAACTTACCTGTGGACCAGGTGTGTGATCACTCTTGGCCCTGGAAGCTCACCCATGGACATCTCCTCCGGGGGGCAGTAGTCAGCACTGTGACCATAGGACCATATTAAATCGACCACTTACCTGATGCTATTCATCCCTTATGCACTTCTGATCTCAAGCCAATATTTGTAGATTCTCAGTGTCAGTATTTCGGTTGTTATACTTTATTCATTGAATTATTAAAGAGGTTTGTCCATATCCAGAGCCACTGTGTGTTAATCTAATGGAGTGAAGAGTCCTATACAGCCAGTACCTGGGAAGTAGAGCCAGAAGTGTAGTTTCCTGGTGAAAACCTGGCCCCAGAAGCTTACTTGTGGACCAGGTGTGTGATCACTCTTGGTTTGCCCCGGAAGCTTACCTGTGGACCAGGTGTGTGTACACTTTTGGCCCCGGAAGCTTACCTGTGGACCAGGTGTGTGATCACTCTTGGCCCTGGAAGCTTACCTGTGGACCAGGTGTGTGATCACTCTTGGCCACAGAAGCTTACCTGTGGACCAGGTGTATGATCACTCTAGGCCCCGGAAGCTTATCTGTGGACCAGGTGTGTGATCACTCTTGGCCACGGAAACTTACCTGTGGACCAGGTGTGTGATCACTCTTGGCCCCAGAAGCTTACCTGTGGACCAGGTGTGTGATCACTCTTGGCCCTGGAAGCATACCTGTGGACCAGGTGTGTGATCACTCTTGGCCACGGAAGTTTACCTGTGGACCAGGTGTGTGATCACTCTTGGCCTCGGAAGCTTATCTGTGGACCAGGTGTGTGATCACTCTTGGTGGCCCCGGAAGCTTTCCTGTGGACCAGGTGTGTGATTACTCTTGGCCCTGGAAGCTTACCTGTGGACCAGGTGTGTGATCACTCTTGGCCCTGGAAGCTTACCTGTGGACCAGGTGTGTGATCACTCTTGGTTAGCCCCTGAAGCTTACCTGTGGACCAGGTGTGTGTGTACACTTTTGGCCCCCCGAAGCTTAACTGTGGACCAGGTGTGTGATCACTCTTGGTTGGCCCGGAAGCTTACCTGTGGACCAGGTGTGTGATCACTCTTGGTTGGCCCGAAAGCTTACCTGTGGACCAGGTGTGTGATCACTTTTGGTGGCCCTGGAAGCTTACCTGTGAACCAGGTGTGTGATCACTCTTAGTCTTGGAAGCTTACCCATGGACCAGGTGTGTGATCACTCTTAGTCTTGGAAGCTTACCCATGGACCAGGTGTGTGATCACTCTTAGTCTTGGAAGCTTACCCATGGACCAGGTGTGTGATCACTTTTGGTGGAAAGAGGGTTACATACATGAAGGCCAGGAGGATGGGAAGATAAAGTCTCAGTCCACCATCCATGATAGTATTGGTTTGGGTTGAACAACCTCTGATGCCCTGTAACCTAGATTGTAACCGCCTGCATAGCAGCCTTCTGTAGTGTGTTCCGGCGGAGAGAGAGAGACAGTGTCATTTGATTTAAGTTAGATAGAGTAGGCAGGCGAGTCAGTTAGCTGCACTTACAGTGTATTGTGTATATATATATATGTATGCATCCCAGGTGTTGTATATATATATATATATATATACATTGTATTCAGTTTGACTAGATCCGTTCCTGTTATTCTCTTCCTACTGACAGGCAGGCAGGTATTTTTACAGTGTTTACAGTTAGTGTAGTGTGTCCTCTGCACAGTGTGCACCTAAAGCTACCTGAAGACAATTGCTGGTGTTCTCATACTAATAATACTACAGGCAGGCAGTTGATTCTGCTAGCTGCAGTATCAGTATATATATACATCCCAGCTTTGTGCAGCTACATCTCACTGCAGGCCATTAGTATGTCTGGAACAAGGAGAGGCAGACAGTCACAAGCCAATAAAAGAGGGGAAGCAGGCTCTGTGTCTAGAGGCAACAGTGCTGGTCGTGGACACCGTGCATCCTCATCAGCACGTGGCCGTGGGACACGCTTGTCCTTTTTTTTGACAGCTGGCCGTGTTGAGCCGCAACATACCGAAGACTTGGTAGAGTGGATGACCAAGCCGTCCTCATCCTCCTCATACTCTCTCACCCATGCTCAGGGTACTTTGTATGGCAAAGCAGCTGCCAACGTGGCCTCTTTCCTCGGCTCAATGGCATCAGTGACTCCTTCCCTAGCCCCACCATGTCCTCCTGAGGAGTCCCCCGAACTGGTTGACCACAGTGTTGGGTACATGCTGCAGGAGGATGGCCAGCGTTTTGAAGGCTCCGATGATGGTACCCAGCTAGAGGAAGTCAGTAACGTGAGCACGGACAGAGGGGGTGCCCAAGAAGGACAGCAATCTGGCAGTCATGTTCCCCCAGCTGTTTTTTTTGCCCCATGCCAGTGGGCCATAATCAGGGATGCATGCACTGTCCTGTCACCATTTGAGGAGGCCACGAGGATGGTGAGCACTGACAGTGCATGCATCAGTGACACTGTCCCCCTTGTCCACCTGTTGGAGCACACGCTGCGTGGAATAATGGACAGGGCACTTGAGGCAGAACAGAGGCAGGAAGAGGAGGACTTCCTTAGCTCTCAAGGCCCCCTTTATCCAGACAGTGTTCCTGCGTGCTCGCCGATCACACAGGAATAGGAGGAGGAGGAGGAGGAAGATTGTGTCACTATGGAGGTGGAGCCTGGCACTCAGCATCAGCAGCAGTCTTTAAGGGATCAGTCCCAAGAAACCCATGGACTTGTACGTGGCTGGGAGGAGGTGGCTGCAGATCATGTCGTCCTCAGTGACCCAGAGGACTCCGGACCGAATGCCTCAGCAAACCTACGCTGCATGGCCTCCCTGATCCTGCAAAGCCTGCGTAAGGATCCTCGTATTCGTGGTATCAAGGAGAAGGACCAATACTGGCTGGCAACCCTCCTTGATCCACGTTACAAGGGTAAGGTTGCGGACCTTATCTTGCCGTCGTAGAGGGAGCAGAGGATGAAACATCTTCGGGAGGCCTTGCAGAAAGGTCTGTGCAACGCGTTCCCAGAGACTGGGAGGTTACAAACTCCTGTTTCTGGACAACATGTTGCTGAGGCTTCGGTCAGTCAAAGAAGGAGCGGTGGAGAAGGTGGCCGTCTGACCGATGCGTTCAGACAATTTTTTTAGTGCGCAGCCCCAAGGTATGATCGGTTCCAGCAACCATCGCCAGCGCCTGTTTTACATGGTGCAGGAATACCTAAGGGCAAGATCTGACTTGGACACCTTTCTCACCGCAAATCCTCTGGGTTACTGAGTCTTGAGGATGGATCACTGGCCAGAGCTTGCACAGTATGCAATTGAGCTACTGGCCTGTCCTGCATCCAGCGTTCTTTCGGAACGCACATTCAGTGCTGCTGGAGGCTTTGTAACCGATCACAGGGTGCGTCTGTCCACCGACTCGGTCGATCGACTGACCTTCATAAAAATGAATCAGTCTTGGATCACCACCAGCTACCAAGCACCTAATGCTGATGTAACCGATTGATTTTTTTTAAAATGTCAGATCCCTTCAAAGACTGCCTATGCTGATGCTGAGTGACTATCCTGTTATGCTGAGTGACTATCCTCTTCCTCCTCAATCATCACGCTGATAGCTTGTAAGAATATTTTTGGTTCTGGGCGCCGCCACCAGTGGCTAAGGCCCAATTTTTCTGCCCGTTTAACAGGAGCGTGTAATTACAATTTTTGGTGCAATACTTTGCAGCAGGGCTCGTTCCTGCGTTCCAACTAGAGTATCTGTGAGGGGTTGCAGTGTTGTGGCACCAGCACCAGTGCCTAAGGTCCAATTTTTCTGCCCCTGTCTAACAGGGGCGTGTAATTACAATTCTTGATCTAATATTTCACAGCAGGGCCCTGTGAGGGCTTACAGTGTTGTGGCCACAGCAACACCTAAGGCCCAAATTTCTGCTGAGTATATAGGGCAGGACCCTACTTTCAAACATCTAACTTACAAACGACTCCCACTTGCAAACGGAAGGAGACAACAGGAAGTGAGATGAAATCTACCCCTAGGAAGGGAAATTCTCTCCTGTAAGAGTTAATATGGGAAAAACATTTCTCCTTTCCACTGATGCTTTCCAATCCTTGTTCCACAAAAAACCCAAATTTTCAAAAAACATTTGTCATTGGGACAAAAAGTGAGGTGAAATCTTCTGAAGAGGAGCACAGACAGCAAAACAAATGTCACAGGGGTGATAACCCTTCCCTATGTTTTCCAAAAAGCTTAAAAAAGATTTTTGGCTGGAGCTAAACACGTTAAAAATGTACCCGTTCAAAATTACAAAGAGATTCTACTTAACAACAAACCTACAGTCCCTGTCTTGTTTGCACCGCCTGTATACTGCTGTTCAGAGTATATAGTGCCTGGTGGCCCCACACCTTTACTTATTTTAATTTGGGTGCGGGGTTCCCCTTAATATCCATACAAGACCCAAATGGCCTGGTAATGGACTGGGGGGTACCCATGCCGTTTGTCTCACTGATTTTCATCCATATTGCCAGGACCCGACATGACATTAAACCCGCAAGCAGTTTTAAATGAGATTTTTTCCTTTAAAAATGACATTTTGTGCAGGGACTGTTCTAAACACGGGAAACACGCGTCACTTTACAGGCATACTATAGACACCCCCCAGGTACGATATTTAAAGGGATATTTCACTTTTTTTTTTTTTACTTTAAGCATCATTAAAATCACTGCTCCCGAAAAAACTGCCGTTTTTTAAAAGTTTTTTTTGCATTGATACATGTCCCCTGGGGTAGGACCCGGGTCCCCAAACCCTTTTTAGGACAATACTATGCAAATTAGCCTTTAAAATTAGCACTTTTGATTTCGAACTTTCGAGTCCCATAGACGTCAATGGGGTTCTAACGTTCGCGCAAATTTTCGGTCCGCTCGCAGGTTCTGGTGCGAACCGAACCGGGGGGTGTTCGGCTCATGCCTATTCAGCATCAGTCCCAGCCAATACTGGAGGGTAAAGCTGACCACACACTATAGAAGCCCAACCAATTCCTTCATCCACACAAACCGCATGGATGAGCCAATCTCTGCTGCCGGCCATTCTATTCTGACTGGACCATCCCATTCATTGTCCCCATCTTACCTAATTCCTCCCTCTTGCCTTCCCTTCAGTCTTGTACAGGTGTACCAGCTCCTCCCCTTCAGTCTTGCACAGGTGTACCAGCTCCTCCCCTTCAGTCTTGCACAGGAGTACCGGCTCCTCCCCTTCAGTCTTGCACAGCTGTACCAGCTCCTCCCCTTCAGTCTTGCACAGGTGTACCGGCTCCTCCCCTTCAGTCTTGCACAGATGTACCAGCTCCTCCCCTTCAGTCTTGTACAGGTGTACTGGCTCCTCCCCTTCAGTCTTCTACAGGTGTACCAGAACCTCCCCTTCAGTCTTGCACAGGTGTACTGGCTCCTCCCCTTCAGTCTTGCACAGGTGTACCCGCTCCTCCCCTTCAGTCTTGCACAGGTGTACCGGCTCCTCCCCTTCAGTCTTGCACAGGTGTACCGGCTCCTCCCCTTCAGTCTTGCACAGATGTACCAGCTCCTCCCCTTCAGTCTTCTACATGTGTACCAGATCTTCCCCTTCAGTCTTGCACAGGTGTACTGGCTCCTCCCCTTCAGTCTTGCACAGGTGTACCGGCTCCTCCCCTTCAGTCTTGCACAGATGTACCAGCTCCTCCCCTTCAGTCTTCTACATGTGTACCAGATCTTCCCCTTCAGTCTTGCACAGGTGTACCCGCTCCTCCCCTTCAGTCTTGCACAGGTGTAGCGGCTCCTCCCCTTCAGTCTTGCACAGGTGTACCAGCTCCTCCCCTTCAGTCTTGCACAGGAGTACCGGCTCCTCCCCTTCAGTCTTGCACAGCTGTACCAGCTCCTCCCCTTCAGTCTTGCACAGGTGTACCGGCTCCTCCCCTTCAGTCTTGCACAGATGTACCAGCTCCTCCCCTTCAGTCTTGCACAGGTGTACTGGCTCCTCCCCTTCAGTCTTCTACAGGTGTACCAGAACCTCCCCTTCAGTCTTGCACAGGTGTACTGGCTCCTCCCCTTCAGTCTTGCACAGGTGTACCCGCTCCTCCCCTTCAGTCTTGCACAGGTGTACTGGCTCCTCCCCTTCAGTCTTCTACAGGTGTACCAGAACCTCCCCTTCAGTCTTGCACAGGTGTACTGGCTCCTCCCCTTCAGTCTTGCACAGGTGTACCCGCTCCTCCCCTTCAGTCTTGCACAGGTGTACCGGCTCCTCCCCTTCAGTCTTGCACAGGTGTATCGGCTCCTCCCCTTCTGTCTTGCACAGATGTACCAGCTCCTCCCCTTCAGTCTTGCACAGGTGTACCGGCTCCTCCCCTTCAGTCTTGCACAGGTGTACCGACTCCTCCCCTTCTGTATTGCACAGGTGTACTGGCTCCTCCCCTTCAGTCTTGCACAGGTGTCCCGGCTCCTCCCCTTCAGTCTTGCACAGGTGTACTGGCTCCTCCCCTTCAGTCTTGCACAGGTGTATCGGCTCCTCCCCTTTAGTCTTGCACAGGTGTACTGGCTCCTTCCCTTCAGTCTTGCACAGGTGTAGCGGCTCCTCCCCTTCTGTCTTGCACAGATGTACGGGCTCCTCCCCTTCAGTCTTGCACAGGTGTACCGGCTCCTCCCCTTCAGTCTTGCACAGGTGTACCGGCTCCTCCCCTTCTGTATTGCACAGGTGTACTGGCTCCTCCCCTTCAGTCTTGCACAGGTGTCCCGGCTCCTCCCCTTCAGTCTTGCACAGGTGTACCGGCTCCTCCCCTTCAGTCTTGCACAGGTGTATCGGCTCCTCCCCTTTAGTCTTGCACAGGTGTACTGGCTCCTTCCCTTCAGTCTTGCACAGGTGTAGCGGCTCCTCCCCTTCAGTCTTGCACCGGTGTACCAGCTCCTCCCCTTCAGTCTTGCACAGGTGTACCGGCTCCTCCCCTTCAGTCTTGCACAGGTGTACCGGCTCCTCCCCTTCAGTCTTGCACCGGTGTACCGGCTCCTCCCCTTCAGTCTTGCACAGGTGTTCCGGCTCCTCCCCTTCAGTCTTGCACAGGTGTACCGGCTCCTCCCCTTCAGTCTTGCACAGCTGTACCAGCTCCTCCCCTTCAGTCTTGCACAGGTGTACCGGCTCCTCCCCTTCAGTCTTGCACAGATGTACCAGCTCCTCCCCTTCAGTCTTCTACATGTGTACCAGATCTTCCCCTTCAGTCTTGCACAGGTGTACTGGCTCCTCCCCTTCAGTCTTGCACAGGTGTACCCGCTCCTCCCCTTCAGTCTTGCACAGGTGTAGCGGCTCCTCCCCTTCAGTCTTGCACAGGTGTACCGGCTCCTCCCCTTCTGTCTTGCACAGATGTACCGGCTCCTCCCCTTCTGTCTTGCACAGGTGTACCGGCTCCTCCCCTTCAGTCTTGCACAGGTGTACCGGCTCCTCCCCTTCTGTATTGCACAGGTGTACCGGCTCCTCCCCTTCAGTCTTGCACAGGTGTCCCGGCTCCTCCCCTTCAGTCTTGCACAGGTGTCCCGGCTCCTCCCCTTCAGTCTTGCACAGGTGTAGCGGCTCCTCCCCTTCAGTCTTGCACAGGTGTACCGGCTCCTCCCCTTCAGTCTTGCATCGGTGTACCGGCTCCTCCCCTTCAGTCTTGCACAGGTGTACCGGCTCCTCCCCTTCAGTCTTGCACAGGTGTATCGGCTCCTCCCCTTTAGTCTTGCACAGGTGTACCGGCTCCTCCCCTTCAGTCTTGCACAGGTGTACCGGCTCCTCCCCTCCAGTCTTGCACAGGTGTACCGGCTCCTCCCCTTCTGTATTGCACAGGTGTACCGGCTCCTCCCCTTCAGTCTTGCACAGGTGTCCCGGCTCCTCCCCTTCAGTCTTGCACAGGTGTCCCGGCTCCTCCCCTTCAGTCTTGCACAGGTGTAGCGGCTCCTCCCCTTCAGTCTTGCACAGGTGTACCGGCTCCTCCCCTTCTGTCTTGCACAGGTGTACCGGCTCCTCCCCTTCAGTCTTGCACAGGTGTACCGGCTCCTCCCCTTCTGTATTGCACAGGTGTACCGGCTCCTCCCCTTCAGTCTTGCACAGGTGTCCCGGCTCCTCCCCTTCAGTCTTGCACAGGTGTCCCGACTCCTCCCCTTCAGTCTTGCACAGGTGTAGGGGCTCCTCCCCTTCAGTCTTGCACAGGTGTACCGGCTCCTCCCCTTCAGTCTTGCACCGGTGTACCGGCTCCTCCCCTTCAGTCTTGCACAGGTGTACCGGCTCCTCCCCTTCAGTCTTGCACAGGTGTATCGGCTCCTCCCCTTTAGTCTTGCACAGGTGTACCGGCTCCTCCCCTTCAGTCTTGCACAGGTGTACCGGCTCCTCCCCTCCAGTCTTGCACAGGTGTACCGGCTCCTCCCCTTCTGTATTGCACAGGTGTACCGGCTCCTCCCCTTCAGTCTTGCACAGGTGTCCCGGCTCCTCCCCTTCAGTCTTGCACAGGTGTCCCGGCTCCTCCCTTTCAGTCTTGCACAGGTGTAGCGGCTCCTCCCCTTCAGTCTTGCACAGGTGTACCGGCTCCTCCCCTTCTGTCTTGCACAGGTGTACCGGCTCCTCCCCTTCAGTCTTGCACAGGTGTACCGGCTCCTCCCCTTCTGTATTGCACAGGTGTACCGGCTCCTCCCCTCCAGTCTTGCACAGGTGTCCCGGCTCCTCCCCTTCAGTCTTGCACAGGTGTAGCGGCTCCTCCCCTTCAGTCTTGCACAGGTGTACCGGCTCCTCCCCTTCAGTCTTGCACCGGTGTACCGGCTCCTCCCCTTCAGTCTTGCACAGGTGTACCGGCTCCTCCCCTTCAGTCTTGCACAGGTGTATCGGCTCCTCCCCTTTAGTCTTGCACAGGTGTACCGGCTCCTCCCCTTCAGTCTTGCACAGGTGTACCGGCTCCTCTCCTGGACTGAAATGGTTTTCTCTGATCTCACCGCACACTGTGCGCTTCTCACCATGTGCATTAGAAGCTGCAGCCAGTCAGATAGACTTAAAGCCTACGTTTACCGAAGACATAAAAAATAAAAAAAATAAGCACATCGGATATTTCTGCCCTTTAATGAGACGCATCCCTTGTGCTGCTGTTCACCAAAATCTTTCTCATCCCCAAGTGCCATGCTGCTCCCTATGAATGGACCCGCAGCCTCCTGGAACCGGTGATGTGTCCCAAGAGTAGGGATGAGCCGAACACCCCCCCCCGGTTCGGTTCGCACCAGAACCTGCGAACGGACCGAAAATTCTCACGAACGTTAGAACCCCATTGACGTCTATGGGACGCGAACGTTCGAAATCAAAAGTGCTAATTTTAAAGGCTAATTTGCATGGTATTGTCCTAAAAAGTGTTTGGGGACCCGGGTCCTACCCCAGGGGACATGTATCAATGCAAAGAAAAGTTTTAAAAAGGGCCTTTTTTCGGGAGCAGTGATTTTAATGATGCTTAAAGTGAAAAAAAAAGTGAAATATTCCTTTAAATATCGTACTTGGGGGGTGTCTATAGTATGCCTGTAAAGTGGCGCATGTTTCCCGTGCTTAGAATAGTCCCTGCACCAAATGTCATTTTTAAAGGAATGAAAGTCTTACAAAACTGCTTGCGGGTTTAATGTAATGTCGGGTCCTGGCAATATGGATGAAAATCAGTGAGACAAACGGCATGGGTACCCCCCAGTCCATTACCAGGCCATTTGGGTCTTGTATGGATATTAAGGGGAACCCCGCACCCAAATTAAAATAAGGAAAGGTGTGGGGCCCCCAGGCCCTATATACTCTGAACAGCAGTATACAGGCGGTGCAAACAAGACAGGGACTGTAGGTTTGTTGTTAAGTAGAATCTCTTTGTAATTTTGAACGGGTACATTTTTAACGTGTTTAGCTCCAGCCAAAAAATCTTTTTTAAGCTTTTTGGAAAACATAGGGAAGGGTTATCACCCCTGTGACATTTGTTTTGCTGTCTTTCCTCCTCTTCAGAAGATTTCACCTCACTTTTTGTCCCAATGAAAAATGTTTTTTGAAAATTTGGGGTTTTTTTGTGAAACAAGGATTGGAAAGCATCAGTGGAAAGGAGAAATGTTTTTCCCATATTAACTCTTACAGGAGAGAATTTCCCTTCCTAGGGGTAGATTTCATCTCACTTCCTGTTGTCTCCTTCCGTTTGCAAATAGGAGTCGTTTGTAAGTTGGATGTTTGAAAGTAGGGTCCTGCCCTATATACTGAAATTTGGGCCTTAGGTGTTGCTGTGGCCACAACACTGTAAGCCCTCACAGGGCCCTGCTGTGAAATATTAGATCAAGAATTGTAATTACACGCTCCTGTTGAACAGGGGCTGAAAAATTGTGCCTTAGGCACTGGTGGTGGTGCCCAGAACCAAAAATGTTCTTACAAGCTATCAGCGTGATGATTGAGGAGGAAGAGGATAATTACTCAGGGATAGTCACTCAGTATCAGCATAGGCAGTCTTTGAAGGGATCTGAGATTTCAAAAAAAAAAAATTATTCGGTTACATCAGCATCAGGTGCTTGGTAGCTGGTGGTGATCCAAGACTGATTTATTTTTATGAAGGTCAGTCGATCGACCGAGTCGGTGGACAGACACCCTGTGATCGGTTACAAAGCCTCCAGCAGCACTGAATGTGCGTTCCGAAAGAACGCTGGATGCAGGACAGGCCAGTAGCTCAATTGCATACTGTGCAAGCTCTGGCCAGTGATCCATCCTGAAGACCCAGTAACCCAGAGGATTTTTGGTGGGAAAGGTGTCCAAGTCAGATCTTGCCCCTAGGTATTCCTGCACCATGTAAAACAGACGTTGGCGATGGTTGCTGGAACCGATCATACCTTGGGGCTGTGGACTAAAAAATTGTCTGAACGCATCGGTCAGACGGCCACCTTCTCCACCGCTTCTTCTTTGACTGACCGAAGCCTCAGCAACACGTTGTCCAGGAACAGGAGTTTGTAACCTCCCAGTCTCTGGGAACGCATTGCACAGACCTTTCTGCAAGGCCTCCCGAAGATGTTTCATCCTCTGCGATGGCAAGATAAGGTCCGCAACCTTACCCTTGTAACGTGGATCAAGGAGGGTTGCCAGCCAGTATTGGTCCTTCTCCTTGACACCACGAATGCGAGGATCCTTCCGCAGGCTTTGCAGGATCAGGGAGGCCATGCAGCGTAGGTTTGCTGAGGCATTCAGTCCGAAGTCCTCTGGGTCACTAAGGACGACATGGTCCGCAGCCACCTCCTCCCAGCCACGTACAAGTCCATGGGTTACTTGGGACTGTAAATGATCCCTTAAAGACTGCTGCTGATGCTGAGTGCCAGGCTCCACCTCCATACTGACACAATCTTCCTCCTCCTCCTCCTCCTCCTCCTCCTCGTCCTCTTCCTGTGGGATCGGCGGGCACGCAGGAACACTGTCTGGATAAAGGGGGCCTTGAGAGCTAAGGAAGTCCTCCTCTTCCTGCCTCTGTTCTGCCTCAAGTGCCCTCTCCATTATTACACGCAGCGTGTGCTCCAACAGGTGGACAAGAGGGACAGTATCACTGATGCATGCACTGTCACTGCTCACCATCCTCGTGGCCTCCTCAAATGGTGACAGGACAGTGCATGCATCCCTGATCATGGCCCACTGGCGTGGGGAAAAAAAACAAGCTCCTCTGACCCTGTCCTGGTGCCATAGCCGCACAGGTACTCATTGATGGCCCTCTGCTGCGTGTGCAGCCGCTGCAGCATGGCCAACGTTGAGTTCCTCCTGGTGGGCATGTCACAGATTAGGCCGTTCTTGGGCAGGTTAAATTCCTTTTGGAGGTCTGCCAGCCGAGCACTGGCATTATATGACTGGCGGAAATGCACACAGACTTTCCTGGCCTGCCTCAGGACATCCTGTAAGCCCGGGTACCTGCCCAAGAACCACTGCACCACAAAGTTAAGGACGTGAGCCAAACAGGGCACATGGGTCAGTTGTCCCTGTCGGAGGGTGGAGAGGAGGTTGGTGCCATTGTCGCAAACCACCATTCCTGCCTTAAGTTGGCGTGGCGTCAACCACCTCTGAACCTGCCCCTGCAGAGCTGACAGAACCTCTGCCCCAGTGTGGCTCCTGTCCCCCAAGCACACCAGCTCAAGCACCGCATGGCATCTTTTTTCCTGCGTCTTGCGTAGCCCCTTGAACGCCTACGCTGGTTCCGAGGACAAAGCACAGGAAGAGGCCATGGAGGAAGAAGAAGAGGAGGGGGTGGAGGAGAGAGTTGTGTCACAATCATTAGTAGTGGCATTTTGGAGGCGTGGTGGCAAAACAACCTTCAACACTATTGCACCTTGTCCTGCATCCTTCCCAGCTGCCAGCAGAGTCACCCAGTGCGCGGTGAAACTTAGGTAACGTCCCTGTCCATGCCTGCTGGACCATGAGTCAGCGGTAATATGCACCTTACCGCTGACCGCCCTGTCCAGCGAGGCATGGACAGTGCCTTCCACATGCTGGTAGAGAGTAGGAATCGCCTTCCGTGAGAAAAAGTGTCGTTTGGGTACCTGCCACTGAGGAACCGCACATTCCACAAACTCACGGAAGGGGGCAGAGTCTACCAACTGAAAAGGCAGCAGTTGAAGTGCTAGCAATTTTGCCAAGCTAGCATTCAACCGCTGGGCATGTGGATGGCTGGGAGCAAACTTCTTTCGGCGGTGCAGCAGCTGGGGCAGGGAAATTTGCCTGGTACAATCTGACATCGGTTTACCGAAAGCAGATTGCCCACAAGTACTTGGCTGTGACACACCTAATTCTACACCTTCATTCCTCTCAGTGCAGGTCTCAGAGAGGACTGAAGGTATAGTGGGGTTGGAAATCCCCTGAGCCATAATTGGCCAAAGCCGCCTTGGCTTTGGCCAATTACGGCTCTCTGTTCAGACGGCGCTGTGATTGGCCAAGCATGCGGGTCATAGTGCATGCTTGGCCAATCATCAGCCAGCAATGCACTGCGATGCCGCAGTGAATTATGGGCCGTGAAGGGCCACTCGAATTTGGCATGAACGGCCCATATCGTTCGCAAATTCGACGAATGATCGAACAGACGATGTTCACAACCCCCCGCCGCCCGCGGGGGGCGGTGGGGGGTTGTGAACTTCTGCTCAGATCGCCTAGGCAATCTGGGCAGAAGTGGGTCAAAAACAGGTACCCCCCCCCCAAAAAAAAGTGTATAAAAGATAAGGGGGGTGGCAGAAAAGTGGAAAATCTCTTTAGGGGTGAAGTTCCACTTTAATGCTGCCAGGCAGAGAGCAGCATCTATGACAGAAGAGATCACCAACGTCTGACATAGAAATCCTACCTGTCAGCTTTCTAGGTTAGGCTTCTACTCCGAGACGTTTCTTCATTTCCATACAATTGTGGCAAAAAATAAGATCACATTATATGGTTAGGCAGGTTGATTTTCCTCCCAGCCAATCAGGAAGCTGCCCGCTACCTAGAAGAGGTAGGTGTGGAGCTGGTGGGCGGATGAGCGAGTGACGGGGGGGGTTTGACTGATCAACCGAACGGGGGGGGGGTGGCGGGGTCTTTGTTTGCTGCCCCTCCCCAAAAATTGGAGCACCAGCCGCCACTGGGTGACACCCCCTCCTTACCCCCCTTTACCACATTTCCCCAAGCCCCACCCCCTTTTTTTTATTTTTTCCCCCTCCCCTTTTTCCTCTTTCACCCTGTTTCCCCCCACCCCCTTTGCATAGCTTTTGCTTTTACTTAATTTACTAAACAGTGGGGTGCACAGACCCTCGATGTGTACCCCGTAGTAGACTGCCCTCTGGAAATCGCCAGATTCTTGTGGAAGTTAACAGGTTTTTCCCCTCAAGCAAGATGGATTCCCCCCCCCCATAACCCCCTCATCTCCCCCCCATCTCCCCCCCATAACCACAGAGGGTTCCTTCCATTTATGTACCTTTGTTATGTCATTTTCCTTGTTTTCTCCCGCAGTTCTATCTCTGTGTATTGGTTGTGCCGACTGTATGTTATGTCAACTTATCATTTTATTGTATCTTTTGCTCACCATTAAATCAATCATTTAAAAGAGAGAAAAAAAAGGAACGTTCTATCTGTCTGATCAGTCTGTTCAGTGATGTCACCGGACTTTCCGTAGGTGTACCGAGACAATTATTTTCCATCGCAGGCATCACCCCGCTGTTTAGAGCCGGCGGTCGGCTTTCTTCTAACAGCAATTGGAGTGTCTCACCAGCTGCTGGATTGCTATTACAAACAGAGGAAAGGGACAACCCCCTTCCCTCCCGCCGTCTTCTGCAACCAGTCGCCACGACAATTATAATGTGATTTTGTTTGCGGGTGTGAACATATTGTTATATTAATGTTGAAACTGTAATATCTCTATACTGTCTTTCCTTCTTCTTTGCCCTTATCCAAGTTTTAAGTTCAAATACCTACTCTCAGACTTGGGAGTTATTTTGGCAGACGTTGAGGACAATGTCTATTGTAGTGAGGGGAGTATGTAGCGCTGGTAGATTTTCAATTATCTGAATTTAGTGGGTTATCTGTTCATACATAGTCAGATTTGCCTCTGTTCCAGTTTGGCTGAGTTGCATGTAGTTTCACATTGTGCCTGTGGGTGTCGTCGCCATGGGTCGGTGTTGGAAAGGCAACATGTTGAAGCGTTTGAGTGCTCCTCTGTCCCGGAGACAAGCTCGGTGGAGGTGGTCCTCCGAGTTGCATTCTAGGAGAGGGTATTTATGGGACAGACGCCATGTTTTAGGGGGTTTTTTTTTCGTTCCACCTGCTGTCCCTCCTGGCCGTCAGGTATGCCCTAAGAGTACTACCTCGCATCCTCCGATCCGGAGGCCCACGTCGCTGCAGCGTGTGGGTGGACCCAGAAGCCTGTCTGGGGCCTACCACAGCGGCAAGGGAATGGTCCTGAGCTGTCTGTCCTACGGGAAGAAGCTGGACAACTGAGGAGATCCCAGGGGAGGACCTGTCATGGAAGGATCATGCAGAGTGCTGGTCTGGAGAGGGGCCTGGTGACTCGGTTGGAGGACGTATCCTAAAGTAATCTTACTGCATAGTACTGCCGGGTTGGCTTAAAGGTTCTAGTGCTGTGCTTGCTATTCACTGTAAACCATTACATCCTGTGGCAGAGGATCGTACGGGTTTTGTTCCAACCAAGTCTGTGGCAGAGACTTTTGTTGGTGCTACGTACTGGCTGCTAGGCAAGTGAGAGAGACCTATCCAGGCGGACAAAGATTCATCTCTACAGAGAGAGAGCATATTCATCTACAAGATTTCAGTTCCTTATACTACACTAAGAAAAGGTATTTGAACTTCCCTGCAACTCTTCTTCTACCTCTTTCCTGCTACTTCCTTCAGTTACTCTTTATTAAAGCATTGGAAAAGATACTCGAGTGTCCGGTGTCTACACTGTCCGGTGTTAAACTCAACGGGACCCCTAGACCCGGTTCTGGTGTAATAGAGGTAACGAAGGTGACGGCAACAGCCCACTATAAACCAGCAGCTCCACCGAGAGTTAGTGCTACATAAAGTATTGCAACAATTTTATTCTCTAGATTCTCTGCTAAAATATATATATATAATGTTTGGGGGCTCTAAGAAATTTTCTAGCAAAAAATACGGATTTTAACTTGTAAACACCAAATGTCAGAAATAGTCTTAGGCATGAAAGGGTTAAAGTGCCCCTCCCGCCCCCTGTGCTTTCTTCGGTCCCACCCGCACGCAAACAACGATCGTCCCGCACATGTGAGATATCGCCGGGAACGTCAGATCATGGGCAGTAATTCCACCCCCAGAACTCCTCTGTACACCTGAAGTGGTGACCTGGAAAGGTTTTTAAAGCGGCACATATGAATAGTAAAACTTACGTTGTTTATCGCTGTTGCACGGGCGTGTGCTATTTGAAAGCATGACATGTTTGGTATCTATTTATTCGACATAACATCATCTATAACATAACAACATTTATAATTCACAAAAAAAAAGGGTTGTGTATTGTGTTTTGTTTTTTTGCATTAAAATTCAAAAAAGTGTATTTTTTTTCCCTCCAAAAAAAAAAAAAATTACATTAGAAATATCGCTGCGCAAATATTCTGTGTCAAAAAAAATTACAAACCCACCAATTTATTCTCTAGGGCCTCTGCTTTAAATATATATATATAATGTTTGGGGTTTCTAATTAATTTTTTAGCAAAAAAAAAAAAGTTTGTTACATGTCAACAAAAAGTGCCAGAAAAGGTCCGGACTGGAAGTAGTTAAAATGTATTTATGTCCAAAAAACTGGCAGACAGGGGGGGTGTCGATGTCGGTATTGGAGGGTCTCAGATGTCCGGAGTCTCAGCGGTTCCTCGTTATTCCGGGTATAACGTCTGATTCCAGCAGAGGTCTCCATCGCACCACATAGCTGACTTCTCTATAGAAATCCCGCAGCACATCGCACCTTCCAGCGCCTCTTCCTCCGCAGAGCATCCAATTCGGAGAAAGTCGCAGGATTCCGATCGTCGTCTACAATATATAAAATACGAAGGAGAAGAGAGAAGACATAAAGGACCATATGGAAGAGGAGAAATATGAGATAAATGGGATTCTATGGGGTGATAAATCCTCTCCGGGGCTCAAAACTGACGCAGGAGGAATGAGAGTCTCCCAATAATAAAATAATGATCAGAGAAAAGAGGAAAACCACCAAATAACCTTTTGAGGTGGATTTACTAAAGGTAATTAGACTATGTACTCTGCAAGAGCTTAGTAAATGAGGAGAAGCTCTGCTGACTTCCATCATCCAATCATGTGCAAGCAAAAATGCGTTTTTTTTTACTTTTTCCTTGTGTGTGATGTGATTGGGCGTTCTTTGCAAAGTGGAGCTTTACCTCATTTACTAATATCTGGAGCAACTGTTCTTGCAATGTACACAGTCTGTTTGCCTTTAGTAAATCATCCCCAATGTGACCATCGATGGTTCATCTCTTAACCCCTCAATACCACCCCCCCCCCCCTTCCTGTCCAGGCCAATCTTCAGCGCTGTCGCACTTTGAATGACAATTACGCGGTCATACAACACTGTAACCATATGACATTTTTAGCATTTTTTCCCCACAAATAGAGCTTTCTTTGGTAGTATTCGATCATCTCTGGGGAGTTTTTATTTTTTGCTAAACAAATAAAAAAAGAACAAAAATGTTGAAAAAAGAAAACGTTTTTCTTTGTTTCTGTTATAAAATTTTGCAGATAAGTAAGTTTTCTCCTTCACTGACTGGCACCGATGAAGCGGCACTGATGGGCACTGATAGGTGGCAATGATAAATGGCACTGAGAGGCAGCACTGATGAGGAGGCACTGATGAGGAGGCACTGACAGGCATTACTGGTGGGCAACGATTGGCATCCCTGGTGGGCTCTGATAATCAATGTGCTGATTATCAGTCAGGAGAGCCGCTGATTGGCTCTCCTCTACGCTTTGTCAGAGCGAATAAGGGAAAAGCCGATAAACGGCACTTCCTGGTTAAAATGTGATGAGCTGTGATTGGACAAAGCTGATCACATGGTACTGCGTAGCTTCTTTACCGGGATTGGAGATGCCGTGTGTCAGAGCGACACACGGCACTACCGATCGCTGTGCTGTGCGCCCCCGCGGCTTGTCATCATGTGACCTCCAGTCAGGATAATACAACCACTTTGTGGCCATCGTTTTGCATATGGCGGGGGGGGGGGGGGAGTGGTTGAAGTGAAATCCTAAAGGCACATCAGAGAATAATGGATGCTGCCATCGCTGAAATCCCGGCCATCATTCCGATGCTTTGAGTGAAAACGCTGTTCATTCTGCAGTGAAATCGCACAGCAGCGTTGTCACCCTGAACACGGAATAGTCTTAGTGGGACACGTCATTTTAAATTGCACTTCAGGCAAAAGAAAAGCTGAATAAATCCTAAATCCATATAACACCTTTTAAAGCTGAAGTTTAGTATAATTTAATTGTGGTCCCTGCTACTGAGAAAAGTTGCACCACTTCTGCCACCTCCTCCATTCACAGAACTACAAGAACTATTGCTACAATCCCACAATGCATTTGTGAATGGGAGGTGGAAACCTGTCATTCAACTGCTCCTCCTCCATTCACAGAATGTGATGCATAGTGGGAATGCAGTAATAGGATTTCTGAGAATAGAGGAGAGTGCAGAAGGGGAAGGGGGTGAGCGGTGCAACTTTACTCAGTAGCAGCTTCTGCAGTTAAAGTGGTATTAAAGGCTTTTTTTTTTCTTAAATAACAAACATGTCACACTCACCTCCTCTGTAATGGTTTTGAACAGAGCAGCCCCGATCCTCCTCTTCTCAGGTCCCATGCCGGCACTCCTGAGCTGCTGTTCTGCATGTCCATTCACACACAGAGCCACAGCTCAGTCCCGCCCCCCGCTCTCCCCATAGGATCACTGGATATGAATGACATTGGCTCCCACTGCTGTCTCAGCCAATGAGGTGGGAGAGTCCCCGGAGAGCCGAGGCTCTCATGAACATTGCTGGATCATGATGGGGCTCAGGTAAGTAATGGGGGACTGTGGGAGACTGGGGGGGCTGTGGGGGCTGTTGTGTGGGCTGTGGGGGCTGTTGTGGGGGCTGTTGTGTGGGCTGTGGGGGCTGGGGGGACTGGGGGGGGCTGTGTGGGCTGTGGGGACTGAGGGGGCTGGGGGGACTGGAGGGGCTGAGGGGGCTGGGAGGACTCTGTGGGCTGGGGGGACTGTGTGGGCTGTGGGGGCTGAGGGGGCTGGGGGGGCTGTGTGGGCTGTGGGGACTGAGGGGGCTGGGGGGACTGGGGGGGGCTGTGGGGGCTGTTGTGTGGGCTGGGGGGACTGTGGGGGCTGGGGGGACTGTGGGGGCTGTGGGGGCTGTTGTGTGGGCTGAGGGGGCTGTGTGGGCTGGGGGGACTGTGGGGGCTGTGGGGGCAGTTGTGTGGGCTGAGGGGGCTGTGTGGGCTGGGGGGACTGTGGGGGCTGTGGGGACTGTGGGGGCTGTTGTGGGGGCTGTTGTGGGGGCTGTTGTGTGGGCTGTGGGGGCTGTGGGGGCTGTTGTGTGGGCTGTGTGGGCTGTGTGGGCTGTGGGGGCTGTGTGGGCTGTGGGGGCTGTGGGGGCTGTTGTGTGAGCTGTGGGGGTGCTGCACACTGAAGGTTTTTTACCTTCATGTATAGAACCTTCTGCCTTTACAACCACTTTCACTCTCACAGCACCAGATGGAGGCCACTGAGGACAGTATCAGGAGGGTGACGGCACCGAAGGGAAGCACCAGCCTGCAGATAATGGGAAACACAACATTACATATAACTCATCTATATGGTACTGAACCTCAGAAATGTGTACAAAACTTTAGATTTACGCAGCTACAATTTTTTTCTTTTGGAAAAAAAAGGGTTAAACCAAATGAATAAAATTTGTCCATTTAAGCTCCCCCAGCAGTTTGTTCCAACTCCCATAACTGTCACTTTCCTGGACAGCTTGGCCTGTTAAAGGAAGGGGAGAAATAACATTTCTACTGGCAGGATCAACAAGTACTAAAAAAGTACTAAAACTACTTTACAGATTCAGAACAACAACACTTAATGTTAATGCTGCTGACAAACTAGAAAATATATGTAATAGTGGCTGGAACTGGGCTCTTCTGCCCCTCCGGTGCCCAATACTGGCTGACACTGGGCTTTTCTGCCCTTCCGGTGCCCTATACTGGCTGGCATTGGGCTTTTCTGCCCCCTCTGTGCCCAATACTGTCTGACACTGGGCTTTTCTGCCCCCTCTGTGCCCAATACTGACTGACATTGGGCTCTTCTGCCCCTCCGGTGTGGGGGAAAGTGAAGTCTACTTTCTCCACTGCAGGTGGCGTTTATCTGCAGGGACCCTGTAGCTGGAGAGGAAGTCAGAGGAACATGGTTCCTATATGATACCCAGGGGAAGCAATCCAGTTGGGTGCTGCCTCCCCATGTGACTGAGGCAGCCATCTTGGGTCATGCAGAGCCTATTTAAGGCCCCGGTTCCCGGGTTTGGCACGCATTTGTGAGTTGGCAGGATAAAGGTAGGTACCCCACCTGTTAGGGACAGTACTAGAATGACGGAAAGGTTCCTGATGTGGAAGGAAAGCATAGGGTTGCATGTCTTCAGGACACCTTCCCAACTGGGCACGAGACGGCCCGGCCACATTCTGTCCCCTCTGAACAGCCAATGTCGGTCCAGCTGAATGCTGCTCCTTTCACGTTGCTGAAAACTGTGAGTGTACTCGGCTGAGTAGCTTTCCCATCGGGTTTGTTGTGAACTGATACTGAATTACATCAATACAAATTCTCTATGTGTGAAATGTTGCAGACTTACCGTGCTGCACCCCACCTACAAGTGACCAATACTGGCTGACATTGGGCTCTTCTTCCCATCGAGTGCCCAACATTGGCTGACATTGGGCTCTTCTGCTTCTCCAGTGTCCAACATTGGCTGACATTGGGATCTTCTGCCCATCCTGTGCCCAACATTGGCTGACATTGGGCTCTTCTGCCCATCCTGTGCCCAACATTGGCTAACATTGGGCTCTTCTGCCCATCCCGTGCCCAACATTGGCTGACATTGGGCTCTTCTGCCCATCCTGTGCCCAACATTAGCTGACATTGGGCTCTTCTACTTCTCCAGTGCCCAACATTGGCTGACATTGGGCTCTTCTGCTTCTCCAGTGCCCAACATTGGCTGACATTGGGCTCTTCTGCACATCCTGTGCCCAACATTGGCTAACATTGGGCTCTTTTGCCCATCCTGTGCCCAACATTAGCTGACATTGGGCTCTTCTGCTTCTCCAGTGCCCAACATTGGCTGACATTGGGCTCTTCTGCTTCTCCAGTGCCCAACATTGGCTGACATTGGGCTCTTCTGCCCATCCTGTGCCCAACATTGGCTAACATTGGGCTCTTCTGCCCATCCTGTGCCCAACATTGGCTGACATTGGGCTCTTCTGCCCATCCTGTGCCCAACATTGGGTAACATTGGGCTCTTCTGCCCATCCTGTGCCCAACATTGGGTAACATTGGGCTCTTCTGCCCATCCCGTGCCCAACATTGGCTGACATTGGGCTCTTCTGCCCATCCTGTGCCCAACATTAGCTGACATTGGGCTCTTCTGCTTCTCCAGTGCCCAACATTGGCTGACATTGGGCTCTTCTGCTTCTCCAGTGCCCAACATTGGCTGACATTGGGCTCTTCTGCCCATCCTGTGCCCAACATTAGCTGACATTGGGCTCTTCAGCTTCTCCAGTGCCCAACATTGGCTGACATTGGGCTCTTCTGCTTCTCCAGTGCCCAACATTGGCTGACATTGGGCTCTTCTGCCCATCCTGTGCCCAACATTAGCTGACATTGTGCTCCTCTGTCCCTTGAGTGCCCAACATTGGCTGACATTGTGCTCCTCTGTCCCTCCAGTGCCCAACATTGGCTGACATTGGGCTCTTCTGCTTCTCCAGTGCCCAACATTGGCTGACATTGGGATCTTCTGCCCATCCTGTGCCCAACATTGGCTAACATTGGGCTCTTCTGCCCATCCTGTGCCCATCATTGAGTAACATTGGACTCTTCTGTCTATCCTGTGCCCAACATTGGCTTACATTGTGCTCCTCTGTCCCTTAAGTCCCCAACGTTGGCTGACATTGTGCTCCTCTGTTCCTCCAGTGCCCAACATTGGCTAACATTGGCTGACATTGGGCTCTTCTGCTTCTCCAGTGCCCAACATTGGCTGACATTGGGATCTTCTGCCCATCCTGTGCCCAACATTGGCTAACATTGGGCTCTTCTGCCCATCCTGTGCCCATAATTGGGTAACATTGGGCTCTTCTGTCTATCCTGTGCCCAACATTGGGTAACATTGGGCTCTTCTGCCCATCCTGTGCCCAACATTGGCTAACATTGGGCTCTTCTGCCCATCCTGTGCCCAGCATTGGGTAACATTGGGCTCTTCTGCCCCTCCAGTGCCCAACATTGGGTAACATTGGGCTCTTCTGCCCCTCCAGTGGCCAACATTGGCTGACATTGTGCTCTTCTGCTTCTCCAGTGCCCAACATTGGCTGACATTGGGCTCTTCTGCTTCTCCAGTGCCCAACATTGGCTGACATTGGGATCTTCTGCCCATCCTGTGCCGAACATTGGCTGACATTGGGCTCTTCTGCCCATCCTGTGCCCAACATTGGGTAACATTGGGCTCTTCTGCCCATTCTGTGCCCAACATTGGCTAACATTGGGCTCTTCTGCCCATCCTGTGCCCAACATTGGCTGACATTGGGCTCTTCTGCCCATCCTGTGCCCAACATTAGCTGACATTGGGCTCTTCTGCTTCTCCAGTGCCCAACGTTGGCTGACATTGGGCTCTTCTGCTTCTCCAGTGCCCAACATTGGCCGACATTGGGCTCTTCTGCCCATCCTGTGCCCAACATTGGCTAACATTTGGCTCTTCTGCCCATCCCGTGCCCAACCTTAGCTGACATTGGGCTCTTCTGCTTCTCCAGTGCCCAACATTGGCTGACATTGGGCTCTTCTGCTTCTCCAGTGCCCAACATTGGCTGACATTGGGCTCTTCTGCCCATCCTGTGCCCAACATTGGCTGACATTGTGCTCCTCTGTCTCTTAAGTGCCCAACATTGGCTGACATTGTGCTCCTCTGTCTGTCCAGTGCCCAACATTGGCTGACATTGGGCTCTTCTGCTTCTCCAGTGCCCAAAATTGGCTGACATTGGGATCTTCTTCCCATCCTGTGCCCAACATTGGCTAACATTGGGCTCTTCTGCCCATCCTGTGCCCAACATTGGATAACATTGGGGTCTTCTGTCTATCCTGTGCCCAACATTGGGTAACATTGGGCTCTTCTGCCCATCCTGTGCCCAACATTGGCTAACATTTGGCTCTTCTGCCCATCCTGTGCCCAACATTGGGTAACATTGGGCTCTTCTGCCCCTCCAGTGCCCAACATTGGCTGACATTGTGCTCTTCTGCTTCTCCAGTGCCCAACATTGGCTGACACTGGGCTCTTCTGCTTCTCCAGTGCCCAACATTGGGTAACATTGGGCTCTTCTGCCCATCCTGTGCCCAACATTGGCTGACATTGGGCTCTTTTGCTTCGTCAGTGCCCAACATTGGCTAACATTGGGCTCTTCTGCCCATCCTGTGCCCTAGGGACCTATCTCAATTTTTCTCCTTGTATCCTGAGGAAGCTGAATGATCTCCCTCACAATATTAATATTTCTTAGTTTGTCTATCTGAATTGTAATTGTGTACAATACACAATATGCCCACCAATCTGAGTTATCATCAACTTTTATTGCCAGTTATGAGTCACAACCAACACCCAGACAAGGTCTTCTGGTACCCAAGGCAAAGATACTAGAGGACCCCCCCTCCCCCCACAGCTCCCCTCCCCCCTGAGTACTCCCACATCCGCACCGAAATGACAGTAGCTGTCCACTGGCCCCGGGGCCACCATGTTTTAATACTGGGAGGCATTGCGGCGTGATTAAGCCAATGTTATATAATGAGCTTCGTACAACAGAAAAAAGGATTTCATTACCATTATGGTAACCAAAATCTGCTCTTCCACAAATGCAAAAGACCAATCGAGAGTGACGACCGTATTCTGAGATTTCTCCATCATATAGAGGAAAGAAATGAGCTTTCTGAGAACAATGAAGATCTTCACAAATAAGAGGAAGACGAATCAAAGACAAATAAAGGGAAGAGGAGGAGAAGGGAGTTAATAGAACCGACAAGGGCTAACAAGGGGTTAAATAACAACAAATTCTAATAAAACAAAAGAAAAATTAGATTTTTTTCCCAGCTGTGGAGCTCAGATGGAAGGATGAGCTGCACATAAAGACAGAAACATTTAATTACAATATTGTTACATTGTATCTGTGAATGAAGCCTGCAATCAGTCTGTATATAACCTGATCAATAGAACTCACAACATCGCCCCCATCTACATCACCAACCTCATCTGCAGATATCGCCCAAATCGCCCCCTCCGCTCCTCCCAGGACCTCCTGCTCTCTAGCTCCCTTGTTACCTCCTCCCATGCTCGCCTTCAGGACTTCTCCAGAGCCTCTCCCATCCTCTGGAATTCCCTGCCCCAGTATGTCCGATCAGCCCCTACCCTGTCCACCTTTAGGAGATCCTTGAAAACTCATTTATTCAGGGAAGCCTATCCCACACCCACATAACTGTCCCTGAGCCACCCCCATCAAATCATTCTTTGCAGATATTACCTTTTGTACCACCACCCCCTCCCTTTTAGAATGTAAGCTCTACGAGCAGGGCCCTCCTGTACCTTTTTGTATTGTACTGTAATTGTGTTGTCCCCCTTATACATTGTAAAGCGCTGAGTAAACTGTTGGCGCTATATAAATCTCGTATAATAATATATATAATATATTAACAATATGATAAATAATATGATAACAATCTGATCAATAGAACTCTATATATCTAATAATATACTAACAATATGATTATTATAAATAATAATAATAATAATAATAATAATAAAAAGATGATAATAATCAAATCAATATAACTCTATATATAATAATATAATAACAATGATTAATAATAATAATAATAATAATAATATGATAACAATCTGATCAATACAACTCTATATATAATAGATATAGTGGGTGTGGTCAGGATGGGGTCGGGGGGCATGATGAAAACGAAGCTCCACCTTGGACTGAAGGAAAAGGAGATTCCGGAAGGAAGGTCACAAATTATTAATGTACACAAAGCGTCTGCGATTATTTTTCAGCATACACGTCCGATGCTCAGTAGTTTGCTCTCACCCACAGGGGGCGCTCACACACAGGCAGAGCTCATATGAGGAGCTGGATGGAGGGGTGAATATTACCCCCCTGTGTGTTGGGTAATCACTGTCTAATGACCCCCCATGGAGATTACATCAACATTAAATATGTTTTATTCTCCTGCGATGAGGAAATTTCTTCCGTTCAAAACCCAGAAAGTGGAAATGATTTTATATGGCACACATGACTCGCAGACGGCGGCAGATTATTGGCAGAAGGTCACCAATGGCGACATGCAAAGGGCGGTAACCCAGAGCAACCGCTCAGTTTCCTATTGGCTGACACAGGGGTCTTGTGTGGCTGAATCGTTGTCCCATCAATAATGATAGGGATCCATGGTGTGCTGGTGACATGTACCGGGGACGGGTCACTTCTGAGGGGTTCCTAGGAGTTACAGATGGGAACATTGGTGCCCCTGAGGAGGTGACCATACACAGCGCCTATAGAGCTCCGGGCCAAATCTGCGCCGCAATCCCAGCAAAGAATCGCAGCCATGGCTGTCCTAAGAGGCCCCTCCCTCTGTATTTCCCACAATTCTCCATTACTGGTCAGATGAACATCCTGGGGGACCATAAAACCACCATCGCCATCCCTGTGTATTTCCCATAACCTGGTCACATGACCATCCTACAGGAGAATAAATCTGCTGAACCAACATGGCCGTCTCTATGTATTTCCCATGATCCCCCATTATTGGTCACATGACTATCCTGTGGGAAGAAAAATCTGCTGAACCATCATGGCCGCCCTTGCATATTTCCCATGATCCCTCATTATTCGTCACATGATCTGATCTACCTGCGGGAAGGTTAATCTGCTGACCCATCATGGCCATCCCTGTGTATTAAATAGACAATACTTTTGCGCCTTTGGTAAAAAATAAAAATAAAAATGAATGTGAATTGGTAAGTGTAAAACCACACACTCAAAAAAACCCGCAAATACAAGCTGCTCCCCTTAATTTGAATGGAACAATCAAATAAGTATTAGTGTATAATAGGGGGCGCTAGAGACCTACCAAACATATACTTCTGCCAATAGGTACACACACTAACCAAATCAACCACAGTGAACTGAATAGTGCTGATTGTGCTAAACTAAAAATATCACAAACACATAATTTATGCTGCAAATAAAAATACAAAATACAGTGAAAAAAATATATAAAAAATCCAGTGAAAAAAATATATAAATCCAGTGAAAGCAATTATACGAAATTCTTAGTGCAAGTGAAATGAATAAATCGTGATGTCTGATAGTCCCAATCCATTGAAGAGATCAGAGCAAAACAGTTGAAACCACCATCACAGCAGACACATGGATCCTCACAGATGCAACAATTTATGCGTTGATATAAAGATTCCGTCACCCAAGAGGAAAAAACACCTGAAGGTAGTAGATATCTGCTTACCAGATACCAATGACTTCTTTAACTAAAAAGAAAGTCATTAGTGCTTGTACAGGATTGTGCCTGTTCACATGAAGGCTGGAAGGCTGGATGGTACTTTAGGCATTGAACCCTCCCGTCCCATTCATTCAGGATAGGAAATATATGAAACAAAAGGGAATCTTCATAGCGTAAAACCGTTTAATATATAAAATTAGAGAACAATAAAATAGCCAATTGGCCTCTTACATTGATCGGTGCCTACCCGGCACTGGGACTGCTCGCATGTCAGGGTGAGTAGAGTCAGGAACCCGCATCACATCGCACATGCGGCGTGCGTTCCACTCCGTGCGTCTAGCTAACCAGCTAATCCGGAAGTAGGTGGGACGATTCTGGACATGTGACCACGTACCGCTCCGACGTACGTTTCGTCTGACGTTCACAAACGAAACGTACGTCGGAGCGGTACGTGGTCACATGTCCAGAATCGTCCCACCTACTTCCGGATTAGCTGGTTAGCTAGACGCACGGAGTGGAACGCACGCCGCATGTGCGATGTGATGCGGGTTCCTGACTCTACTCACCCTGACATGCGAGCAGTCCCAGTGCCGGGTAGGCACCGATCAATGTAAGAGGCCAATTGGCTATTTTATTGTTCTCTAATTTTATATATTAAACGGTTTTACGCTATGAAGATTCCCTTTTGTTTCATATATTTCCTATCCTGAATGAATGGGACGGGAGGGTTCAATGCCTAAAGTACCATCCAGCCTTCCAGCCTTCATGTGAACAGGCACAATCCTGTACAAGCACTAATGACTTTCTTTTTAGTTAAAGAAGTCATTGGTATCTGGTAAGCAGATATCTACTACCTTCAGGTGTTTTTTCCTCTTGGGTGACGGAATCTTTATATCAACGCATAAATTGTTGCATCTGTGAGGATCCATGTGTCTGCTGTGATGGTGGTTTCAACTGTTTTGCTCTGATCTCTTCAATGGATTGGGACTATCAGACATCACGATTTATTCATTTCACTTGCACTAAGAATTTCGTATAATTGCTTTCACTGGATTTATATATTTTTTTCACTGGATTTTTTATATATTTTTTTCACTGTATTTTGTATTTTTATTTGCAGCATAAATTATGTGTTTGTGATATTTTTAGTTTAGCACAATCAGCACTATTCAGTTCACTGTGGTTGATTTGGTTAGTGTGTGTACCTATTGGCAGAAGTATATGTTTGGTAGGTCTCTAGCATCCCTGTGTATTACCCATGATCCCCCATTATTGGTCACATGACCATCCCACAGGAGGATTACTTCGCTGAACCAACATGGCCGTCTCTATGTATTTCCCATGATCCCCCATTATTGGTCACATGACCATCCTGCAAGAGGATAACTCTACTGAACCATTATGGCCGCCCTCTCCCCTCCCCCCACTGGCGCACACCCATATATAGAGTCCGGGACGATGGTGTCGCAGTGATGGCGCTCTGTGTAATTATCGGGTCAGATGGAGGACGCGGCTCTCGCTGTGTAAACATTCTCACAATAAATAATTGGAAGCATTCATTATTCAGACGCCGATTCTGATGGTTTATTTTCCGGACGGCTCCGGAGTTTATTTAGTGACAGATTTTCCTCCTGGAGCGTGCGGAGAGCGGGGGATGAGCGGACCCATGTCTACTAAGTCAAGCTCTCTGATTATATTAGGTGTGTGTATATATATATATAATGTACATACAGCGGGTAAAATAAGTATTGAACCCGTCACCATTTTCCCCAGTAAATCTATTGGTAAAGGTGATATTGACATGAATTTCCCCCCCCCCACATGTCGGTGACAACCTATCCACTCCATACAAAGACACCAAACAAATCCCTTCAGAAATGAAGTTCTGTGTAATAAAATGGAAGGACACAGGAAAAAGTATTGAACCCCCTAACTGAAATGTATTTAATACTTGGTACAAAATCCTTTGTTGGTAGTGACGGCTCCAAGACACCTCCTGTATGGAGAAACGAGACGCATGCGTTGCTCAGGTGTGATTTTGGTCTTCAGATCTTGAAGGTTCTGTGGGCCTCTTCTATGAACTCTGATCTTTAGTTCTTTCCATAGATTTTCTATTGGATACAAGTCATGTGATTGGCTGGGCCATTCTAAGCAGCTTTATTTTCTTTCTCCTTGGCTTTGTGTTTGGGATCATTGTCCTCCTGGGATGTCCTCCTGAGATGTCCTCCTGGGATGTCCTCCTGAAGATGTCCTCCTGGGATGTCCTCCTGGGATGTCCTCCTGAGATGTCCTCCTGAGATGTCCTCCTGAGATGTCCTCCTGAGATGTCCTCCTGGGATTTCCTCCTGAGATGTCCTCCCGAGATGTCCTCCCCAGATGTCCTCCTGAGATGTCCTCCTGGGATGTCCTCCTGAGATGTCCTCCCGAGATGTCCTCCCGAGATGTCCTCCTGAGATGTCCTCCTGGGATGTCCTCCTGAGATGTCCTCCTGAGATGTCCTCCTGAGATGTCCTCCTGAGATGTCCTCCTGGGATTTCCTCCTGAGATGTCCTCCCGAGATGTCCTCCCGAGATGTCCTCCCGAGATGTCCTCCCGGGATGTCCTCCCGAGATGTCCTCCTGAGATGTCCTCCTGGGATGTCCTCCTGAGATGTCCTCCTGGGATGTCCTCCTGAGATGTCCTCCTGAGATGTCCTCCTGGGATGTCCTCCTGAAATGTCCTCCTGGGATGTCCTCCTGAGATGTCCTCCTGAGATGTCCTCCTGAGATGTCCTCCCGAGATGTCCTCCCGAGATGTCCTCCTGAGATGTCCTCCTGAGATGTCCTCCTGGGATGTCCTCCTGAGATTTCCTCCTGAGATGTCCTCCTGGGATGTCCTCCTAAGATGTCCTCCTGAGATGTCCTCCTGAGATGTCCTCCTGGGATGTCCTCCTAAGATGTCCTCCTGAGATGTCCTCCCTCCTCGTTTTATCTTCATCATCCTGGTAGATGGCAGCAGATTTTTATCACCATTCATCCTTCCTTCAATGATATGAAGAAAAACAGCCCGTCCACACCACGATGTTCCCACCTCCAAACCTCATTGTTGGTATGGGGGTGTTTTTGGGGTAATGTGACCCAAAACATGGTGTGTATTATGACATTTTGGTCTCCTCTGACCAAACTATATTCTCCCCGTATTTCCCAGGCTTGTCCAAATGTTGTGCAGCAAACTTTTACCGAGCTTCACCAAGCTTTTTCTTCAGCGATGGAGTGTTGTGTGGTGAGCGTGCGTACAGGTCATGGCGGGGGAGTGGTGAGCGTGCATACAGGTCATGGTTGGGGAGTGGTGAGCGTGCATACAGGTCATGGTGGGGGAGTGGTGAGTGTGCATACAGGTCATGGTGGGGGAGTGGTGAGCGTGCATACAGGTCATGGTGGGGGAGTGGTGAGTGTGCATACAGGTCATGGTGGGGGAGTGGTGAGTGTGCATACAGGTCATGGTGGGGGAGTGGTGAGTGTGCATACAGGTCATGGTGGGGGAGTGGTGAGCGTGCATACAGGTCATGGCGGGAGAGTGGTGAGCGTGCATACAGGTCATGGCGGGAGAGTGGTGAGCGTGCATACAGGTCATGGTGGGGGAGTGGTGAGCGTGCATACAGGTCATGGCGGGAGAGTGGTGAGCGTGCATACAGGTCATGGCGGGAGAGTGGTGAGCGTGCATACAGGTCATGGCGGGGGAGTGGTGAGCGTGCATACAGGTCATGGCGGGTGAGTGGTGAGCGTGCATACAGGTCATGGTGGGGGAGTGGTGAGCGTACATACAGGTCATGAAGGGGGAGTGGTGAGCGTGCATACAGGTCATGGCGGGTGAGTTAATTACTTATTATATACCTTCTAATTCCAGGTCTTTCTGAAGCTCTCCACAAGTGGTCTTTGGCTCTCGGAGAACTCTTCTGATAATTCTTTTCACTCCTCTGTCAGAGATCTTGTGAGGAGCACCTGGTGGTGGCCGTTTTATGGTGAAATGATGTTCTTTCCACTTCCGGATTATGGCCCCAACAGTGCTCACTGGAACATTCAGAAGTTTAGAAATCCTTTTGTAACCAATGCCATCCGTATGTTTCACAACAATAAGGTTGTGAAGGTCTTGAGAGAGCTCTTTGCTTTTACCCATCATGAGATGTTTCTTGTATGACACCTTGGTTATGAGACACCTTTTTATAGACTGAACTGGATGATATTAATTTGCCCTGACAAGGGGCAGGATTGCTTTCTAATTACTGATAGATTTCAGCTGCTGTCTTGACTTTCCATGCCTTTTTGTACCTCCCTTTCTTCATGGTTTCAATGCGATTTCCCTGTGTCCTTCCATTTTATTACATTTTATTCTTTTGTATGTATGGATTGGATGGATTGGATGGATTGAATGGGGATGGATTGGATGGGTTGGATGGATTGGATGGATTGGATGGGTTGGATGGATTGGATGGGTTGGATGGATTGGATGGGTTGGATGGGTTGGATGGGTTGGATGGATTGGATGGGTTGGATGGATTGGATGGGTTGGATTGATTTGATGGGTTGGATGGATTGGATGGGTTGGATGGGTTGGATGGGTTGGATGGATTGGACGGGTTGGATGGGTTGGACGGGTTGGATGGATTGGATGGGTTGGATGGGTTGGATGGATTGGATGGGTTGGATGGATTGGATGGATTGGATGGGTTGGATGGGTTGGATGGATTGGATGGGTTGGATGGATTGGATGGGTTGGATGGATTGGATGGGTTGGATGGGTTGGATGGATTGGATGGGTTGGGTGGGTTGGATGGATTAGATGGATTGGATGGGTTGGATGGGTTGGATGGATTGGATGGGTTGGATGGGTTGGATGGATTGGATGGGTTGGATGGGTTGGATGGATTGGATGGGTTGGATGGGTTGGATGGGTTGGATGGATTGGATGGATTGGATGGGTTGGATGGATTGGATGGGTTGGATGGATTGGATGGATTGGATGGGTTGGATGGGTTGGATGGATTGGATGGATTGGATGGGTTGGATGGGTTGGATGGATTGGATGGATTGGATGGGTTGGATGGATTGGATGGGTTGGATGGGTTGGATGGGTTGGATGGATTGGATGGATTAGATGGGTTGGATTGGTTGGATGGGTTGGATGGGTTGGATGGATTGGATGGGTTGGATGGGTTGGATGGATTAGATGGATTGGATGGGTTGGATGGGTTGGATGGATTGGATGGATTGGATGGGTTGGATGGGTTGGATGGATTGGATGGGTTGGATGGATTGGATGGATTGGATGGGTTGGATGGGTTGGATGGATTAGATGGATTGGATGGGTTGGATGGGTTGGATGGATTGGATGGATTGGATGGGTTGGATGGATTGGATGGGTTGGATGGGTTGGATGGATTGGATGGGTTGGATGGGTTGGATGGGTTGGATGGATTGGATGGGTTGGATGGGTTGGATGGATTGGATGGGTTGGATGGGTTGGATGGATTGGATGGGTTGGATGGATTGGATGGGTTGGATGGGTTGGATGGATTGGATGGGTTGGATGGGTTGGATGGATTGGATGGGTTGGATGGGTTGGATGGGTTGGATGGGTTGGATGGATTGGATGGGTTGGATGGATTGGATGGGTTGGATGGATTGGATGGGTTGGATGGGTTGGATGGATTGGATGGGTTGGATGGGTTGGATGGGTTGGATGGATTGGATGGGTTGGATGGGTTGGATGGGTTGGATGGATTGGATGGATTGGATGGATTGGATGGGTTGGATGGGTTGGATGGGTTGGATGGATTGGATGGGTTGGATGGATTGGATGGGTTGGATGGATTGGATGGATTGGATGGGTTGGATGGATTGGATGGGTTGGGTGGGTTGGATGGATTAGATGGATTGGATGGGTTGGATGGGTTGGATGGGTTGGATGGATTGGATGGGTTGGATGGGTTGGATGGATTGGATGGGTTGGATGGGTTGGATGGATTGGATGGGTTGGATGGGTTGGATGGATTGGATGGATTGGATGGGTTGGATGGGTTGGATGGATTGGATGGGTTGGATGGATTGGATGGATTGGATGGATTGGATGGGTTGGATGGATTGGATGGATTGGATGGGTTGGATGGGTTGGATGGATTGGATGGATTGGATGGGTTGGATGGATTGGATGGGTTGGATGGGTTGGATGGGTTGGATGGATTGGATGGATTAGATGGGTTGGATTGGTTGGATGGGTTGGATGGGTTGGATGGATTGGATGGGTTGGATGGGTTGGATGGATTGGATGGGTTGGATGGATTGGATGGATTGGATGGGTTGGATGGGTTGGATGGATTAGATGGATTGGATGGGTTGGATGGGTTGGATGGATTAGATGGATTGGATGGGTTGGATGGGTTGGATGGATTGGATGGATTGGATGGGTTGGATGAGTTGGATGGATTGGATGGGTTGGATGGATTGGATGGATTGGATGGGTTGGATGGGTTGGATGGATTAGATGGATTGGATGGGTTGGATGGGTTGGATGGATTGGATGGGTTGGGTGGGTTGGGTGGGTTGGATGGGTTGGATGGGTTGGATGGATTGGATGGATTAGATGGGTTGGATGGGTTGGATGGGTTGGATGGGTTGGATGGATTGGATGGGTTGGATGGGTTGGATGGATTGGATGGGTTGGATGGGTTGGATGGATTGGATGGGTTGGATGGATTGGATGGGTTGGATGGGTTGGATGGATTGGATGGGTTGGATGGGTTGGATGGATTGGATGGATTGGATGGATTGGATGGGTTGGATGGGTTGGATGGGTTGGATGGATTGGATGGGTTGGATGGGTTGGATGGATTGGATGGGTTGGATGGGTTGGATGGATTGGATGGGTTGGATGGATTGGATGGATTGGATGGGTTGGATGGATTGGATGGATTGGATGGGTTGGATGGGTTGGATGGATTGGATGGGTTGGATGGATTGGATGGGTTGGATGGATTGGATGGGTTGGATGGATTGGATGGGTTGGATGGGTTGGATGGATTGGATGGGTTGGATGGGTTGGATGGATTGGATGGGTTGGATGGGTTGGATGGATTGGATGGGTTGGATGGGTTGGATGGGTTGGATGGATTGGATGGGTTGGATGGATTGGATGGATTGGATGGGTTGGATGGATTGGATGGATTGGATGGGTTGGATGGATTGGATGGATTGAATGGATTGTTACCGACATGTGGGGAGAATTTCATGTAAATGTCACCTTTATCAATAGATTTACAGAGAAAAACGGTGACGGGTTCAATACTTATTTTACCCCCTGTATATATATATATATTTATAGAGAGAGAGAGTTCCATCCTCTGGGCAGTGACTTATCCATCCAATCAGAATACGGCATTTATCATCCATACCCTGTCACTGACCATTCAGCACCCGGCCCGTATTGCCCGTGAGGGGCAGATGGGTAATATAGAATCTAATAAATACATTGTTACTACACATAATCACCAGAGAGTACCCATCCCCCTCGTTCACGGTCTCCCTTCCTGTACAGAGTGACATAAGGCGGCTCAGTCCGGAGTCCATTCACATTCTTGGTTGTATCTCAGGCCCTGATGAAGTGGAGCGTCCTCGAAATGTGTCGTCTGTTTCTACAGCCAGCAGTCTAAAGATACAATGAGATGGATTTACTAAAGGAAAATAGATGGGTCATTCTGCAAGGCAGTGGCAGCTGGTGTTTTTTTTGGGGGTGGCGGTAAACAACCCCCCCTTGAGCAGCCAGCGGCACATCCCCCCTCCCCCCCGCTGTCTGCCAGTCGGTCTGACACTTACCCTATCTTGGTGGGTAGCGGGTCGCTGGCAGCGGCTCTGTGTCCTCTCCTCCATCGGTGGCTTCCAGCATGCAGCTCCTCCCCTCCTTCTGGGCGTCCAATAGGATGGCCTGTCCTTTCAGCCAACCGGGTGACGGTTCTCAAAACCCGCTTTCAGACTGGCTGGGAGGAGGATCAGTGGTACAATAGTGAATGTTCATCCGCTGTTGTAACACACCTGGGTGGGCTCCGTTCTCTGCTCCCCGAGCCCACCCTATTTTGAGGCCTGTTAGAGCCTCTGGCTCCAATCACGTGCTTTAAACCCCTCCCCCGCCATTGTAATTCATGCGTCCAGCGTCCTGAAAGGGGCCGAACGCATGGACAGGGGGAGGCAGCGATAGATAGAGGGGGCTGCGCCCTTAATGGACGGGCCTGCTGCAAGTGTCGGTGCTCCAGAGCTTAGTAAATGAGGTGAAACTTCACTTACAAAGAATATCCAATCACATGCAAGGAAAATATATAAAAAAAACATCATTATTGCATATGATTGGATGATGGAAGTCAGCAGAGCTTCCCCCTATTTACTAAGCCCTAGACCAGGGTAGGCAACCCGGGGCCCTCCAGCTGGAACTACATTTCCCATGAGGCATTGCAAGGCTGGCAGTTACAATCACTTCCAGAGGCATGATGGGACTTGTAGTTCTGCCACAGCTGGAGGCCCCCAGGCTGCTTCCAGCAAACGCTCTCCCAGACTGCACAGAATGTGAACTTCAGTAAATCAAACCCACTGATTGAGAAGTGTGTCCCCCGCTGGTCAGAGACAGAACTGCACTATGTTATATCCTCCCTCTGACCAGCCCAGGAGGAGCGCCGGAGTGATGTCATATTATACCCCCGAGGAGATTATATTAGAGATAAATATATTACAAATATCAACATTCACAACTCTCTGTTTGGACTTTTCAGCAAAGTTTTGCCATTTCTGGTGAAATTCATGTATTGGACTTTAAATGTCCCCCGAGGTTTCCAGAAGCTCCTCACACCTCCCCCGGAGATGTTCTGGGGCCGAAATATTCCCCCTCATTATCTGTGAACAGGAGATACAGAGGAACCCCAACCCCTCATATGGGGGGCAAACATGTCCAATGATTTCAGTACATAATACAATAATATGGGGAGAGGGGCGCAGTATTCACCCCACTTAGATTTACAGGTACCCCCAGTGCCAGGACAAGGTTATCCAGAGCCCAGGGAAAACATGCCAACATAAATGCCCCCTTCTCCCAGTGCAAATCTGCCCCCCTGCTAAAATTCCCCCTCCCAGCACAAATCCTCACCTTCCACATCCCCCATATCCCCCCCCCCCCCACCCCAAAAAAATCACAGTACAAATCCTCCACTCCTAAAATTCCCCCTCCTTGTACACATCCCCCCACTCCAAATCCCCCCTCCCAGCACAAATACCCCCTCACCCCCCCCCAGTACAAATGCTCTACCCCTAAAATTTCCCCTCCTTGTACACACCCCCCACTCCAAATCCCCCCTCCCAGCAAAAATACCCCCTCAATCCTCCCCCCAGTACAAATCCTCTACCCCTAAAATTTCCCCTCCTTGCACACATCCCCCCACTCCAAATCCCCCTCCCAGCTCAAATACCACCTCAACCCTCCCCCCAGCACAAAACCCCCTAGATCACCACTCTTAGCACACCCTCCTCAAGTTTCCCCTCTTAGACCAATACTTACCCCCTGCCACCCCCCAAATTCCCCCTTCCAACACAAATTCCCCCCCCCCCAATCTTCCTCCCACCTCACAGGACACCACAGTGCCCCCTCCTGCCCACCTCTTGTCTCGGCTCTGGGTACCGCATCCTTCATCATTTATTGTACATTAAACAAAAACTCTACCAAAAAAAGAAAGCTAAACAGGACTTTGAAGGTATCACAGCAATAATAGAAACGTAGAAATCATCAAACTGTTCAAAACAATTACAATCCCCACACATGGCGGCACCGGACGCTCATAACATCATATACACCCAGACATGACATCACTGCACCGTGTATATCCTCAGTCTTCTTATAAAGACAACAACCCCTAAATAGAGTGTTAAAGAAGAGTCACCTCATTCACTCGACGCGTTTCACAGCTCTCAGCCCGCTTCTTCAGGAAGATCAATAATCTGTAAACACAGAAAACATCTAATAGCGAATATTCCCGATAACGTTTCCATTTTCTCATCACATTGTCCGTTGATGTCACATATTACCCAATGTAAGGACAACATGTGCAACTAGTTCATAGGGGCTCAACCTGCGGCCCTCCAGGTATTGTGGAACTACAAGTCCCATGAGGCATTGCGAGGCTGACAGTTACAAGTATGACTCCCACAGGCAGAGGCATGATGGGACAGATCGACCCACCCCGACATTTTATGGGGCTTTTTATTGTTTTACAATTGAATAAGAAAGTTTGATATTTGTTATATATTTCCGTTATTGCTGTGAGACCCTCAAAGTCCTGTTTTAGTTTTCTTTTTTAGTAGAGTTTTTGTTTAATCTACAACAAAATGTTTTAATAATTGAACTTTTTTCTGTATTTCTCACCAGGTGAGCAGCAAGTGGCTTCTTTCTTAAAGCCGACTCCTCGGGGGCGGTCCTCACGGGAACAATTGGGGCTCATTTAGGTGACATTTCAGGAAATCCCTCCGCTCATCCCTACTGACGATGACGAACGTTGTAGATGTGTGGCGGATATACCAGTGGAAGAGCAACCAGAAATATCATGTGACCTCCTCGGGGGACTTCAGAGCCCCCCCCCAGGTCTGTGAGACAAAGAGCCACATTTGATTTATTACAGGTACTTACTATATATGGTGCTGTCAATTTACTCCCCGCCAGACGATCGGTCATTCGGTACCACCGGCACAGACCACCCCCCCTCCCTGTCTCCCCCCCCCCCCTCCCCGATGCTCACTTACTCGTTCGTCTGCCCACCATCCCCCCACTTCCCCCATCTAGGTCAGGGGCTTATAAAAAAAACATTGGAATTCATGCTTCCGGTACCCTGCATGTAGATTAGGGGCCGGACGCCTGGATTGGGGGGGCGGTGTCAGGGCTGGGCTCAGCCCTTCCTTCTCTGAGATGGCCGCTCAGCTGTCGGCTAATTGCCAGTCCCCATCTCTCTCCACAGTTACTCAGCTGTTGATGATATCCTGCTCGTCAGTCCTGCCTACTTAAAGCCGTCTAGCTCACTTGATCTCTGCCTTCACCTTGTTCAACATCACAGAGACTTTCTCCTGCATTCCTGTTAAAAGACTTGCTTGGCTGACGTTCCTTCTGGCTCCAGATCCTGCTTGCTGTTTTACTACGCTCATCTCCAGCTCCCTGACGTTTGGCTTGTTTGACTATCCTTTCTGGTTCCTGAACTCATGTTTTGACTACATTTGTTCTATTTACTTTTATTATTAAACAAGTGTGATTTAACTGTACTTCTGCCTCGCCCTGATTTCATGGTTTCTGACCACCACTCTGTATATTATACTGCCACATCAGTCCCTGCTCCAAGGAGCTTACAATCTAAGGTCCCTAACTCACATTCATACATACTGGGGCCAATTTAGACCGGAGCTAATCAACTTCCCAGCATGTCTTTGTAGTGTGGGAGGAAACCGGAGTCCCCGGAGGAAACCCACGCAGGCGCAGGGAGAACATGCAAACTCCATGCAGGTAGTGTCGTGATTGGGATTGGGAAACGGCGACCCCCCCGGTGCTGCCGGGCAGAAGTGCCGACCACTCAGCTGCTGTGCTGCTCTACATTGTGAAGGACAAGATGGCGGCTCGGTTCCTGGCGCGGCATCCCGCCTGGTATCAGGATACGGCGCACCTCATTTGTATTTAGCGCAGTCGGAGATTTAACCTTTCTGCTGCCCGGGGGGATCATCGTCTCATTGGTATACAGAACGTGGCAATTAAAAGGCCGAGCAAACAGCACTTATCGGAAGGAAGGTGAAAGTGTTCCATCATTTATACAGATCCCGGCTTTAGAAAAACATTACGCCAGACACTAATGAATAATTTAATTCCGATTCAAGCCGGCTGCAAGACTTCAAAACAAGACGGAGACTCTGCCCAGAGAAAACCATCGACTGCTACCGATCCCCAATGACATGGGCCACCCTACCATGGTGGAGACGGGGGTGGGCTGTCATGGTGCCGGTTCCGGGGCTGTCAGACTGGGAACAAGCATGCAGCCAGTGAAGAGATAGGACACCGGAGGCTGGTGGCTGATTAGTGACTCACTATGGAGAAGGAATGCAGATTGTACATCGCCACACCTCCTGCCTGAGATATAGATCCGTTTTGTCATAATCTCCCCTTCACCTGCCCCTGCAGAACAAGCCTGTGCTGAGGGGTGTGGCTTCAATGAGGGGGTGTAGCAGTGAAGAGGGTGTGGCTGCAATGAGGGGCATAGCTTCAAAGAGGAGTATGGTTTTAATGAGGGGTGGGACTGTGATAAGGGTTGTTGAAGTAGTGATGAGAGGTGTAGCTTCAAGAGGGGTGTAGCAGTATTAAGGGGTGTGGCTGCAATGAGGGTGTGGCTGCAATGAGGGTCGTGGCTTCAATGAGGAGTATGGTTTTAATGAGGGGTGGGACTGTGATAAGGGTTGTTGAAGTAGTGATGAGAGGTGTAGCTTCAAGAGGGGTGTAGCAGTATTGAGGGGTGTGGCTGCAATGAGGGGTGTGGTTTTAAAGAGGGGTGGGACTGTGATAAGTGTTGTTGTAGTAGTATTGAGGGGTGTGGCTGCAATGAGGGGTGGGACTGTGATAAGGGTTGTTGTAGTAGTGATGAGAGGTGTGGCTTCAAGAGGGGTGTGGCTTCAATGATGTTGTTGTAGTAGTGATAAGAGGTGTGGCTTCGAGAGGGGTGTAGCAGTGATGAGGGGTGTGGCTGCAATGAGGGGTGTGGCTTCAATGAGGGGTGTGGCTGTGATTAGGGGTGTGGCTGTTACTCAGCTCTGCCAGCACAGAGAACTGCAGGGGGAAGGGCAGGAAGCAGCACTTTTATTGAGTTTCAAGTCCTGACTTGTATGGGGGGTCACAGGAGATACAATGTAATAATTCTAATAATTGAACGATAAGAGAATTGGATGAACTGGAAAACGTTACATAAGATATAAAGAGAAGGTGATGAGGGCGGGGAGCCTGGACAGACACACAGACCTGCCGGCCAATTACTATCTGCCAAATGGAGGGCGTCTACCACCACACGTGTCATTGATAGCACTACAAGGAAAACACTTTTATCAAACTGAATTGGATCAGATGGGGGTGATGATGGGTGTAATCCAAGCTCAAGAATTGAAAAAATCCGTTCCAAAGACAAATATGGGACGGCGGTGAACGCTGAGACTGTCCATGAAGATCACACAGCTCTGTAATGTACAGCTTTATAGATCCACCCAGAATGTCATTTACAGGATTTGTGTATTTTTATGTTGAATTGGGCCTCATTTGGTCTCCCTGGGGTCCCCCCTCCTTTGGCCTCCCTGGGAGTCCCTCTTTTTGATCTCCTGGGGTCCCCCTTTGCATGGCCCATCTTGGTACCCCTTCAATATGACCTCCCCAGGGTCCCCCTCATATGTCTTACCTGGGGTCCCCCCTCATATTTTCACTCTGGGGATTCTCTTATATGGCTTCCCTGCCCCCCCCCATATTGCCTCCCTGGGGTCTCCACACATTTGGGTCCCCCTTATATGGATACCCTTGTGTCCCCCCTCATATGGCCTCCCTCAGGTCTCCCTCATATGACCTCCCTGGAGTCCCTCCTCATATGGTCTCCCAGGTGACCCCCCCCAAACATGGCCTGCCTAGGGTCCTACCTCATGCCTCTTTAGGTTACCCCACATATGGCCTCCCTGGGGTTCCCCCCTAATAATCCTCCCCTTGCCCCCCCTCCATTGGCATTTCTGGAGTCCCCCCTTATAATCCCTCCCTTGCCCCCCTCCATTGGCATCTCTAGAGTCCCCCCTCATAAACCATCCCTTGCCCCCCCCTCCATTGGCATCTCTAGTGTCCCCTGCCATAATCCCTCCCTTGGCCCCCCTCCATTGGCATCTCCGGAGTCCCCCCTCATAATCCCTCCTTTGCCCCCCCTCCATTGGCATCTCCGGAGTCCCCCCTCATAATCCCTCCCTTGCCCCCCCTCCATTGGCATCTCCGGATTCCCCCCTCATAATCCCTCCCTTGGCCCCCTCCATTGGCATCTCCGGATTCCCCCCTCATAATCCCTCCCTTGGCCCCCCTCCATTGGCATCTCCGGAGTCCCCCCTTATAATCCCTCCCTTGCCTCCCCTCCATTGGCATCTCCGGATTCCCCCCTCATAATCCCTCCCTTGGCCCCCTCCATTGGCATCTCCGGATTCCCCCCTCATAATCCCTCCCTTGGCCCCCCTCCATTGGCATCTCCGGAGTCCCCCCTTATAATCCCTCCCTTGCCTCCCCTCCATTGGCATCTCCGGAGTCCCCCCTCATAATCCCTCCCTTGCCCCCCCTCCATTGGCATCTCCGGATTCCCCCCTCATAATCCCTCCATTGCCCCCCTCCATTGGCATCTCCGGAGTCCCCCCTCATAATCCCTCCATTGCCCCCCCCTCCATTGGCATCTCCGGATTCCCCCCTCATAATCCCTCCCTTGCCCCCCCTCCATTGGCATCTCCGGATTCCCCCCTCATAATCCCTCCTCTGTTCATATTTTTTGCATTTTCCTTAAACCCCTCAGACTCCACCATGAATGGAAATATGGGGTTCATAGAATGGGATCCCCTTTATTGTGGATGTTGTGCTCCTTGTTCTCCTCTATATTGTCTATAGAAGTGAAGTGGAGGAAATGTCTTCCCCCGGAGATGAGAATCGGCAACATTTCCTCTTCTCTGTCATTTCTCCGCACCGATCAGAGATGACAAAATGTGAATGAGATGGTTGTGGAGCCGCGTCTGGTGAACAGCGAGAGGAACGTAATATGATTGATCCGCAGCTTCTTCCCTGACTGATGAAGTGCAGAACATCGCCTGATGGATGGTGACAGTCAGCAAATCATTAGAAGAGCTTCCAGGGACGCCGGCTGTGCGCACATTGTTATGACACCAACTAAACGTGTTTATTCTGCCGCCTCTGCCCAACGGAGAATAATGTCTGCAACCGCCATACACGTCCAATATACGTCTCCCCGGCCCACCATACACGTCCAATATACGTCTCCCCGGCCCACCATACACGTCCAATATACGTCTCCCCGGCCCACCATACACGTCCAATATACGTCCAATATATATCTGATACATGTCCAATATACGTCCAATACACGTCCAATATACATCCAATACACGTCCAATATACGTCTCCCCGGCCCACCATACACGTCCAATATGCGTCCAATATATATCTGATACATGTCCAATATACGTCCAATACACGTCCAATATACGTCCAATACACGTCCAATATACGTCTCCCCGGCCCACCATACACGTCCAATATACGTCCAATATATATCTGATACACGTCCAATATACATCCAATACACGTCCAATATACGTCTCCCCGGCCCAC
Organism: Lithobates septentrionalis; assembly: GCA_037952835.1. NCBI lineage: Eukaryota > Metazoa > Chordata > Amphibia > Anura > Ranidae > Lithobates > Lithobates septentrionalis. Next base: position 343,075 of record JBBDGP010004456.1, read on the forward strand.
CATACACGTCCAATATGCGTCCAATATATATCTGATACATGTCCAATATACGTCCAATACACGTCCAATATACGTCCAATACACGTCCAATATACGTCTCCCCGGCCCACCATACACGTCCAATATACGTCCAATATATATCTGATACACGTCCAATATACGTCTCCCCGGCCCACCATACACGTCCAATATACGTCTCCCCAGCCCACCATACACGTCCAATATACGTCCAATATATATCTGATACACGTCCAATATACGTCTCCCCAGCCCACCATACACGTCCAATATACGTCCAATACCTGTCCAATATACATCCAATATAGATAGTAATGTCTGCAACCGCCATACACGTCCAATATACGTCCAACACACGTCCAATATACGTCTCTCCGGCCCACCATACACGTCCAATATAGATAGTAATGTCTGCAACCGCCATACACGTCCAATATACATCCAACACACGTCCAATATACGTCTCCCCGGCCCACCATACACGTCCAATATACGTCCAATACCTGTCCAATATACATCCAATATAGATAGTAATGTCTGCAACCGCCATACACGTCCAATATACGTCCAATACCCGTCCAATATACGTCTCCCCGGCCCACCATACACGTCCAATATACGTCCAATACCTGTCCAATATACATCCAATATAGATAGTAATGTCTGCAACCGCCATACACGTCCAATATACGTCCAACACACGTCCAATATACGTCTCCCCGGCCCACCATACACGTCCAATATAGATAGTAATGTCTGCAACCGCCATACACGTCCATTATACGTCTCCCCAGCCCACCTTACACGTCCACTATACATCCAATATATATAGTAATGTCTGCAACCGCCATACATGTCCAATATAGATAATAATGTCTGAGACCGCCATACACGCCCAATATACGTCCAATACACATCCATATAGGTCACCCCAGCCCGCAGTACACATCCAATACACGTCCAATATAGGTCACCCCGGTCCACCATACACGTCCAATATAGGTAATAATGTCTGCAACCGCCACACACGTCCAATATATGTCCAATATAAGTCATCCCAGCCCGCCATACACGTCCAATATACGTAATCATGTCTACAACTGCCATACACGTCCAATATAGGTCACGCCGGACCGCCGTTAACACCGAGTATACCATTGTACTGAACAAGGGGCTTCAAGGACAGCCAGAGTGGACTATGTGGCGTTGTCTACTCCAGGGTACATGCTGCCCCACCTCCCCGGCTGTGGGGGTATATATGGCCAGGGCCCCCCGGTGAGCTCTGTGTGACGGGAGTCACTTTGGGCGGGGGGTTTTGTGGAACCCAACTTACCTTGGAGAGCTCTGGAAGCTCCATGTCCAGCTCCCCCGGCCCCTCTTATGTGTAAGTCTCCCTGTGTCTATTAGAGGAACAGGGTGACCGAGAACCCCACTATGATCTGTGCTAGTCGGACTCTCTGTACAGCCACACTGGAATGTTGTATATGGTCAAAATTGTTGGCAAGATGAATGCAGTATGTTATCAAAAAATACTGGAGGAACATTTTCATTCATCAGCCAGGAAGCTGCACATGGGACGTGATATTCCAACATGACAATGATCCAAAACACAAGGCCAAGTCCACCTGTCATTGGCTAAAGCAGAATAAAGTGAAGGTTCTGGAGGGGTCATCTCAGTCTCCTGACCTCAATATCATTGAGCCCCTCTGGGGAGATCTCAAACGTGCCGTTCATGGAAGACAGCCCAAGAATTTACAGGAACTGGAGGCTTTTTACCAAGAGGAACCATCTGAGAAGATAAAGAGCCTCATCCACAAATACCACAAAAGACTTCAAGCTGTCATTGATGTTAAAGGAGGCAATACAAGGTATTAAGAACTGGGGTGTGTAAACTTTTGATCAGGGTCATTTGGGTAGTTTCTGTTGTCATGATAATATAAAAAGAGTAACACAGTTGATTGATAATAAATGGCTTCAGCCAAACACTAACCATGAGTGAGAGAAAAGTTTTTGTGTTATCATTTCATATTCTCTGAAAAATGGCCAAGAAATAATAAATTCTGCCAGGGTATGTAAACTTATGAGCACAACTGTATATGGGGGGACATTGATGTGGATAAAGCTCTGGAGGAAGTGCTGTGAAAACAATGAATATTCTGTATCAATATTATGTCTAATACTCCGTATCAATAATATGTATATAGCTCTTTATCAATATTATGTATAATATTCTTTATCAATATTGCATATAATACACTGTATCAATATTATGTGTTTTTGGTAAAATTACACCACTCTGGCCATTAGTTGAGTTGACAGTGTGTTGATGTTGGGGGTATTAGGGGTAGTGGTGTGTTATTGTTTGGGGTTTTATGGATGGGGGTGCTTTGATATTGGGAGTGTTGGGGATGGGGTGTGTTGAGGGTATTAGGGGTGTCAATGTGTAGATGGGGGTACTTTCAGTGGCATAGTGTTGGGTGTCAATGTGTAGATGGGAGTACTTTGGGTGGCACAGTGTTGGGTGTCAATGTGTAGATGGGGGTACTTTTGGTGGCATAGTGTTGGGTGTCAATGTGTAGATGGGGGTAATTTTGGTGGCACAGTGTTGGGTGTCAATGTGTAGATGGGGGTACTTTCAGTGGCATAGTGTTGGGTGTCAATGTGTAGATGGGAGTACTTTGGGTGGCACAGTGTTGGGTGTCAATGTGTAGATGGGGGTACTTTTGGTGGCACAGTGTTGGGTGTCAATGTGTAGATGGGGGTACTTTTGGTGGCATAGTGTTGGGTGTCAATGTGTAGATGGGGGTAATTTTGGTGGCACAGTGTTGGGTGTCAATGTGTAGATGGGGGTACTTTCAGTGGCATAGTGTTGGGTGTCAATGTGTAGATGGGAGTACTTTGGGTGGCACAGTGTTGGGTGTCAATGTGTAGATGGGGGTACTTTGGGTGGCACAGTTTTGGGTGTCAATGTGTAGATGGGGGTAATTTCGGTGGCACAGTGTTGGGTGTCAATGTGTAGATGGGGGTACTTTTGGTGGCACAGTGTTGGGTGTCAATGTGTAGATGGGAGTACTTTGGGTGGCACAGTGTTGGGTGTCAATGTGTAGATGGGGGTACTTTGGGTGGCACAGTGTTGGGTGTCAATGTGTAGATGGGGGTACTTTGGGTGGCACAGTGTTGGGTGTCAATGTGTAGATGGGGGTACTTTGGGTGACACAGTGTTGGGTGTCAATGTGTAGATGGGGGTACTTTGGGTGACACAGTGTTGGGTGTCAATGTGTAGATGGGGGTACTTTCTGTGGCACAGTGTTGGGTGTCAATGTGTAGATGGGGGTAATTTCGGTGGCACAGTGTTGGGTGTCAATGTGTAGATGGGGGTACTTTTGGTGGCACAGTGTTGGGTGTCAATGTGTAGATGGGGGTACTTTGGGTGGCACAGTGTTGGGTGTCAATGTGTAGATGGGGGTACTTTCTGTGGCACAGTGTTGGGTGTCAATGTGTAGATGGGGGTACTTTCTGTGGCACAGTGTTGGGTGTCAATGTGTAGATGGGGGTAATTTTGGTGGCACAGTGTTGGGTGTCAATGTGTAGATGGGGGTAATTTCGGTGGCACAGTGTTGGGTGTCAATGTGTAGATGGGGGTACTTTTGGTGGCACAGTGTTGGGTGTCAATGTGTAGATGGGGGTACTTTCAGTGGCATAGTGTTGGGTGTCAATGTGTAGATGGGAGTACTTTGGGTGGCACAGTGTTGGGTGTTAATGTGTAGATGGGAGTACTTTGGGTGGCACAGTGTTGGGTGTCAATGTGTAGATGGGGGTACTTTGGGTGGCACAGTGTTGGGTGTCAATGTGTAGATGGGGGTACTTTGGGTGACACAGTGTTGGGTGTCAATGTTTAGATGGGGGTACTTTCTGTGGCACAGTGTTGGGTGTCAATGTGTAGATGGGGGTACTTTCTGTGGCACAGTGTTGGGTGTCAATGTGTAGATGGGGGTAATTTTGGTGGCACAGTGTTGGGTGTCAATGTGTAGATGGGGGTAATTTCGGTGGCACAGTGTTGGGTGTCAATGTGTAGATGGGGGTACTTTTGGTGGCACAGTGTTGGGTGTCAATGTGTAGATGGGGGTACTTTCAGTGGCATAGTGTTGGGTGTCAATGTGTAGATGGGAGTACTTTGGGTGGCACAGTGTTGGGTGTTAATGTGTAGATGGGAGTACTTTGGGTGGCACAGTGTTGGGTGTCAATGTGTAGATGGGGGTACTTTGGGTGGCACAGTGTTGGGTGTCAATGTGTAGATGGGGGTACTTTGGGTGGCACAGTGTTGGGTGTCAATGTGTAGATGGGGGTACTTTGGGTGACACAGTGTTGGGTGTCAATGTGTAGATGGGGGTACTTTCTGTGGCACAGTGTTGGGTGTCAATGTGTAGATGGGGGTACTTTCTGTGGCACAGTGTTGGGTGTCAATGTGTAGATGGGGGTAATTTTGGTGGCACAGTGTTGGGTGTCAATGTGTAGATGGGGGTAATTTCGGTGGCACAGTGTTGGGTGTCAATGTGTAGATGGGGGTACTTTTGGTGGCACAGTGTTGGGTGTCAATGTGTAGATGGGGGTACTTTCAGTGGCACAGTGTTGGGTGTCAATGTGTAGATGGGAGTACTTTGGGTGGCACAGTGTTGGGTGTCAATGTGTAGATGGGAGTACTTTGGGTGGCACAGTGTTGGGTGTTAATGTGTAGATGGGAGTACTTTGGGTGGCACAGTGTTGGGTGTCAATGTGTAGATGGGGGTACTTTGGGTGGCACAGTGTTGGGTGTCAATGTGTAGATGGGGGTACTTTGGGTGGCACAGTGTTGGGTGTCAATGTGTAGATGGGGGTACTTTGGGTGACACAGTGTTGGGTGTCAATGTGTAGATGGGGGTACTTTCTGTGGCACAGTGTTGGCGGTCAGATCTCTCTTGGCCTCCATGACACGTGAGTGGCATGTAAAGCGGACGCTGTCCATGGTGGTCGGAGGATTTTCTCCGCAGGTCTCATGCATTATCCGTTAAACAATTATCAGGGAATTAAGTCCCAGCAAACTCCCCATCTCTGTTCTGCATATTGATGAGTGCCGATCAATAAGCTGAGAAGTCAGCAGAGCCCCCCTCCCCCCCCCCCCGCTCTGTATATATGGAATATCTCCCCTATCTTCTGTCACTCTTCTACATGGCCATATAATACACAGAATAGTGCCGGGGTGGACGGGCAAATGGTGCAGAAGGGGCCAATAGGGTAGATAGGACGGAGGGGGTGGATGAGGCTGTTGGGGAAAACAGGGTTTAGGGGCTTGATTGGGCAATGGCACACATGGGACAGTTGAGGTGGACAGGGCGGAGAGACTGGATGGGCATTTGGGGAGGACAGGGTCAAGGACACAGCAGAGGGACTGCATTGGGTGATTGGGGACGACAGGGTGGAGTTGAAAGTCAGGGCAGAGTGCCAAGCCAGGGTGGATGGGGTGGACAGGGGGAGGTGCTAGATAGGGCAGCTGGGGAGGACAGGATCGAGGGGTTGGATGGGGCAGTTGGGGTGGACAGGGCAGTGGGGCTGGATGGGGTGGTTATGGGGGGCAGGGTGCAGGGAGTAGATGGGGCAGATGAGGAGGGGGCAGATGGGGCAGATGAGGAGGACAAGGTTGATGGTGCTGTTGGAGAGGACATGAAGGAAGGGAGGATGGGTCAGTTGGGGAGGACAGGGTGGAGGGGTGGATATGGGCGGTTGGGGAGGACAGGGCAGTGGGGCTCGATGGTGTGGTTTTGGAGGATAGGGTGGAGAACTGGATGGGGTGGTTATTGAGGACAGGATGGAGGGGGTAGATGGGGCAGTTGAGGAGGACAAGGTGGATTGTGCTGTTGAGGAGGACATGAGGGAAGGGTGGATAGGTCAGTTGGGTGGAGGGGTGGATGCCGGCTGGAGAGGACAGGGTGGAGGGGGTGAAAGGGGAAGTTGGGGAGGACAGGGTGGAGGGGGGTTTGGGAGGACAGGGTGGAGGGGTGGTCAGGACAGACGGTATAGATGGGGTGGAGAGGTGGATTTGGCAGTTAGGGAGGACAGGGCAATTGTAGAGGATAAGGCAGTGGGGGTGGTTGGGGCTGAGGGCACAGATGGGGTGGAGGGGTGGATGGGATTGTTGGGGAGGACAGGGCTGTTGTACTGGATAAGGTGGAGAGGGTGGTCAGTTCAGAGGGCACAGGTAGGATGGGGGGTGGTGGATGGGACAGCTGGGGAGGACAAGGTGAAGGGTGGATGGGGTGGTTGGGGAGAATGGGGTGTAGAGGTAGAGGGGGTGGTTGGGGAGGGCAGGTGGAGGGTTGGATGGGTCATTTGAGAAGGACAGGGTAGAGGGGGTGGTTGGGGCAGTTAGGGAGAGCAGGGTGAAAGGGTGGATGGCGTAGTTGGTTGGGTAGAACAAGGTGGATGGGGCAGGTGGGGAGGAAAGGATGTAGGGGTAGAGGGCATGGTTGGGGAGGATGGGTCATTTGGGAAGGACAGGGTGGATGGGGCAGTTGGGGAGTACAGGGTAGAGGGGTGGTCAGGGCCAGTGGGGAGTACAGGCAGGGCTGGTGCAAAGATATTTGACACCCTAGACGAAACGTCATTTCGCCGCCCCCCCTTGGCTCCACCCCTGACTCCACCCACTTTCCCCTGCCCATGTATACCCGACCCTTTTTTAATGAAGCGCCCATCATATGCAGCCCATCAATGCAGCCTCACCAGCGCCCATCAAATGCAGCCTACCAGCGCCCATCAAATGCAGCCTACCAGCGCCCATCAAATGCAGCCTACCAGTGCCCATCAAATGCAGCCTCACCAGCGCCCATCAGTGTAGCCTCACCAGCACCCATCAAATGCAGCCTATCAGCGCCCCTCAAAGCAGCCTATCAATGAATGTTTGCTTGCTTCCATTCATTCAGGAGTCGGGACACAGACACAGTCCTCCGCCGCCGCTGCGCCTCTGACACTATGTGCGAATGGAGCAATGGTTGCCTGCTGATGCTGAGACTTCATTATTTGCTGCAGAGAGAAGAGAATTGGAACACTAGTGGCCGGGCGCCCTAGGCAGCAGGGCTCCCTAGGCGGCTGCCTAGTTTGCCTAGTGGTAGCACCGGCCCTGAGTACAGGGTAGAGGGGTAGAGGGGGTGCTTGGGGAGGATGGGTCATTTGGGAAGGACAGAGTGGATGGGGCAATTTGAGAGAACAAGTGGATGGAGCAGGTGGAGAGGAAAGGATGTAGGGGTAGAGGGGGTGGTTGGGGAGTACGAGGTAAAGGGGGTGGTTGGGGTGGATGGGGCAGTTGGGGAGTACAGGATAGAAGGGGTGGTTGGAGTGGATGGCGCAGTTGGGGAGTACAGGGTAGAGGGGGTGGTTGGAGTGGATGGGGCAGTTGGGGAGTACAGGATAGAGGGGGTGGTTGGAGTGGATGGGGCAGTTGGGGAGTACAGGATAGAGGGGGTGGTTGGGGTGGATGGGGCAGTTGGGGAGTACAGGGTAGAGGGGGTGGTTGGAGTGGATGGGGCAGTTGGGGAGTACAGGGTAGAGGGGGTGGTTGGAGTGGATGGCGCAGTTGGGGAGTACAGGGTAGAGGGGGTGGTTGGAGTGGATGGGGCAGTTGGGGAGTACAGGGTAGAGGGGGTGGTTGGGGTGGATGGGGCAGTTGGGGAGTACAGGCTAGAGGGGGTGGTTGGGGTGGATGGGGCAGTTGGGGAGTACAGGGTAGGGGGGTGGTTGGGGTGGATGGGGCAGTTGGGGAGTACAGGGTAGAGGGGGTGGTTGGGGTGGATGGGGCAGTTGGGGGGTACAGGGTAGAGGGGGTGGTTGGAGTGGATGGGGCAGTTGGGGAGTACAGGGTAGAGGGGGTGGTTGGGGTGGATGGGGCAGTTGGGGGGTACAGGGTAGGGGGGTGGTTGGGGTGGATGGGGCAGTTGGGGAGTACAGGGTAGAGGGGGTGGTTGGAGTGGATGGGGCAGTTGGGGAGTACAGGGTAGAGGGGGTGGTTGGAGTGGATGGGGCAGTTGGGGGGTACAGGGTAGAGGGGGTGGTTGGAGTAGATGGCGCAGTTGGGGGGTACAGGGTAGAGGGGGTGGTTGGAGTGAATGGGGCAGTTGGGGAGTACAGGGTAGAGGGGGTGGTTGGGGTGGATGGGGCAGTTGGGGGGTACAGGGTAGAGGGGGTGGTTGGGGTGGATGGGGCAGTTGGGAAGTACAGGCTAGAGGGGGTGGTTGGGGTGGATGGGGCAGTTGGGGAGTACAGGGTAGGGGGGTGGTTGGGGTGGATGGGGCAGTTGGGGAGTACAGGGTAGAGGGGGTGGTTGGGGTGGATGGGGCAGTTGGGGAGTACAGGGTAGAGGGGGTGGTTGGAGTGGATGGGGCAGTTGGGGAGTACAGGGTAGAGGGGGTGGTTGGAGTGGATGGCGCAGTTGGGGAGTACAGGGTAGAGGGGGTGGTTGGAGTGGATGGGGCAGTTGGGGAGTACATGCTAGAGGGGGTGGTTGGGGTGGATGGGGCAGTTGGGGAGTACAGGGTAGGGGGGTGGTTGGGGTGGATGGGGCAGTTGGGGAGTACAGGGTAGAGGGGGTGGTTGGGGTGGATGGGGCAGTTGGGGGGTACAGGGTAGAGGGGGTGGTTGGAGTGGATGGGGCAGTTGGGGAGTACAGGGTAGAGGGGGTGGTTGGGGTGGATGGGGCAGTTGGGGGGTACAGGGTAGGGGGGTGGTTGGGGTGGATGGGGCAGTTGGGGAGTACAGGGTAGAGGGGGTGGTTGGAGTGGATGGGGCAGTTGGGGAGTACAGGGTAGAGGGGGTGGTTGGAGTGGATGGGGCAGTTGGGGGGTACAGGGTAGAGGGGGTGGTTGGAGTAGATGGCGCAGTTGGGGGGTACAGGGTAGAGGGGGTGGTTGGAGTGAATGGGGCAGTTGGGGAGTACAGGGTAGAGGGGGTGGTTGGGGTGGATGGGGCAGTTGGGGGGTACAGGGTAGAGGGGGTGGTTGGGGTGGATGGGGCAGTTGGGAAGTACAGGCTAGAGGGGGTGGTTGGGGTGGATGGGGCAGTTGGGGAGTACAGGGTAGGGGGGTGGTTGGGGTGGATGGGGCAGTTGGGGAGTACAGGGGGTGGTTGGGGTGGATGGGGCAGTTGGGGGGTACAGGGTAGAGGGGTGGTTGGGGTGGACGGGGCAGTTGGGGGGTACAGGGTAGAGGCGTGGTTGGGGTGGATGGGGAAGTTGGGGGGTACAGGGTAGAGGGGGTGGTTGGAGTGGATGGGGCAGTTGGGGGGTACAGGGTAGAGGGGGTGGTTGGGATGGATGGGGCAGTTGGGGGGTACAGGGTAGAGGGGGTGGTTGGGGTGGATGGGGCAGTTGGGGAGTACAGGGTAGGGGGGTGGTTGGGGTGGATGGGGCAGTTGGGGAGTACAGGGTAGGGGGGTGGTTGGGGTGGATGGGGCAGTTGGGGAGTACAGGGTAGGGGGGTGGTTTGGGTGGATGGTTCAGTTGGGGGGTACAGGGTAGAGGGGGTGGTTGGGGTGGATGGGGCAGTTGGGGGGGGGTACAGGGTAGAGGGGGTGGTCAGGGCAGGTAGGGGGGACAGGTCTGAGATCTGACACTGGATGGTGGTTTCTGATTGGTTGTTGTGGGTTGGCGCACTCCACACTCTCCTATCTTATAAAATCATTGTCCTCTTTCCCGTCCGGCACAGAGAGGGTTCTGGTTGCCCCCCATCCGCGTCCTCTGAGCCCCAGCGAGTGATTGGCCGGGGCTGCTGACAGCTGAGTGGATACACTTCTTGTGTCTGGGGTAAAATAAGCTAAAAAGACTTGTTTTATCATCAAGAAGATGAAGCTGCTCCACTTAGTGGAGCCCTCAGGGGCCCCCCGGGGCCGCTCATCAGTTTAGAGAAAAGCTGTCTTCAAGAGCGGCTTCTGAAGGGATCCCCCCCCCCCCATCCGCGCTCCGATTACCGCACAGAGCGCCGGAGAGAGCGTCACCGATTAACCGCATCACCGCCAGATCGCAGCACCAGGAGATCCTCCTGGAAATGTGTGGAAGCGACTTTTCACCGTCAGATTGGGGCTCATTCACAAACACGACAAATTCACCCCCCATCCCCCCAACAGCGCAGTGGTGTTCCCCCTGCCCCCCCCCACAGCGTAGCGGTGTGCCCCCCACCTCCCCCCACAGCGCAGCGGTGTGCCCCCACCTCCCCCCACAGCGCAGCGGTGTGCCCCCACCTCCCCCCCTCACAGCGCAACGGTATGCCCCCCACCTCCCCCCACAGCGCAGCGGTGTGCCCCCCGCCCCCCCCCCACAGTGGAATGGTGTGCCCCACCACAGCGCAGTGGTGTTCCCCCTGCCCCCCCACAGCGTAGCGGTGTGCCCCCCACCTCCCCCCACAGTGCAGCGGTGTGCCCCCCACCTCCCCCCCCACAGCGCAGCGGTGTGCCCCCCACCGCCCCCCCACAGCGCAGCGGTGTGCCCCTTGCCCCCCCCTCACAGTGCAGCGGTGTGCCCCCCACCTCCCCCCACAGCGCAGCGGTGTGCCCCCGCCTCCCCCCGACAGTGGAATGGTGTGCCCCCCACAGTGCAGCGGTGTGCCCCCCACCTCCCCCCACAGCGCAGCGGTGTGCCCACCACCTCCCCCCCCCACAGTGCAACGGTGTGACCCCCCCACAGCGCAGCGGTGTGCCTCCCACCTCCCCCCACAGCGCAGCGGTGTGCCCCCCACCTCCCCCCACAGCGCAGCGGTGTGCCCCTACCTTCCCCCCTCACAGCGTAACGGTATGCCCCCCACCTCCCCCCACAGCGCAGCGGTGTGCCCCCCGCCCCCCCCCCCACAGTGGAATGGTGTGCCCCACCACAGCGCAGTGGTGTTCCCCCTGCCCCCCCCACAGCGTAGCGGTGTGCCCCCCACCTCCCCCCACAGCGCAGCGGTGTGCCCCCCACCGCCCCCCCACAGCGCAGCGGTGTGCCCCTTGCCCCCCCCACAGTGCAGCGGTGTGCCCCCCACCTCCCCCCACAGCGCAGCGGTGTGCCCCCGCCTCCCCCCGACAGTGGAATGGTGTGCCCCCCACAGCACAGCGGTGTGCCCCCCACAGCGCAGCGGTGTGCCCCCCACCTCCCCCCCCCACAGTGCAACGGTGTGACCCCCCCACAGCGCAGCGGTGTGCCTCCCACCTACCCCCACAGTGCAGCGCTGTGCCCCCGCCTCCCCCCCCACAGTGGAGTGGTGTGCCCCCCCACAGCGCAGCGGTGTGCCCCCGCCTCCCCCCCACAGTGGAATGGTGTGCCCCCCACAGCGCAGCGGTGTGCCCCCCACCTCCCCCCCCACAGTGCAACGGTATGCCCCCCCCACAGCGCAGCGGTGTGCCCCCCCACAGCGCAGAAGAGCTGGAGACCTCCCCGCCGGGACCCCTGAGGGTTATAAGAAGTCAGAGGGGTGGCTCCACCCACAAATAAAATATCCGTTTTTAGTGGTAGAATGAAAACGTAACAATTGCCATTGGTGACCTTCATCACAGATCACGGTGTGCAGAACTCCGCCCCTTGGATTGGCTGTGCCAGGATTGGTCAGAAGTCAGATGCGCTGTATGGGGCGTGCCCCCCGTGAATTGGATTTGGCATCAGCATCCTGTGATTTCCTGTACAGCAGAGTTTAGACTGGGAAAGGGAGAAGCAGTACTGGGAGCCAATCAGGCTGTGCGGACAAGGAGCACGCTGACAGAAGAAGAGAGCAGTGTGAACTGATCCTTCACTGTCCAATCACAGGGGGGGCGGGGAGAAGAGAAAAAATATCGATATTACCAGGTGGGCTGTGCTGTGTGGCAGAGCTGTGTCACTCTCAGGACTGGATGGACAAAAATACAAAACTTCTGGCAGATAAAACCACTTCAGTGTATTTCTCGTGTGTTTAGTGATTTGTCTGAAGGTCACATTTAATCTGATGTACAATCCATATACAATGTATACATTCATATATATATCATGAGAAAGGATTCCTAGAGCACTGTGGGGTATCTATAGAGACAGCAGAAGAGGTCTCCCTTCATACTCTCTGTCTCTGATTGAAATCTCACATAGAGCTGTATGGAGGGAAGGGAGGAGTCACTGCACTGGAGGGAGGAGTCACTGCACTGGGGAAGGTTGGGGCAGAGTTATTGTTCTAAAGGTTAGGAAAAGGGAGGGATTACTATTCTCAAGGGGGAGGAGTCACTGCACTGGAGGGAGGAGTCACTGCACTAAAGAATGAAGGTGGGGAGGAGTTATTGTTATAAAGGTTAGGTAAAGGGAGGGATTACTATTCTCAAGGGGGAGGAGTCACTGCACTTGAGGGAGGAGTCACTGCACTAAAGAATGAAGGTGGGGGAGGAGTTATTGTTCTAAAGGTTAAGCAGAGGGAGAAATTACTGTTCTCAAGGTGGAGGAATCACTTCTCTGGTTCTTTGGAGGGAGGAGTCATTGCTCTATAAGGAGAAGTCACTGTTCTGGAGGGAGAAGTCACTGCTCTAGAGGGAGGAGTCACTGCTCTGGAGGGAGGAGTCTCTGCTCTAAAGGGAGGAGTCACTGCACTGGAGAAAGAAGGTGGGGGAGGAGTTATTGTTCTAAAGGTTAGAAGAGGGAGGGATTACTGTTCTGGAGGGGGAGGAGTCACTTCTCTGGTTCTCTGGAGGGAGGAGTTAATTCTCTGGAGGGAGGATTCACTGCTCTAGAGGGAGGAGTCACTTCTCTGGTTCTCTGGAGGGAGGAGTTAATTCTCTGGAGGGAGGATTCACTGCTTTAGAGGGAGGAGTCACTGCGCTGAAGAAAATAGATGAGGGAGGGGTTATTGTTTTAAAAGTTAAGAAGAGTGAGGGATTGCTGTTCTAAAGGAGGAGGAGTCACTTCTATGAAGAGAGGGGTCAGTACTCTGGAGGGTGGAGTCACTGCATTGGAGAAAAAAAGATGGGGGAGGAGTTATTGCTCTAAAATGTAATAAGGAGGTGGGATTACTGGTCTGGAGAAAGAAGGTAGAGGAGGAGTTATTGCTGTAAAGGTTAAGAAGAGGGAGGGATCACTGCTCTGGAGGGGGAGGAGTCACTGCTCATGAAAAGGAAGGTGGGGGAGGAGATATTTCTGTAAAAAGTAAGAAGAGGGAGGGATCACTTCTTTGGAGGGAGGAGTCACTCCTCTGGAGAGGGAGGAGTCACTGCTCTGGAGACAGAAGGTGGGGGAGGAGATTGCTGTAAAAAGTAAGAAGAGGGAGGGATTACTGCTCTGAAGGGGTGGGTGATGGGCGGTCTCTCCACAATTATGAATCAGATTTGTCTCAGCACAGAAGAATTCAGGACCGGTTAGGGGCGGTTCTAGTGGAGGATGTCCGGCCCCTGAGGGCCCCAGGAGTGTGGATGCAGGAGTAGATCTTGGGGGGGTATTACTGGGGGGTCATTTAAAGGAGAATTGTCTGAAGGTATCTATGAATGTTCATTTTAGACTCAGAAATCTTTATTGATCCCATCGGGGAAATGATGACATTCCGGAGAGTTGTGAGCGGAGTTCCTCTATTTCTGGGAAGAGTTTTCTATGATGGAGATCTCCGGCGTCGGGGGGGGTTTGGAGAGAGAATTGAAGGGGGGCGTCTCATCGCCGGGTGATCAATGTCCCAATCTCGTATCTCTCCAGACACATTACCGACTCTTCAGATCCAATCATTCCAGGCGATGGATGGAGCCGTCACTTTTATCCCCTCCCCCCACCCATCCATCATAGGGGGGCTCCCATTACCGTCCTCACCAGCAATCTCACAGCGCAGACACCGGGAACGTGTATATAGTTCAGTCCTATGAATGTGATTGGTGCAATTATCTGCTCATTATCCAATCAGAAATGTTTGTGATAAATTGGATGTGTATATACAGTATGTGACAAAAGTAAGTACACCCCTCAGTGACAACACTGAAGAAATGACACTTGTCTACAATGTAAAGTAGTGAGTGTACAGCTTGTATAACAGTGTAAATTTGCTGTCCCCTCAAAATAACTCAACACACAGCCATTAATGTCTAAACCGCTGGCAACAAAAGTCAGTACACCCCTAAGTGAAAATCTCCAAATTGGGCCCAATTAGCCATTTTCCCTCCCCGGTGTCATGTGACTCGTTAGTGTTACAAGGTCTCAGGTGTGAATGGGGAGCAGGTGTGTTAAATTTGGTGTTATCGTTCTCACTCTCTCATACTGGTCACTGGAAATTCAACATGGCACCTCATGGCAAAGAACTCTCTGAGGATCTGAAAAAAAGAATTGTTGCTCTACATAAAGATGGCCTAGGCTATAAGAAGATTGCCAAGACCCTGAAACTGATCTGCAGCACGGGGGCCAAGACCATACAGCGGTATAACAGGACAGGTTCCCCTCAGAGCAGGCCTCGCCATGGTCCACCAAAGAAGTTGAGGTCACGTGATCAGCGTCATATCCAGAGGTTGTCTTTGGGAAATAGACGTATGAGTGCTGCCAGCATTGCTGCAGAGGTTGTAGGGGTGGGGGGTCAGCCTGTCAGTGCTCAGACCATACGCCGCACACTGCATCAAATTGGTCTGCATGGCTGTCATCCCAGAAGGAAGCCTCTTCTAAAGATGATGGACAAGAAAGTCCACAAACAGTTTGCTGAAGACAAGCAGACTAAGGAGATGGATTACTGGAACCATGTCCTGTGGTCTGATGAGACCAAGATAAACGTATTTGGTTCAGATGGTGAGAAGCGTGTGTGGGGGCAACCAGGTGAGGAGGACAAAGACAAGTGTGTCTTGTCTACAGTCAAGCATGGTGGTGGGGGTGTCATGGTCTGGGGCTGCATGAGTGCTGCCGGCACTGGGGGGCTACAGATCATTGAGGGAACCATGAATGCCAACATGTACTGTGACCTACTGAAGCAGAGCATGATCCCCTCCCTTCAGAGACTGGGCCGCAGGGCAGTATTCCAACATGATAACCACCCCAAACACACCTCCAAGACCACCACTGCCTTGCTAAAGAAGCTGAGGGTAAAGGTGATGGACTGGTCAAGCATGACTCCAGACCTAAACCCTATTGATCATCTGTGGGACATCCTCAAAACAGAAGGTGGAGGAGCGCAAGGTCTCTAACATCCACCAGCTCTGTGATGTCATCATGGGGGAGGGGAAGAGGACTCCAGTGACAACCTGTGAAGCTCTGGTGACCTCCATGCCCAAGAGGGTTAAGGCAGTGCTGGAAAATAATGGAGGCCACACAAAATATTGACACTTTGGGCCCAATTTGGAGATTTTCACTTAGGGGTGTACTGACTACTTTACATTGTAGACAAGTGTCATTTCTTCAGTGTTGTCACATGAAAAGAGAGAAGAAAAGATTTACACAAATGTCACTGAGGGGTGTACTTACTTTTGTCACATACTGTGTGTATATATATATATATTAATACTGTATATATGAGCTGCTTGAACTGCCAAAGGATTTATATCTCTGTCCATCCAGTCCTGAGATTTGGACAGCTCTATCACCTGCACATTTTTATCTGACTTTTCTCTGCTGCAGTTCAGTAACACATACAGGTCTTGTCCCTGCCCTGATGATTGGACATCAGAAGGAGGAGCAGCAGATTGATGAACTCGCCTGGCACTCTGCTCTCTCCTCCTATAAGCATGTTCTGTGTTAGCATATGAGCACTGCAGCACAACTGATCGGCTGCTTGTGCTGCTTCTCCTTCCCGCAGTCTGAGCTCTGCTGTACAGAGATTGGTCACATTCAGGTAATAAATACATCGTCTGAGATCGGAATGAATCCAGAGCTGCGATCATTTGTGACTTTTGTATCTGTCTGGAGTTTGGAATTAAAGGATTCCTCCACTCACAGTCCTCCTGGCACGGTGGTAGTGCCCCGTCCACCCCTCCCCCTGCTATCAGTACGCTGCGCCCCTGAAGATCTGGATCTTATAGTTGGTGACGTTTGTTGGATGGATCGTTTTCTCATTTCTTGCCAGACCAGAATGGATGAGCCGCCATCCTCGTCCACACATGGGGGGGAGGGGAGGGGGGGTAATTTTTCCTTGGGACTCCGTAGCTCTCATGTCTTCATCATCAGACAATAAATGACACCGATGGTCACCACAGAAGGTCCGCTGTTCATATTTCACCGGCCGAAACATGTTGGGGGGGAGGGAGGGGGGTGTATAAAGTGACATCTGTGAGATGTTGGGCAGGAAAATTGTGTCCCCAAATCCCATCGACATGATGTGCGGTAAACATGACGTTCGGTGGGCCCCCCTCCCCCAGCCTGCGGTCACTTGTCCCTGCGGTCATTATGTCACAAGTATTTCTGCTGCTGGATAAACCTTCTATCAGCGTACGGAGTATATACTGTATACACCCCGGGCATTTCCACTCCACATACACCAGCCAATCCTCTACATGTTCAATCGTTTCACATTCGCCATCCGTTTACATGTAGTGTGTGTGGTGGGAGGACGCTGATTACTGCGACGCATGTTACATACGTCATTACATTCTGGTGTTACCGGACTAACACGCTAAGGCAATGCGAATATACAGCGGCGCGCGGCAACGCACAGCGATGACCACAGAGGGGCGCAATGCATTAACATTTCTGTGGCTTGTCTGATTTTTGGGGCTCTTTGGTGCGTCGGCGTCATTATATTTGTCCTCCTAATGCAACACACCGCGCCAAACGCACCGCGCCAAACGCACAGCGCCAAATGCACCGCACCAAACACACCGCGCCAAACGCACCACGCCAAACGCACCACGCCAAACACACTGCGCCAAACGCACCGCACCAAACACACCGCGCCAAACGCACCACGCCAAACGCACCACGCCAAACACACTGCGCCAAACGCACCGCACCAAACGCACCACGCCAAACGCACCACGCCAAACACACTGCGCCAAACGCACCGCACCAAACGCACCACGCCAAACGCACCGCGCCAAACACACTGCGCCAAACGCACCGCGCCAAACACACTGCGCCAAATGCACCGCACCAAACACACTGCGCCAAACGCACCGCACCAAACGCACCGCACCAAACGCACCACGCCAAACACACTGCGCCAAACGCACCGCACCAAACGCACCACGCCAAACGCACCACGCCAAACACACTGCGCCAAACGCACCGCACCAAACGCACCACGCCAAACGCACCGCGCCAAACACACTGCGCCAAACGCACCGCACCAAACGCACCACGCCAAACGCACCGCACCAAACGCACCACGCCAAACGCACCGCACCAAACGCACCACGCCAAACGCACCGCGCCAAACACACTGCGCCAAACGCACCGCACCAAACGCACCACGCCAAACGCACCGCGCCAAACACACTGCGCCAAACGCACCGCGCCAAACACACTGCGCCAAACGCACCGCACCAAACGCACCACGCCAAACACACCACGCCAAACACACTGCGCCAAACGCACCGCACCAAACGCACCACGCCAAACGCACCGCGCCAAACACACTGCGCCAAACGCACCGCACCAAACGCACCACGCCAAACGCACCGCGCCAAACACACTGCGCCAAACGCACCGCGCCAAACACACTGCGCCAAACGCACCGCACCAAACGCACCACGCCAAACGCACCGCACCAAACACACCGCGCCAAACGCACCGCGCCAAACACACTGCGCCAAACACACCGCGCCAAACGCACCGCGCCAAACACACTGTGCCAAACGCACCGCACCAAACGCACCGCGCCAAACGCACTGCACCAAACACACCGCGCCAAACGCACCGCACCAAATGCACCACGCCAAACGCACCAAACGCACTGCACCAAACACACTGCGCCAAACGCACCGCGCGACGCCAAACACAGCGCGCCAAACGCACCGCGCCAAACACACCGCGCCAAACGCACCGCGCCAAACGCACAGCGCCAAATGCACCGCACCAAACACACCGCGCCAAACGCACCACGCCAAACGCACCACGCCAAACACACTGCGCCAAACGCACCGCACCAAACGCACCACGCCAAACGCACCGCGCCAAACACACTGCGCCAAACGCACCGCGCCAAACACACTGCGCCAAACGCACCGCACCAAACGCACCACGCCAAACGCACCGCACCAAACACACCGCGCCAAACGCACCGCGCCAAACACACTGCGCCAAACACACCGCGCCAAACGCACCGCGCCAAACACACTGTGCCAAACGCACCGCACCAAACGCACCACGCCAAACACACTGCGCCAAACGCACCGCGCCAAACGCACTGCACCAAACACACCGCGCCAAACGCACCGCACCAAATGCACCATGCCAAACGCACCAAACGCACTGCACCAAACACACTGCGCCAAACGCACCGCGCGACGCCAAACACAGCGCGCCAAACGCACCGCGCCAGTGTCCGGGGTCACATTATGGTGTTGTGGTAACTCACACTTCACCGTTATCCCCAGCAAGGCAACGCACAATCCCTGCGTGTGATGAGGAGCCATTGAGAATGAATTGCACCCCAGCGCTGTTTCACCTGCATTGCGGGGGAGGTGTGCCAATAGAAGCGCGGCGCTACAGGCAGCTTTCTATTTAGATCCTCAGAGAGTTCTTTGCCATGAGGTGCCATGTTGTACTTCCAGTGACCAGTATGAGAGAGTGAGAGCGATAACACCAAATTTAACACACCTGCTCCCCATTCACACCTGAGACCTTGTAACACTAACGACTGAGGTCCATGGGAGGACATAGTAGTGAGGTCCATGGGAGGACATAGTAGTGAGGTCCATGGGAGGACATAGTAGTGAGGTCCATGGGAGGACATAGTAGTGAGGTCCATGGGAGGACATAGTAGTGAGGTCCATGGGAGGACATAGTAGTGAGGTCCATGGGAGGACATAGTAGTGAGGTCCATGGGAGTGATGTGATGGATCATTGATTTGTCTCATACATTCTGACAGACGGCTCTAAGGACTGATACATATCCCAGCCCTCCTCCTCAGAGCGGAGGATATGGGGGAAGTGATGCCAACATATACTGTAGCCTTCTGGTAATATGATATAAACAGTTCCCTAATCACTCCTGAATGTCACATGGTGTCTGCTGGCCAATAGCCATAAAGCTGAACTGCCTGTTGATACCCCTGTGCTGGAGGTATCATTGATCAGATGGGAGATAGAGAGATACAAAGTAACATTGTTTATAAACATTGATCAGACAGGAAATAGAGAGATACAAAGTAACATTGTTTATAAACATTGATCAGATAGGAAATAGAGAGATACAAAGTAACATTGTTTATAAACATTGATCAGATAGGAAATAGAGAGATACAAAGTAACATTGTTTATAAACATTGATCAGATAGGAAATAGAGAGATACAAAGTAACATTGTTTATAAACATTGATCGGATGGGAGGGATCCCTGTGCACGAAGTCCCATTCCGGATGCTCCCAATGTGACCTTCCGCCTAGATCGTAGCAGAAATGTAAGAACTTCTCTGCTCCATAGGAGGTGTAAAGGGATGAGAGCTGAACTGGATAAAATAACCACCCCCCCCCCCCCCCCGGGGTTTCCCGCCATGGAGGTCCTTGTTCAGGCACTTCCTGTTATAGGGTGACAACACTTTGTCCCCGTCTTCCATCTGTTGTCTTGCAATGTCACAATTGCATGGATTTAGTTGCAGACTACACTAAACGCACATGACACACACATGACACACAGATGACACACACATGACCCAGACATGACACATACATGACACAGACATGACACACACATGAAATACACATGAAACACACATGATACACAGATGATACACAGATGATACACACATGAAACACATGACACACAGATGACACACACATGACACAGACATGACATAGACACATGACATAGACACATGACATAGACATGACGCACAGATGACACAGACATGACACAGACATGACACAGACATGACACAGACATGATACACACATGACACAGACATGAAACACACATGACACACACATGACACAGACATGAAACACACATGACACACACATGACACAGACATGACACAGACATGATACACACATGACACAGACATGACACAGACATGATACACACATGACACAGACATGACACAGACATGATACACACATGACCCAGACATGACACATACATGACACAGACATGACACACACATGAAATACACATGACACACACATGAAACACACATGATACACACATGATACACACATGACACAGACATGACATAGACACATGACATAGACACATGACATAGACATGACACACAGATGACACAGACATGACACACACATGACACAGACATGACACAGACATGACACAGACATGATACACACATGACACAGACATGACACAGACATGATACACACATGACACAGACATGAAACACACATGACACACACATGACACACACATGACACAGACATGAAACACACATGACACAGACATGACACAGACATGATACACACATGACACAGACATGACACAGACATGATACACACATGACACAGACATGACACACACATGAAATACACATGACACACACATGAAACACACATGATACACACATGATACACACATGACACAGACATGACATAGACACATGACATAGACACATGACATAGACATGACACACAGATGACACAGACATGACACACACATGACACAGACATGACACAGACATGACACAGACATGATACACACATGACACAGACATGACACAGACATGATACACACATGACACAGACATGAAACACACATGACACACACATGACACAGACATGACACAGACATGATACACACATGACACACACATGACACAGACATGACACAGACATGATACACACATGACACAGACATGACACAGACATGATACACACATGACACAGACATGATACACACATGACACAGACATGAAACAGACATGATACACACATGACACCGACATGAAACACACATGACACACACATGACACAGACATGACACACACATGACACAGACATGACACAGACATGATACACACATGACACAGACATGACACAGACATGATACACACATGACACAGACATGAAACACACATGACACACACATGACACAGACATGACACACACATGACACAGACATGACACAGACATGATACACACATGACACACACATGACACAGACATGATACACACATGACACAGACATGAAACACACATGACACACACATGACACAGACATGACACACACATGACACAGACATGACACAGACATGATACACACATGACACAGACATGACACAGACATGACACAGACATGATACACACATGACACAGACATGAAACACACATGACACACACATGACACAGACATGACACATACATGACACAGACACGATCCTCTGTTGTCACCACCAGGAAACCCGCCCCGAGAAATGCTATGAAGCCATTACTGGGGAACATGTAGACAGAAAGTGGCTGTAAAGAGGCGGTAGGAGATGAGCAGCACTGAGATGTAACTGTGGAGGGAAAAAGGTGATTTTTTTTAATTATTTGTATTATTTGATGTAAGGTCAGTGCACTAAATGTCACTTATTTGGGGTTCACATTTATTGTAATGCACAGAAAAGAAAGGTCTGGTGTCCCCAGTGACCCCCATCCCTGTAATAAATAGTAAATATGAAGAATTCTCCCCGGGACTTTACATGAAGGGGGGGGCGTGTCCTCCAGTAAACAACATAGTAGTAGATACTGTATACAATGTATTCATGTAGAAAGGTTTCCATTCATGGATATCACCAACAATTACCAATGTAAAGGAGATACATAAATGTAATAACAGTCATAATACATGGGCATCTTGCTTACCGACGCGTTTCGTGAGACCCAGCTCACTCTTCAGGGGTGGATGTGTGTAAAAATCTACCTAGGATGAGAAAGTATAAATTTGGCGATATAACAACATAGTATTGATTATAAGGGCAGAGGGTACGAGGGGTCTCGGGCCCCCATAATCACCACTAGACCAGGGCTACAGGTGGGCGGCTCTCAGAAGGCGGCAACAGGTGCCTCACCAGGGAGCTGAGGGGGCGGAGCCAGCTAGGACCCCGCCAGGGGCCAAAAGGAGAGCCGGCACGGCATTGGGCGTTGTGTGTCCCAAAGGACCCCGCTAGTCCATAGAAAGTATAGACTGAGGACATTAATATGTTTGTCAGGACACTAAAGTAACAGAGTAAAATCAATGAGTATTTGTATAAAAATGTCTATGTGAGTAAAGGGGGGCGGAGATGAGGAGGACATGGAGGGTATTGGGGGCATCGAAGAGCAAAGGAATACCAGCAGATGACAAGATGAGGACCACCGTGACCCCCCCATAGATTACATATATATCCTCTGAGGACCACCGTGACCCCCCCCATAGATTACATATATATCCTCTAAGTGGACCACCATGACCCCCCCCATAGATTACATATATATCCTCTAAGAGGACCACCATGACCCCCCATAGATTACATATATATCCTCTAAGAGGACCACCATGACCCCCCCCATAGATAACATATATATCCTCTAAGAGGACCACCATGACCCCCCCCCCATAGATTACATATATATCCTCTAAGTGGACTACCATGACCCCCCCCCATAGATTACATATATATCCTCTAAGAGGACCACCATGACCCCCCCCCCCATAGATTACATATATATCCTCTAAGTGGACCACCATGACCCCCCATAGATTACATATATATCCTCTAAGTGGACCACCATGACCCCCCATAGATTACATATATATCCTCTAAGAGGACCACCATGACACCCCCCATAGATTACATATATATCCTCTAAGAGGACCACCATGACCCCCCCCCCCATAGATTACATATATATCCTCTAAGAGGACCACCATGACCCCCCCCCCCCATAGATTACATATATATCCTCTAAGTGGACCACCATGACCCCCCCCCCCATAGATTACATATATATCCTCTAAGTGGACCACCATGACCCCCCCCCCCCATAGATTACATATATATCCTCTAAGTGGACCACCATGACCCCCCATAGATTACATATATATCCTCTAAGAGGACCACCATGACCCCCCCCCCCCATAGATTACATATATATCCTCTAAGAGGACCACCATGACACCCCCCATAGATTACATATATATCCTCTAAGAGGACCACCATGACCCCCCATAGATTACATATATATCCTCTAAGAGGACCACCATGACCCCCCCCATAGATTACATATATATCCTCTAAGAGGACCACCATGACCCCCCCCCCCATAGATTACATATATATCCTCTAAGAGGACCACCATGACCCCCCCCCCCATAGATTACATATATATCCTCTAAGTGGACCACCATGACCCCCCCCCCCCATAGATTACATATATATCCTCTAAGTGGACCACCATGACCCCCCCCCCCCCCATAGATTACATATATATCCTCTAAGTGGACCACCATGACCCCCCATAGATTACATATATATCCTCTAAGAGGACCACCATGACCCCCCCCCCATAGATTACATATATATCCTCTAAGAGGACCACCATGACCCCCCCCCCATAGATTACATATATATCCTCTAAGAGGACCACCGTGACCCCCCCCCCATAGATTACATATATATCCTCTAAGAGGACCACCATGACCCCCCCCATAGATTACATATATACCCTCTGAGGACCACCGTGACCCCCCCCCCATAGATGTCCTCCTCATCTCCGCCCCCTTTACTCACATAGACATTTTTATACAAATACTCATTGATTTTACTCTGTTACTTTAGTGTCCTGACAAACATATTAATGTCCTCAGTCTATACTTTCTATGGACTAGCGGGGTCCTTTGGGACACACAACACCCAATGCCGTGCCGGCTCTCCTTTTGGCCCCTGGCGGGGTCCTAGCTGGCTCCGCCCCCCTGCTCCCTGGTGAGGCACCTGCTGCCGCCTTCTGAGAGCCGCCCACCTGTAGCCCTGGTCTAGTGGTGATTATGGGGACCCGAGACCCCTCGTACCCTCTGCCCTTATAATCAATACTATGTTGTTATATCGCCAAATTTATACTTTTTCATCCTAGGTAGATTTTTTACACACATCCACCCCTGAAGAGTGAGCTGGGTCTCACGAAACGCGTTGGGTACAAAGATGCCCGTGTATTATGACTGTTATTACATTTCTGTATCTCCTTTACATTGGTAATTGTTGGAGATATCCATGAATGGAAACCTTTCTACATGAATACATTGTATACAGTATCTACTACTATGTTGTTTACTGGAGGACACGCCCCCCCCTTCATGTAAAGTCCCGGGGAGAATTCTTCATATTTACTATTTATTGTAATGCAGTAAATAGAGGGGCCTCCGTTTGTTTTATTGGGGGGCTCCGTTTGTTTTATTGGGGGGCTCCGTTTGTTTTATTGGGGTGACATTCCAATGAAATGCTCATCTCACCATCTATTACCCCCAATCAATGTGAAGATGTGATTGGGCCCCAAAGATGATAAAGTAAATCTCACTTCAGTCATCCAATCAGAAGCAGCCAAAATCTTGTTCTTTATTTTCCATTCCCCTCACACATGATTGGCTGTTCTCAGTGACCGCGGCTTCACCTTATTTACTAAACTCGATGACCATTCCCTCCGCTAAGCGATCGCTCTCCACTCCTTCAGTGAATCGGCCCCAACGCCTTTCCAATCATCCGGATAAGAAAAGGTTTCCGGACTCATCGCCTCCCCCCTCCCCCCAACAATTCATCCTCCTGACAGGGCAGACACCCGGGGCGAGGGCTGCATGACAATGGGCTGCAGAGTCTGGAGATGGGACACAATTGCCGGCGCTGGCCCTTCGCTGTGCGGCTGCGGCGGAGAGAAGTACAAATTGGCACTTAATGCTCCGCGCTGCTCCACTCTGCCAGGCGTCAATTTCCATTCCGGCATCTGAAGTGACGGCTTTGTCTGTAATCGGCGGAGGACGGGGAGAAGTCATCAAGGATTAGGCTGCGGGAAAAGCCGATTTCTCCATGCAAACCTCCGATGGAGACTTAACGAGATTGTAAATGACACTACAGGGAGGATTAGGCTGCTGATTACATACACATAGCCAGGGAGCTCGGGGCCCCGGGGCCAATCTGTGTGCCCCAATTCACTGCATTCATCTGCCGTGACCCCCCCCAAGATGTGTGACATGAATGACATATATATCCTCTGAGAACCACCGTGACCCCCCCCATAGATTACATATATATCTTCTGAGGACCACCGTGACTCCCCCATAGATTACATATATATCCTCTGAGA
The DNA here is from genome assembly GCA_037952835.1 of Lithobates septentrionalis. Taxonomy (NCBI): domain Eukaryota; kingdom Metazoa; phylum Chordata; class Amphibia; order Anura; family Ranidae; genus Lithobates; species Lithobates septentrionalis. The sequence continues at coordinate 368,461 of JBBDGP010004456.1, forward strand.
ACCACCGTGACTCCCCCATAGAATACATATATATATATATCCTCTGAGAACCACTGTGACCCCCCATAGATTACATATATATCCTCTGAGGACCACCCTGACCCCCCCCCCCATAGATTACATATATATCCTCTGAGAACCACTGTGACCCCCCCCCCCCCATAGATTACATATATATCCTCTGAGGACCACTGTGACCCCCCCCATAGATTACATATATATCCTCTGAGGACCACTGTGACCCCCCCCATAGATTACATATATATCCTCTGAGGACCACTGTGACCCCCCATAGATTACATATATATCTTCTGAGGACCACCATGACCCCCCCAAGATGTGTGACATGAATGACATATATATCCTCTGAGGACCACCGTGACCCCCCCATAGATTACATATATATCCTCTGAGGACCACCCTGACCCCCATAGATTACATATATATCCTCTGAGAACCACCGTGACCCCCCCCCCCCATAGATTACATATATATCCTCTGAGGACCACCCTGACCCCCATAGATTACATATATATCCTCTGAGGACCACCGTGACCCCCCCATAGATTACATATATATCCTCTGAGAACCACCGTGACCCCCATAGATTACATATATATCCTCTGAGAACCACTGTGACCCCCCATAGATTACATATATATCCTCTGAGGACCACCCTGACCCCCATAGATTACATATATATCTTCTGAGGACCACCGTGACCCCCCCCATAGATTACATATATATCCTCTGAGGACCACCCTGACCCCCATAGATTACATATATATCTTCTGAGGACCACCATGACCCCCCCCAACATGTGTGACATGAATGACATATATATCCTCTGAGGACCACGTGACCCCCCATAGATTACATATATATCCTCTAAGAGGACCACCGTAACCCCCCTATAGATTACATATATATCCTCTAAGAGGACCACCGTGACCCCCCATAGATTACATATATATCCTCTAAGGACCACCATGACCCCCCCCCATAGAATACATATATATCCTCTGAGGACCACTGTGACCACCCCCATAGATTACATATATATATATATCCTCTAAGAGGACCACTATGACCCCCCCCCATAGAATACATATATATCCTCTAAGAGGACCACCGTGACCCCCCATAAAATACATATATATCCTCTGAGGACCACCATGATCCCCCCCATAGATTACATATATATCCTCTGAGGACAACCATGACCCCCCCATAGATTACATATCCTCTATGAGGACCACCATGACCCCCCCAACATGTGTGAAATAAATGACATATATATCCTCTGAGGACCACCGTGACCCCCCCCCATAGATTACATATATATCCTCTGAGGACCACCATGACCCCCCCCATAGATCATATATATATCCTCTGTGAGGATCACCATGACCCCCCCCATAGATTACATATCCTCTATGAGGACCACCATGACCCCCCCAACATGTGTGACATAAATGGCATATACAGTGCCTTGCGAAAGTATTCGGCCCCCTTGAACTTTTCAACCTTTTGCCACATTTCAGGCTTCAAACATAAAGATATAAAATTTTTATTTTTTGTGAAGAATCACCAACAAGTGGGACACAATTGTGAAGTGGAACGAAAGCTTTTGGATTTTTGAAACTTTTTTAACTAATAAAAAAATGAAAAGTGGGGCGTGCAAAATGATTCGGCCCCCTTGCGTTAATACTTTGTAGAGACACCTTTTGCTGCGATTACAGCTGCAAGTCGCTTGGGGTATGTCTCTATCAGTTTTGCACATCGAGAGACTGAAATTCTTGCCCATTCTTCCTTGCAAAACAGCTCGAGCTCAGTGAGGTTGGATGGAGAGCGTTTGTGAACAGCAGTTTTCAGCTCTTTCCACAGATTCTCGATTGGATTCAGGTCTGGACTTTGACTTGGCCATTCTAACACCTGGATACGTTTATTTGTGAACCATTGCTTTGTAGATTTTGCTGTATGTTTGGGATCATTGTCTTGTTGGAAGATAAATCTCCGTCCCAGTTTCAGGTCTTTTGCAGACTCCAACAGGTTTTCATCCAGAATGGTCCTGTATTTGGCTGCATCCATCTTCCCCTCAATTTTACCCATCTTCCCTGTCCCTGCTGAAGAAAAGCAGGCCCAAACCATGATGCTGCCACCACCATGTTTCACGGTGGGGATGGTGTGTTGAGTGTGATGAGCTGTGTTGCTTTTACGCCAAACATATCGTTTTGCATTGTGGCCAAAAAGTTGGATTTTGGTTTCATCGGACCAGAGCACCTTCTTCCACATGTTTGGTGTGTCTCCCAGGTGGCTTGTGGCAAACTTTAGACGAGACTTTTTATGGATATCTTTGAGAAATGGCTTTCTTCTTGCCACTCTTCCATAAAGGGCAGATTTGTGCAGTGTACGACTGATTGTTGTCCTATGGACAGACTCTCCCACCTCAGCTGTAGTTCTCTGCAGTTCATCCAGAGTGATCATGGGCCTCTTGGCTGCATCTCTGATCAGTCTTCTCCTTGTCTGAGCTGAAAGTTTAGAGGGACAGCCAGGTCTTGGTAGATTTGCAGTGGTCTGATACTCCTTCCATTTCAAAATGATCGCTTGCACAGTGCTCCTTGGGATGTTTAACGCTTGGGAAATCTTTTTGTATCCAAATCCGGCTTTAAACTTCTCCACAACCGTATTACGGACCTGCCTGGTGTGTTCCTTGGTCTTCATGATGCTCTCTGCGCTTTCAACAGAACCCTGAGACTATCACAGAGCAGGTGCATTTATACAGAGACTTGATTACACACAGGTGGATTCTATTTATCACCATCAGTCATTTAGGACAACATTGGATCATTCAGAGATCCTCGCTGAACTTCTGGAGTGAGTTTTCTGCACTGAAAGTAAAGGGGCCGAATCATTTTGCACGCACCACTTTTCAGTTTTTTAATTGCTAAAAAAGTTTAAAATATCCAATAGATTTCGTTCCACTTCACAATTGTGTCCCACTTGTTGGTGATTCTTCACAAAAAATTAAAATTTTATATCTTTATGTTTGAAGCCTGAAATGTGGCAAAAGGTTGAAAAGTTCAAGGGGGCCGAATACTTTCGCAAGCCACTGTATATCCTCTGAGGACCACCATGACCCCCCCGCCATAGACTGCATATATATCCTCTATGAGGACCACCATGACCCCCCCAACATGTGTGACATAAATTACATATATATCCTTTATGAGGACCACCATGAACCCCCCTCCATAGATTACATATATATCCTCTATGAGGACCACCATCACCCCCCCAACATGTGTGATATAGATTACATATATGAGAGCCATGACCCCCCCCCCAACATGTGTGACATATACATTTTCTATGAGGACCACCATCACCCCCCCCCCCATAGATTACATATACATCCTCTATGAGGACCACCATGACCCCCCCCCAACATGTGTGACATAAATGACATATATATCCTCTATGAGGACCACCATGACGCCCCCCCATAGATTACATATATATCCTCTATGAGGACCACCATGACCCCCCCCCCCCAACATGTGTGACATAAATGACATATATATCCTCTATGAGGACCACCATGACCCCCCCCCCCCATAGATTACATATATATCCTCTATGAGGACCACCATGACCCCCCCAACATGTGTGATATAGATTACATATATGAGAGCCATGACCCCCCCCCAACATGTGTGACATATACATTTTCTATGAGGACCACCATGACCCCCCCTCTCCCAACATGTCTGATGAAGATCAGATGGCCATCCTCTAACAAGGGGGACTGTCAGAGCCCCCCAACATGTGTGATATACAACATGGATCAGATGGACATCCTGTGACTATGAGGACTAAGAACTTGTTTTTTGGGGCGAAATTCAGCATATTCGTTCAATTGGAAGTATCTGAACGAACGAAAGACTCTTTTGATGAATGCGTACGAAAACAAATTTTCAGAAAGAATGAAAATCCGAAAGAACGAGAAACAATTCAACCTACAAGTTTAATTAACCACTTCTGATATTCGTCCTAGCTGAAGAGGAATATCTTTGTTGTGGCAGCAGCTACCATAACCCCGGTATCCTCTTCTTTGGCCGGCAGTCCAGGTAAAAGAGGTCTCTGCAGTGGATTCGCCGCAAGATCACGCCAGATCATGACTCCCGGTGGGACGGGGGACAGGGGAAGAGCGGCGTAAGCGCCGGATCGAGTCTACCGGTGGGATGGGAGGCCCGGGAAGAGCGGCAGAAGCACCGGATCGTGACTCCCGGTGGGGCGGGAGACCCGGGAAGAGCGGCAGAGGAGCCGGATAGATTCTCCAGGTGGAACGGGAAGCAGGGGAAGACCGGAGGAGGCGCCGGATCATGACTCCCGGTGGGGCGGGAGGCCTGGGAAGAGCGGCGGAGGCACCAGATCATGATTACTGGTGGGACGGGAGACCCAGGAAGAGTGGCAGAGGTGCCGGATAGAGTCTCCCGGTGGGACGGGAGACCCGGGAAGAGCAGCAGAAGCGCCGGATCGTGACTCCCGGTGGGACGGGAGACCCGGGAAGAGCGGCGGAGGCGCCGGATCGTGACTCCCGGTGGGACGGGAGACCTGGGAAGAGCGGCGGAGGCGCCGGATCGTGACTCCCGGTGGGACGGGAGACCTGAGAAGAGAGGCGGAGGCGCCGGATAGAGTCTCCAGGTGAGACGAGAGGCAGGGGAAGAGCGGTGGAAGAGCCAGATCGAGTCTCCCGGTGGGACGGGAGGCCCAGGAAGAGCGGCGGAGGCACCAGATCATGACTCCCAGTGGGACGGGAGACCCAGGAAGAGTGGCAGAGGTGCCGGATAGAGTCTCCCGGTGGGACGGGAGACCCGGGAAGAGTGGCGGAGGCGCCGGATCATGACTCCCGGTGGGACAGGAGGCCCTGGAAGACCGGAGGAGGCGCCAGATCGTGACTCCCGGTGGGACCGGAGGCCCTGGAAGACCGATCGTGACTCCCGGTGGGACAGGAGGCCCTGGAAGACCGGAGGAGGCGCCGGATCGTGACTCCCGGTGGGACCGGAGGCCCTGGAAGACCGATCGTGACTCCCGGTGGGACAGGAGGCCCTGGAAGACCGGAGGAGGCGCCGGATCGTGACTCCCGGTGGGACGGGAGACCGGGGAAGAGCGGTAGAGGCGCCAGATCGTGACTCCTGGTGGGACGGGAGACCCTGGAAGAACGGCGGAGGCGCCGGATAGAGTCATCCGGTGGGACGGGAGGCCCAGGAAGGGCAGTGGAAGGCGGAGGGAGGAGGGGACATCCCCTCCGGGATGACAGCCAAGCGGCTTTTAGTCGCATCGGTTGTTATCTCTAAAAAAAAGATCACCCCGTCTCTAAATAAACGGTACCGGGGTGCAGATCATCCCGATATAACGACTAAAGCCGAGGCGGCATATGTGCGTACACTCGGTGGGAAGGAGATATTATTATTTAGTATTATAAACTTTAAAATGATAGGTATTGGAATTCCCTTTCAAATTTGGCTGAAGTAACTGTTATTTAACAGAATGAATACGAATTATCCAATAAACGAAAAAAAAAGCCGAATGAAACGAAAATAAACACATTTTTCGGTAATGCACATTTCTAATTTACACACATCTGCCGCACTGCACAGCCAGGCCTGTGACAACACCGGAGCAGCAATGCAGAATCCTGTGTAGCCTCACAGCTGGAGGAGCAAATAGCAGAGGATCTTCCTGGCTGTGCAGTGTGGTAGATGTGAGGAAATCAGAAGACAAAGTCACATCCCATTGGCAGCTCATCCAATACAGAATAATAGATTTCCACTCATTTATAAAGGAAACAACAATCGGCCATTGATTGTAAAATTCAGTTTATTGACTTTACTGAGGAGAAGAGGAGCCACTGCCTGAGAGATGAGATACCCCCCCAACTGCCCAACCAATCCCTGCACTGCCCAGACCACCCCCAATCCCTCCACTGCCCAGACCACCCCACCCCCAATCCCTACACTACCCAGACCACCCCACCCCCCAATCCCTGCACTGCCCAGACCACCCCACCAACCAATCCCTGCACTGCCCAGACCACCCCCAATCCCTCCACTGCCCAGACCACCCCCAATCCCTGCACTGCCCAGACCACCCCACTCCCCAGTCCCTACACTGCCCAGACCACCCCACCCCCAATCCCTACACTACCCAGACCACCCCACCCACCCAATCCCTGCACTGCCCAGACCACCCCACCCCCCAATCCCTACACTACCCAGACCACCCCACCCACCCAATCCCTGCACTGCCCAGACCACCCCACTCCCCAGTCCCTAGTCCCTACACTGCCCAGACCACCCCACCCCCCAATCCCTACACTACCCAGACCACCCCACCCACCCAATCCCTGCACTGCCCAGACCACCCCACCCCCAATCCCTACACTACCCAGACCACCCCACCCACCCAATCCCTGCACTGCCCAGACCACCCCACCCCCCAATCCCTGCACTGCCCAGACCACCCCACCCCCAATCCCAATACTACCCAGGCCACCCCACCCCCAATCCCTGCACTGCCCAGACCACCCCACCCCCTAATCCCTGCACTACCCAGATCATCCCAACCTAAATCCCTGCACTGCCCAGACCACCCCACCCACCAATCCCTGCACTGCCCAGACCACCCCACCCCCCAATCCCTCCACTGCCCAGACCATCCCACCCCCCAATCACTACACTACATAGACCACCCCACCCCCCAATCCCTCCACTGCCCAGACCACCCCACCCACCAATCCCTACACTACCCAGACCACCCCACCCCCCAATCCCTCCACTGCCCAGACCACCCCACCCACCAATCCCTACACTACCCAGACCACCCCACCCCCCAATCCCTCCACTGCCCAGACCACCCAACCCCCCAATCCCTGCACTGCCCAGACCACCAGGGACCACCAAGGATCTCTACATACAAACACCATGATGTCAAGTCAGATCTCTACATACAAACTCCATGGGGTCAGGTCAGATCTTTATACAAACTCCATGGGGTCAGGTCAGGGGTCTCTATACAAATCCTGTGGTGCCAGACTGGAGTTCTGCGTATAAACCCCATGGGGTCAAATCAGAGCTCTACATACAAACCCCATGGGGTCAGGTCAGATTTCTAAATACAAACTATAGGTGTCAATTCAGATGTCTACATACTAACCCCATGGTGTCAGTTCAGGGGTTCACATACAAGTCCCATGTTGCCAGGTCAGAGATCTACATAAGAGCCCTGTGGTGCCAGGTCAAGGGTCTACATACAATCCCTGTAGTGCCAAACCAGGGGGGAAACAAATCATATGAAGCCAAGTTTGGGTTCAACATATAAATCCCATGGTGCCAGGTTGGATGTCTACATACAAGCCCTACTAAATCAGGTTGGAGGTCTACATACAAGGCTTGTGATGTCATGCCAGAGGTCTACATCTAAGTCCATAGTGCTCATTCCAAGGGTCTACATACAAGCACCATAATACCAGGTATGGAATCTTCATAATGTACAAGCATGTTGTTACCAAGAATAGCCAGTGAAGACGTAGCCGGGATGGTCTTCCTGAAGTGCAGACAATACTGGAATAAAATGAGGTTTTTATAAGAATCTATAATGGTCTGGAAGTTCCCTCAGGGAAGACATTGAGGTCTGTGGCTTTGTATGAGATCTGTGTGTAGATGGTCAACAACGACCTTCAGCCTTCTCATGAAGTCACAGTACAAGGTGTGACCCCTGCAGACAAGGGAACTTGTGTCTGGACACCTCTGCCCCCCTTTAACTTGCTGGGACTTGTAGCTCCTCTGTGGCAGGTAGGTGAACATATGTAGGACTATGCAGTGGCTGAGTGTCCAATCCACACACATTACTACATGTATGTTGTATTTCCATCTACAGATGATGCTTGTTCCAACAAACAAATATAAGAGATGGAGGGGGCAGGACCCCCCTGAAGAGGGGCAATAAAATATTTCATATGCCCCCTTCTGCGGCTTTTACTAAATCTACACATTTTCTTTAATTATTAGATTTTGTCAATAAAGTACCTAAAAGTGAACCTGTCAGTCCATTCTTTGGGTAAATGTCCAGCCTATGAGACCCCCCAACCAGAAGCACCGCCCCAGATCTGGTTTTTACTCTGTTACCAAGTGTTGGAGTTCCTAAATTAAGGGCTAAACCCCACCCCAGAGGGACCCCCAAACCGTTATTCAATCCCCGCCTAAAGAAAAGCACTCTTATTGGTCATTAGTGTGTTCCTATTGGGTGGGGAAAATGGTGCAAATCACTATTGTGACTGCTTGTGGACAGTGGGGGGGGGGGCAGAATAAACTTTATGTATACGAGGCGGACCTTGTACTTCCGAGACCCCCTTCCACATCGATTGTATCTGGCAAAATCATTGATCATTGGCTGTCGGTTGGTGTGTGGGGTCCCGGTCACCGCAGGAGCTCACACTCTACTCAGAGGAAGCTTCATTGATAAATTGGCTGTTATTGTTATATAATATATATCCACTCATCATTTTCTATACAGATCCCGGAAAATCAATTGACTAATCTACTGATCAGGATCTTTATTCTCATTAAAAGTGACCAAAAGAATGGAATGTGTTTGAAAATGACGATCACATGACTACGATAACGATCGTCATCCTGGGGGGAAAGCTGTGTGAATTCAGCCTCATGTCAGGTAAAGGAACCTCACAAATTTCTGGAATAAAAACGAATCCTGATAAACGCGAATAATCTTCATTGATATTAAAATAGAGGTTTTATTTTGGTGGTCACGTGACCACACAGCCTCAGTTACACCCCTCTTCCTCATACTGGGGGGGGGGGGGGGGGAGGGGCATGTCTGCTTATTATTAGAGAATTACGTTCCCCATCTATGTGAGCTGCAGGATAGTCATCAGATTGGCCAACGTGGAAAGTGCACGCCATGTTTGATGAGGGCATGTCAGCAATTATTCAGTTCTGAGTCCCTCCCCCCACCCCTCTGCTACCAATCAACACAGCAAGGCTGGGAAGGGGTGTGGCTGCAAAACTGACTGCGGGAGATACAGGCACGCCTTGTGTCAGCACAGAGTCCTGTACCTCCTAGCAGTGTTCCCAGAGACACAAACTGATCTGTTTAAGGGCCGGTTCACACTACAAAAACGCACTCCAGATCCGTTTCTGCATGTACATTTTTGACACGTTCCGGTGCATTTTTGATGCGTTTCCGGGTTGCATTCCAGATGCTTTTTTCCTGTTTTTTTTTTCCACTGTACTGGAATCTGGTGCGTTTTAGATGAGTTCTAATGCATTCTGGTGCATTTTTGATGCGTTTTACTGTGTTCCAGTACAATCCAGTGCAGGAACAATGCAGAATGTAAGGGCCGGTTCACACCATAGAAATGCAGTCTGGATGCGTTCCAGATGCTTTTCTGCATGCGCGTTTTTAATACGTTTTTTTGTGGGAGTTTTTTATGCGTTCCAGTGCGTTTTTAATGCGTTTTTGTGTGCGTTTTTGATGCAGTCCAGTGCATTTTTCCCCTCTTTTTTTCTTAAGCTTAAATAAGAACATGCGTTCCAGTGCGTTTTTGATGCTTTTTACAGCGTTCCAGTACAGTCCAGTGCAGGAAAAATGCAACCTGTTCCACTTTTTTTTTCTGGAACTGCAAGCACTGGTGTGAACGTCATTGAAAACCATATAACCTGCTTCCTATGTGTTTTTGATGCAGAACAAAACGCATTGGTCTGCATGTGGTGTGAACTGGCCCTTATACTTCTCACGGTCAGTTTGATGGTCTGTTCACATTGGGAGGTGCGTCTGAGCATGCGCGCTTTTTTGTGCGTTCCTGCATGTTGCGTATTGGGCGGCTCATTCATTTCGATGCGGAAGAAATGCTCAGAAAAATGTACCGGAGTGATTTTTCAAATTCCCCGTGCGTTTTGCCAGACGTGAAGACGCAAGTAACGCGTTAAGGTAAAAAATATTCAGGCTTTGTAACCCCTTTCATCATCCCGGACTTCTCACTTTAGTCATTTATTGATCATTTATTGATCTATTTCTCTCTTTATATGTAAACTTCTTCGTATATTTTTGTATTTTCTTTCTCTCTCGTTGTGCCGAATAAAACAAATACACAAAAGTGTTCAAAAAAAGCTTTTATTTTATTCCATTGATAAATAACTCCGCCATGCTTTGTACCACAAACAGCACTTTCCTCTCATTATAAACGGCTGAAAATTTCTTTTTTTTTTATCTACTCATCATTCTCGAACGAAGATCGGTCAGACTAGAAAAAAATCTGCATTCTTTTCACATTTATTTGTGTCTTTTTGCCTAAACATTAAATAAATAAATAAATAAAGGTAAGTCTCCCGCGCTCCTCACCCCGATCGAATGTGAGATCCTCCTCTGCTCAGCCAATGTACTTTATGTCTTCTGATACAATGAAATAAAGAGAACAATGTAACATTTCTACCAATCATGTGACCACCGGAGAGAGAGCCGGAGTGCCAGCAAATAACAATCTATATACAATGTATATGTATTGGGGGGGGGGGGGGGGCTCTATGTTGGTTGCAATGGATGGACTTTTGTCTTTTTTTCAATCAGATCAATAATGTAACAATGTAATAATGTAACAATATGACAATGTAATAATGTAACAATGTAATAATGTAACGATGTAACAATATGACAATGTAATAATGTAACAATATGACAATGTAATAATGTAACAATGTAATAATGTAACAATATGACAATGTAATAATGTAACAATGTAATAATGTAACAATATGACAATGTAATAATGTAACAATGTAATAATGTAACAATGTAATAATGTAACGATGTAACAATATGACAATGTAATAATGTATAACCTGGATCCGATGACTTCCAGATACAATCAATGAACCCGATCACATTCATAAGATCAATGAAATCATCGATCTTCCTCCAATTCCAGCCCCAATGTGTCTCCGCCCGGACATGGACTCCACCTTCCTCCACCTCTAATCAGGAATACACTCAGCAGATATCGGATGTTTCCCCTCCTCCCACCCGCCGTATTGTAAAATGATGGTAGGCGGGATCTTCTCTCATTCTGGGATGATGTCATTTGACGTCGCCCCTGTGTCACCACTCTCGTGCGTCCGCAGGGGGGTGCGCCGTGTCCCCAATCTCAGTAATGCGCCGATGACGCGGCTCTTTAGACCCCTTTCACACTGCAGCACTGCTAAAACAGCGCTAAAGCGCCGGTCTTTTTGCAGTGCTTTAGTGGCACCTTTGCGGCAATTTTCGGGCACTAGCGGGGCGGATTTATTAAGGTCATGTGACCTTAGCAAAAAGGGAAAAAGTCCTGTTTTGCGGCGCTTTTAAGGTGCTTTGGAAGCTCTGCCCTTTCATTTCAATGGGGAGGGGCATTTTGGGAGCGCTATTTATAACACCCCCAAACCGCCCCAAAGATGCTGCTCTCAGGACTTTTCCTAACGTCCCGCAAGTGCCCCGCCCCCGCGTGAAAGCGCTCATTGCAGAGAATGGGAGGGGCTTTTCAGGCACTTTTTAGAGGTTATTTTGAGCACTAAAATGCCTGAAAACTGCCTCAGTTTGAAAGGGGTCTAACCCATGTGATCAGCAGTGTCCAATCACAGCCAATCACAGGTAAATGCAGAAGTGCCGTTTATCAGCTCTCCTTGCCTCACACTAATGCCGCGTACACACGATCGGATTCTGACCGGAAATGTTGGATGTGAGCGTGTTGGCGGAAAGTCCGATCGTGTACATGCTCCATCAAACATTTGCTGTCTGGCTTTCCGATCGTGTGTACACAAGTCCGTCGCACAGAAGTTCACGCATGCTCGGAATCAAGTACGAGACGGAAGTGATCAGACTTGTAAAACTAGCGTTCATAATGGAGATATCACATACGTCTTGTACGTCACCGCGTTCCCACGTTCGTAATTGTTGGCCAACATTTGTGTGACCGTGTGTATGCAAGACAAGTTGGAGCCGACAACCTTCCAACAAAATTCCACGGGTTTGTTGTCAGAGAGTCCGATCGTGTGTACGGGGCATTACAGTGTGTGGAGAGGAGAGCTGATCGGCGGACCCTCCTCGTAGGGGAGACCAGGGCACTGATCATCAGTGGAGCCCCAACAGTGCCCAGCAAGTGATACCAGTCAGTGGCCATCAGTGCCCATCAGTGCCGCCTCATCAGTGCTGCCTCATCAGTGCCCATCAGTGCCCATCAGTGCCGCCTCATCAGTGCCGCCTCATCAGTGCCCATCAGTGCCGCCTCATCAGTGCTGCCTCATCAGTGCCCATCAGTGCCCATCAGTGCCGCCTCATCAGTGCCGCCTCATCAGTGCCCATCAGTGAAGGAGAAAATTACTTATTTACAAAAATTTTTGACAGAAACTTAGAAATAACATTTTTTTTTTCAAAATTTTCGGCCTCTTTTAGTTTTTTTAGCAAAAAAACCTCCAAAACAAGACAGTGTGGAATAAATACCACCAAAAGAAAGCTCTATTTGTGTGAAAAAAATGATAAAAATGTCCTATGTGTACAGTGTTGTATGACTGTGTAATTGTCATTCAAAGTGTGACAGCCCTGAAAGGTGAAAATTTACCTGGTTACCTGGGCAGGAAGAGGAGAAGTGCCTGGTATGGGGGGGGGGCAGGAAGGGGGGAAGTGCCTGGTATTGGGGGGCAGGAAGGGGGGAAGTGCCCGGTATTGGGGGGGCAGGAAGGGGGGAAGTGCCTGGTATTGGGGGGGCAGGAAGGGGGGAAGTGCCCGGTATTGGGGGGGCAGGAAGGGGGAAGTGCCTGGTATTGGGGGGGCAGAAAGGGGGGAAGTGCCTGGTATTGGGGGGCAGGAAGGAGGGAAGTGCCCAGTATTGGGGGGCAGGAAGGGGGGAAGTGCCCGGTATTGGGGGGGTAGGAAGGGGGGATGTGCCTGGTATTGGGGGGGCAGGAAGGGGGGGAAGTGCCCCGTATTGGGAGGGGCAGGAAGGAGGGGAAGTGCCCGGTATTGGGTGGCAGGAAGGAGGGGAAGTGCCTGGTATTGGGGGGGCAGGAAGGGGGGAAGTGCCCGGTATTGGGGGGCAGTGCCCGGTATTAAGGCGCAGGAAGAGGGGGAAGTGCCCGGTATTGGGGGGGGCAGGAAGGGGGGGAAGTGCCCCATATTGGGGGGGCAGGAAGGAGGGGAATTGCCCAGTATTGGGGGGGCAGAAAGAGGGGTAGTGCCTGGTATTGGGGGGGCAGGAAGGGGGGGAAGTGCCCGGTATTGGGGGGGCAGGAAGGAGGGGAAGTGCCCGGTATTGGGTGGCAGGAAGGAGGGGAAGTGCCCGGTATTGGGGGGGCAGGAAGAGGGGAAGTGCCCGGTATTGGGTGGCAGGAAGGGGGGGAAGTGCCCGGTATTGGGGGGGGCAGAAAGGGGGGACGTGCCTGGTATTGGGGGACAGGAAGGGGGGGAAGTGCCCCGTATTGGAGGGGCAGAAAGGAGGGGAAGTGTCCGGTATTGGGGGGGCAGGAAGGGGGGAAGTGCCTGGTATTGGGGGGCAGGAAGGAGGGAAGTGCCCAGTATTGGGGGGCAGGAAGGGGGGAAGTGCCTGGTATTGGGGGGGCAGGAAGGGGGGAAGTGCCCGGTATTGGGGGGCAGGAAGGGGGAAGTGCCTGGTATTGGGGGGGCAGAAAGGGGGGAAGTGCCTGGTATTGGGGGGCAGGAAGGAGGGAAGTGCCCAGTATTGGGGGGCAGGAAGGAGGGAAGTGCCCAGTATTGGGGGGGTAGGAAGGGGGGATGTGCCTGGTATTGGGGGGGCAGGAAGGGGGGGAAGTGCCCCGTATTGGGAGGGGCAGGAAGGAGGGGAAGTGCCCGGTATTGGGTGGCAGGAAGGAGGGGAAGTGCCTGGTATTGGGGGGGCAGGAAGGGGGGAAGTGCCCGGTATTGGGGGGCAGGAAGGGGGGGAAGTGCCCGGTATTAAGGCGCAGGAAGAGGGGGAAGTGCCCGGTATTGGGGGGGGCAGGAAGGGGGGGAAGTGCCCCATATTGGGGGGGCAGGAAGGAGGGGAATTGCCCAGTATTGGGGGGGCAGGAAGAGGGGTAGTGCCTGGTATTGGGGGGGCAGGAAGGGGGGAAGTGCCCGGTATTGGGGGGGCAGGAAGGAGGGGAAGTGCCCGGTATTGGGTGGCAGGAAGGAGGGGAAGTGCCCGGTATTGGGGGGGCAGGAAGGGGGGAAGTGCCCGGTATTGGGTGGCAGGAAGGGGGGGAAGTGCCCGGTATTGGGGGGGGCAGAAAGGGGGGACGTGCCTGGTATTGGGGGGCAGGAAGGGGGGGAAGTGCCCCGTATTGGAGGGGCAGAAAGGAGGGGAAGTGTCCGGTATTGGGGGGGCAGGAAGGGGGGAAGTGCCTGGTATTGGGGGGCAGGAAGGAGGGAAGTGCCCAGTATTGGGGGGCAGGAAGGGGGGAAGTGCCCGGTATTGGGGGGGTAGGAAGGGGGGATGTGCCTGGTATTGGGGGGGCAGGAAGGGGGGGAAGTGCCCCGTATTGGGGGGGGCAGGAAGGAGGGGAAGTGCCCGGTATTGGGTGGCAGGAAGGAGGGGAAGTGCCTGGTATTGGGGGGGCAGGAAGGGGGGAAGTGCCCGGTATTGGGGGGCAGGAAGGGGGGGAAGTGCCCGGTATTAAGGCGTAGGAAGAGGGGGAAGTGCCCGGTATTGGGGGGGGGCAGGAAGGGGGGGAAGTGCCCCATATTGGGGGGCAGGAAGGAGGGGAAGTGCCCGGTATTGGGGGGGCAGGAAGAGGGGTAGTGCCTGGTATTAAGGCGCAGGAAGAGGGGGAAGTACCCGGTATTGGGGGGGGGGGGGGCAGGAAGGGGGGGAAGTGCCCCATATTGGGGGGGCAGGAAGGAGGGGAAGTGCCCAGTATTGGGGGGGCAGGAAGAGGGGTAGTGCCTGGTATTGGGGGGGCAGGAAGGGGGGGAAGTGCCCGGTATTGGGGGGGCAGGAAGGAGGGGAAGTGCCCGGTATTGGGTGGCAGGAAGGAGGGGAAGTGCCCGGTATTGGGGGGGCAGGAAGGGGGGAAGTGCCCGGTATTGGGTGGCAGGAAGGGGGGGAAGTGCCCGGTATTGGGGGGGCAGAAAGGGGGGACGTGCCTGGTATTGGGGGGCAGGAAGGGGGGGAAGTGCCCCGTATTGGAGGGGCAGAAAGGAGGGGAAGTGTCCGGTATTGGGGGGGCAGGAAGGGGGGAAGTGCCCGGTATTGGGGGGGCAGGAAGGGGGAACATGCCTGGTATTGGGGGGCAGGAAGGCGGGGAAGTGCCCGGTATTGGAGGGGCAGAAAGGAGGGGAAGTGCCCGGTATTGGAGGGGGGCAGAAAGGGGGGAAGTGCCCGGTATTGGGGGCAGGAAGGGGGGGAAGTGCCTGGTATTGGGGGGGCAGGAAGGGGGGAAGTGCCCCGTATTGGGGGGGCAGGAAGGAGGGGAAGTGCCCGGTATTGGGGGGGCAGGAAGTAGGGGAAGTGCCCAGTATTGGGGGGGCAGGAAGGGGGAGGGGAGTGCCCTGTATGGAAGGGGTTCAAGAATGGTATGAAAGGTGAAATATCTGGTGGGCGTGGCTCCTAATTAAAGGCGGAGGCCGGTGAATTCCATGTCTGGTCGGACTCACATTGGGACTGGAATCGGGTGAAGATCGATGGTTTCTATGACGATTGTAGATCTATGAATATGTTCAGATTTATTGATCGGGACCGGGGGATGTCCACCTTTCTCAAGCAGAGGATGGAAGTCTCCACCCACCCCATGCAGGCGTGACATTTGATTTAATAAAACTGGAGGGTACAGAACCTGGAGCAGCTCTGCATACAAACCAATCAGCTTCCAGGTTTTATTGTCAAAGCTTCATTGAAGAAGCTGAAGGTAGAAGCTGATTGGCTGCCATGCAGAGCCGCACCAGGTTCTGAGTCCTCCAGTGTTAGTAAATCATCTCTCTGGAGCCGCTCATTCATTTCAATGTCCTCCATGTGAGAAATGAGTGAAAGAACCTGTAAGAAAAATCTCACCGCTCCGCGTTTTGGTGCATTTACCAACCCAGGCAATGGAAGAGGTGGGGGGAGGGGAGGGGGAGGGATTAGGGGCGGCACCTTTCTGTGCATGTTGGGAAAGCATGCGATTCTGCCCCCCTTATTACACCCAAAACTGTCACATATCACATCTTACCCATCATTAGATGTGGCGGCTGCATTCCTTTTCTTTTTTAGGCTTTTTTCCCCCTCTGTTTTCACCTGATGATCTGGCCAGTAACACCCCTCCTGTATTAGAGCCCCTCCCACTACTCTGGAGGAAGGAGCACAGGGGGAGGGGAGCAGCCAAACTCCGGATCACACTTTATAATCAGTTACAGGAAAAGTTTTGTTCCTTTTGGTATAAAGATTCAACACAAATAAATAAAAGCTGATCACTGTAAGCACCCCTGTCAGTGGGAAATGGTTTGTGCTTTAAAAAAAACAACTTACTGGCCGGATCACCAGGTGAAGAAAAGTCTAAGAAAGGAAAGGAATGCAGCCGTTACGTCTAAGAATTGGTGCAATATAATCAATCTTTGCTTTTTGGGTGTAATATCTCTTTAAATCGCTTGTAAAGGCCGATTGGTGAGTCTATAATAAGGGCACCGGCGGGATAACGAATACCTCTAAATGTGAACCGTCACCCCGGTGACGTCACTCCTGCGCATGCGCACTGAAGGTACGGCATACCTCGCTAGAACTTCAGAGCTTTGAACCGAGGGCTCCTGTGCGCATGCGCAGGAGTGACGTCATCGCGGCTCCGGACAATCACATAACCGGAGCGCACCAACCAGGAAGAAAGATCAGGGGGGGGGATGTCAGCCCTCCTTCCAAGGTAAGTCTTTTATAATGTGCTAGTATGCAATGCACCTCCCCCTCATAATGTGCTAGTATGTAATGCACCTCCCCCTCATAATGTGCTAGTATGCAATGCACCTCTCCCTCATAATGTGCTAGTATGCGATGCACCTCCCCCTCATAATGTGCTAGTATGCAATGCACCTCCCCCTCATAATGTGCTAGTATGCAATGCACCTCTCCCTCATAATGTGCTAGTATGCGATGCACCTCCCCCTCATAATGTGCTAGTATGCGATGCACCTCCCCCTCATAATGTGCTAGTATGCGATGCACCTCCCCCTCATAATGTGCTAGTATGCGATGCACCTCCCCCTCATAATGTGCTAGTATGCGATGCACCTCCCCCACACATTATGCCACTGCCTTGCAGGTTTGGGTTTTTTTTTTTTGAACGTCTGCGGGTTACAATCGCTTTAAAGAGAACCCGTCACCAACTTAAACTCTCTCAATCAGCACTGACTAGTTTTAGTAAATAGATAGGAAAGTATTTTATACAGAATTGACTTATTTGACTTTTTTCTTTACATTTCCTCAGTTACTTCCTGGTTTCTGGCCTAGGCCAAAATGATGTCATCCATCCCAGGAGTCTTCATGACTAAAGCAGCCGTCACATCTCAGAATTGATGAGCTGCGATATAAGAAATATTTGCTTTTGGCTTTAATTATTCCTGGAAGAGAAAGTGATGGAAGACCAAACTCCTGTCTGCAGGACACCAAAGGGTCATTTCTAGACTGACTACCAATGGGAGGGGTCACTACAATATTTCCTGCTTGTATCTCCTTTCTGGGTAATTCTTACATTAGATGATTAATGAAATTTATACCAAGGTAGGTTGGAGGTAAGGAGGGGGGGGGGGGGGAGTCCTTTTTTCAGACCCCTCCTGATGACACTTTTGTGTATGGTGGGCACAGATATCACCATTATCAGGGGGGTTCCCTGAGACCTAACAAGGATTTGGGGGTTTCCTCCATGGTAAGGAGGTTGGATTGGGTTGTATTACACATTAGAAATGATTTTTCAGGTAGGTGCTCTCAGTCAGGTAGCTCCTCCCACTCAGGTAGGTGCTCTCAGTCAGGTAGCTCCTCCCACTCAGGTAGGTGCTCTCACTTAGGTAGCTCCTCCCACTCAGGTAGGTGCTCTCACTTAGGTAGCTCCTCCCACTCAGGTAGGTGCTCTCAGTCAGGTAGCTCCTCCCACTCAGGTAGGTGCTCTCAGTCAGGTAGCTCCTCCCACTCAGGTAGGTGCTCTCACTTAGGTAGCTCCTCCCACTCAGGTAGGTGCTCTCACTGCGGGTGGCTCCACTGTTTTATTTTCTGTAGCTTGCATAGCAAATAATATAAATCTGCAGGACAATATTGTTAAAAAAAGTTTGTACTACAAAGAAAATAAATAAAAGAACGATCGTACTTCATCATGAATAGTGAGGAACGAATAGCGGAGATTGCTACACAGCTAAAATAAGGAACGGGAAACTATAATCAGAGGGGCACAATAGAAGGATTGCTGGCTGGCAGAGGGAAGAGCGCGTACCTGGAGGCGTCGGCTCCTAGGACCCTGTAAAATGGCTTTGAGGAGGAGGACCCCTTTAAGCGCGGACCCCGCGGGGTGGATTCTGGGAATCGGGGACCACCGGCTGAGACAGAATAAAAGCCCCCAGCAGCTCCAGCCGTGTCCATGGGCACAGTACCGTCTATTCCTAAGGTGTCCTGTCCCCACGTGGCGCAGTGGGCGGAGCCCGCCACTCTAGTCCGGGTATAGAATAAATCCGGAGAACGTGCTGTACTTGTTGTTGTTCCCGCCGTGAGCCTTCCCCCCGTCCAGCTTGACGTAAATCTCGTCCCCGGAGTCCAGGTGAAGCACCACGCTGTTGCTGGCGTAGTCGTAGTTCTGATCGGCGTCCTGAGCGATGGCGCTCGCCCGCACCTGCAGGGTGACCAGGAGACAAAGGAGAAGGTGCAGATAATTACAATGATTGAACGTTCTACAGAACATGCGTGTGAATGGGCCCCATTATTACCCTCCAGAATCTCACCCCCCAACAGCCCTCAAAATGACCCCCCCTCCCCCCCGATACCACCCAACACTTTCTTTACTGTCCGCATACAGAGCAGAGGAGGGCGCTTGTTGTATAAGGGGGGGAGGGTGCAAGGAGGGTGCTCATTGTATCAGGAGGGAGGAGGGCGCTCATTGTATCAGGGGGGAGGAGGGCGCTCGTTGTATCAGGGGGGAGGAGGGCGCTCGTTGTATAAGGGGGGAGGGTGCAAGGAGGGTGCTCATTGTATCAGGAGGGAGGAGGGCGCTCATTGTATCAGGGGGGAGGAGGGCGCTCGTTGTATCAGGGGGGAGGAGGGCGCTCGTTGTATCAGGGGGGAGGAGGGCGCTCGTTGTATCAGGGGGGAGGAGGGCGCTCGTTGTATCAGGGGGGAGGAGGGCGCTCATTGTATCAGTGGGGAGGAGGGCACTCCTTCTTTCAGTGGGGTGGAGGGCACTCGTATCAGTGGAGGGGAGGGCGCTCGTTGTATCAGAGGGGAGGAGGGCGCTCATTGTATCAGTGGGGAGGAGGGCGCTCGTTGTATCAGTGGGGAGGAGGGCGCTCGTTGTATCAGGGGGGAGGTGGGCGCTCGTTGTATCAGGGGGGAGGAGGGCGCTCATTGTATCAGTGGGGAGGAGGGCGCTCGTTGTATCAGGGGGGAGGAGGGCGCTCGTTGTATCAGGGGGGAGGAGGGCGCTCATTGTATCAGTGGGGAGGAGGGCGCTCGTTGTATCAGGGGGGAGGAGGACGCTCATTGTATCAGGGGGGAGGAGGGTGCTCATTGTATCAGTGGGGAGGAGAACATTCATTGTATCAGGAGGGAGGAGGGCGCTCATTGTATCAGAAGGGAGGAGAACATTCATTGTATCAGGAGGGAGGAGGGCGCTTGTATCAGGAGGGTGCTCATTGTATCAGTGGGGATGAGGGTGCTCATTTTATCAGGAGGGAGGAGGGCGCTCGTTGTATCAGTGGGAAGGAGGGCGCTCATTTTATCAGGGGGGAGGAGGGAACTTGTTGTATCAGAGGGGAGAGGGGCGCTCGTTGTATCAGGACATTGAATGGACATGTATGTCTGATCCCGTGTACAGAGAAGGAAGAAGCAGAGCCGCACATGGAATGGAGGGGGAGATCTGGGAGGAGAAGTTGGGGAGGGGAAGGTCAGGGAGGGAGAGATCAGGGGTGGGGAGATCGGGGAGGAGATGGAGGAGGGGGAGATCTGGAAAGAGGAGTCGGGGAGGAGGAGATCGGGGAGGGGGAGAGCTGGAAGGAGGAGTCGGGGAGGAGGAGATCGGGGAGGAGGAGTCAGGGAGGGGAGAGATCTGGAAGGAGGAGTTGGGAAGGAGGAGTTGGGAAGGGGGAGATTGAGGAGGAGGAGGCGTCGGGGAGGAGGATATCAGAAAGGAGGAGTCATGGAGGGGGGACTGAGGAGGGGGAGATTGGGGAGGTGATAGGGAAGGAGATCAGGGAGAAGTCGAGGAGGGGGAGATCGGGGGTGGGGAGATGGGGGAGGAGGAGATCGGGGGAGGGGAGATCGGAGAGAAGGAGATTGGGGAGGAGGAGTCGTGGAAGGGGAGATCTGGAAGGAGGAGTCGGGGAGGAGGAGATCGGGGAGGGGGAGATTGGGGAGGAGTAGTCGGGGGGGCGAGATTGGGGAGAAGGAGGAGTCAGGGAGGAGGATATCGGGAAGGAGGAGTCAGGGAGGGAGGATTGAGGAGGGGGAGATCGGAGAGGAAGAATCAGGGAGGTGGTTGGGAAGGAGGAGATCAGGGAGGAGTTGAGGAGGGGAAGGTCAGGAATAGGGAGATCGGGGAGGAGGCATGGGGGGAGATCAGGAAGGAGGAGTCGGGGAGGAGGGGATCGGGGAGGGGGAGATCTGGAAGGAGAAGGCGGGGAGAGGAGATTGGGGAGGAGGAGTCAGGGAGGAGGGGTCAGGGAGGAGGAGTCAGGGAGGGGGGATCGAGGAGGGGTAGATCGGGGAGGAAGAATCAGGGAGGGGGAGATCAGGGGTGGGGAGATGGGGAGAAGGAAATCGGGGGTGGGGAGATCGGGGACGAGATCGGCGAGGGTGAGATCTGGAAGGAGGAATCAGGGAGGGGGAGACCTAGAAGGAGGAGTCGGGGAGGGGGAGATCAGGAAGAGGGAGGTGGAGGAGTCAGGGAGGAGGGGTCGGGAGGAGATCGGGAAGGAGGAGTCAGGGAGGGGGAGATTGGGGAGGAGTCGGAAAGGGGGAGATGATTGGGAAGGAGGAGATCAGGGAGGAGTCGAGGAGGGGAAGGTCAGGGAGGGGGAGATCCGGGGTGGGGAGATCTGAGGGGGGAGATCGGTAAGGAGGAGATCGGGGAGGAGGAGATCGGGGAGGAGGAGATGGGAGGAGATCGGAAAGGAGGAGATCGGGGAGGAGGAGATGGAGGAGATGGGGGGAGATCGCGAAGGAGGACTCGGCGAGGAGGAGATTGGGGAGGAGTCGGGGAGAAGTCCAGGGAGGGGGAGATCAAGGGGGGGAGATCTGGGAGGAGGAAATCTGGGAGGAGGAGTCAGGGAGGGGGAGATCTGGGAGGGGGAAATCAGGGGGAGATCAGGGAGGAGATTGGGGAGGAGGAGTCAAGGAGGGAAAGATCAGGAAGGAGGAGATCGGGGTGGGGAGATCGGGGAGAAGATTGGGGGATTGGGGAGGAGGAGTCGGGGAGATTGGGAAGGAGGAGGAGTCGGGGAGGGGAGATTGGGGAGGGGAGATCAGGGAGGAAGAGTCAGGGAGGGGGAGATCGGGGAGGAGGAGTCAGGGAGGGGGAGATCTGGGATGAGGCGGGGATATTGGGGAGGAGGAGATCGGGTAGGAGGAGTCGGGGAGGGGGAGATCGGGGAGGAAGAGGTTGGGGAGGAGTAGTTTGGGGAGGGGAGATCAGGGAGGAGGAATCGGGGAGGGGAGATCAGAGAGGAGGAGTCGGGGAGGGGAGATTGGGGAGGGGGAGAACGGGGAGGAGGAGTCAGAGAGGAGGAGATCGGGGAGGAGGAGTCGGGGAGGGGGAGATTGGGGAGGTACCTCTATTCTCCATCCACCATCAGTATCGGCTGTGTGTGATCCGCCACCTCTGAGTTGCACCACCCGGCCTCCCACCTAGGGGTGGGGGTCAGTAAATTGGAGGAATGACGGAGGGTCGCAGCTCCACCCACCCAGATGCGACCCCCTCATACCTCCAATTTACTGACCCCCACCCCTAGGTGACCCAGATCTTACTACCTGCCCCCCCAATCACCCCACCATG
Source organism: Lithobates septentrionalis (assembly GCA_037952835.1). Classification (NCBI taxonomy): domain Eukaryota; kingdom Metazoa; phylum Chordata; class Amphibia; order Anura; family Ranidae; genus Lithobates; species Lithobates septentrionalis. The sequence continues at coordinate 390,711 of JBBDGP010004456.1, forward strand.
TGTCTTCCTTTATCTGACCTCATCCTGTTACCCCCAAATACCACCTGAACCTCCCCTATTACTACCAACTACAGGTAACCCCGGATACCCCACCAATTATCCCTCACCCTGGATACCCTGCTAATTCCCCCTCACCCCGGATACCCCACCAATTACCCCAGATACCCCACTACTTATCCCTCACCCTGGATACCCTGCCAATTACCCCTCACCCAGGTTGCCCCGCTTATTACCCCTCACCCTGGATACCCCACCAATTACCCCTAACCCTGGATACCCTGCCAATTACCCCTCACCACGGTTGCCCCGCTTATTACCCCTCACCCCAGATACCCCGCCAATCCCCTGACCCTGGACACCCCACCAATTACCACTCACCCCGGATACCCTGCCAATTACCCCTCACCTCCAATATTCCCCTAATTATCACCACTCGGATACCCCACCAATTACTCCTCACCCCAGATACCTCACAAGTTATCCCTCACCCTGGATACCCCACCAATTACCACTCCCCCAGGATAACCGCCAATTACCCCTCACCCCCAATATTCTGCTAATTATCACCACTCAGATACCCTGCCAATTATCCCTCACCCCGGATACCCCACCAATTACCCCTCAAACCGGATACCCCGCCAATTATCCCTCACCCCTATTACCCTGCTAATTACCACCATCCAGATACCCCGCCAATTACCCCTCACCCCGGATACCCTGCTAATTACCCCTCACCCCAGATACCCGCTCAGTTACCCCTCGTCCCCAGATACCCCACCAATTACCCCTCACCCCATATACCCCGCCAATTATCCCTCATCCCGATACCCTGCTAATTAACTCTCACCCTAGATACACCTCCCATTACCCCCCACTCCGAATACACTGCTAATTACCACCACCCTGAATACCCCACCAATTACCTTCCACTCTGGATACCTCGCCCATTATCCCTCACCCAGTTATCCCACCAATTACTCCTCATCCCAGATACCCCATACCCAGCAATCCCGCTAAATATCCATCACCCCAGATACCCCGCCAATTACCCCCACCCAGATACCCTGCTAATTATCACCCCCCCGGATACCCTACCAATTACCCCTCAGCCAGGACACCCTGCCAATTACCCCTTACCTGGATATCCTACCAATTATTCCTAAGCCCGGCTAATTAGCCCTCACCCAGATATCCTGCTAAATATCCCTCACCCACAGATACCCCGCTAATTAACCCTCACCCCAAATACCCATCACCCTGGATTCCCTGCCAAATACTTATGATTTCCTCTCCTTCTAGTGCCCCCAGTTCCTCATCTGCTCTTGCAGAGGTCCGCCAACAAGCTGGTCCCCACTAGCTGCTATCACCAAAGCTGCTCCCCCCCCTAAATTTCCCCTTATCTCTCTGTTTTTGCAGAGTTCAATTCCCCTGCTGTTCCCCTCTAGTTGCCTCCCTTGTAGTTGCCCCCCTCCATCTGTTTTATTACAACTACAAATACAGGTCCCCCAAAGAACACCTCACCTCCTGCTCCCATCCCACTAATTACTCCTCATACAGATACCCTTATAATTACTCTTATGGTGCCTTCTCCTTACTACATCCATGCTGGTCCCCTTCAGTTGCCCCAACCCCAGTAGTTGCCCCCCTCCCCCCCAATGTTGCCCCCTCATCTGCTATTTCTTGCAGAGATCTGCCCACATGCTGGTCCTCTCTAGTTGTTCCTCCAGTCACCCCCATTAAGTAGTTCCTCCCCCCCAGGTGCCCCTTCACCTGTCAATTCTTGCAGAGGTCTGCCCACATGCTGGTCCCCTCTAGTAGTTGCCCCCCCCAACAGTAGTTTGCCCCCTCCCCTAGTTGCCCCTTCACCTGTCCATTCTTGCAGAGTCCGCCCACATGCTGGTCCCCTCTAGTTGCCCCCCCCCCAGCTGCCCCCTCACCTGTCTGTTCTTGCAGAGGTCCGCCCACATGCTGGTCCCCTCTAGTTGCCCCCACACCTGTCCATTCTTGCAGAGGTCCGCCCACATGCTGGTCCCCTCTAGTTGCCCCCCCAGTTGCCCCCTCACCTGTCTGTTCTTGCAGAGGTCTGCCCACATGCTGGTCCCTTCTAGTTGCCCCCCCTAGTTGCCCCCTCACCTGTCTGTTCTTGCTGAGGACAGCCCAGATGCTGGTCCCCGCTAGTTGCCTCCCCCAGTTGCCCCTTCACCTGTCCGTTCTTGCTGAGGTCCGCCCACATGCTGGTCCCCTCTAGTTGTCCCTCCCCAGTTGCCCCTTCACCTGTCCGTTCTTGCAGAGGTCCGTCCACATGTTGCTGGTCCCCTCTAGTTGCCCCCCCAGTTGCCCCTTCACCTGTCCGTTCTTGCTGAGGTCCGCCCACATGCTGGTCCCCTCTAGTTGTCCCTCCCCAGTTGCCCCTTCACCTGTCCGTTCTTGCAGAGGTCCGTCCACATGTTGCTGGTCCCCTCTAGTTGCCCCCCCAGTTGCCCCTTCACCTGTCCGTTCTTGCTGAGGTCCGCCCACATGCTGGTCCCCTCTAGTTGTCCCTCCCCAGTTGCCCCTTCACCTGTCCGTTCTTGCAGAGGTCCGTCCACATGTTGCTGGTCCCCTCTAGTTGCCCCCCCAGTTGCCCCCTCACCTGTCCGTTCTTGCTGAGGTCCGCCCACATGCTGGTCCCCTCTAGTTGCCCCCCCCCCCCCCCACCAACTTGCCCCCTTACCTGTCTGTTCTTGCAGAGATCCGCCCACATGCTGGTCCCCTCTAGTTGCCCCCCCCCCCCCCAGTTACCCCCTCACCTGTCCGTTCTTGCAGAGGTCCGCCCACATGCTGGTGCCGTCCCCGCCCCTCATCAGGATGTGGTAGGTGAAGTAATAGATTCCGGGCACCTGGCAGGTGAATTTGCCGGTAAGTGGGTCGTAGTGATTTCCCAGGTTGGTGACAACATCGTCGAATTTCAGCAGTTCATATCCCTCATGGGGGCTCTTCAGACCGACATAGAAGGCAATGCGGGGCGCCTGGAGGGGCACTGACCCCCCCACCCTGCCCGGCTCCCCCTTCTCCCCTGCGGGGCCCCTGGCTCCTGGTGGTCCCGGCTCTCCTGGGGGGCCCCGCGCTCCCGGCTTCCCTGGCCGTCCGGGCTCCCCGCGGGGCCCCTGGATAAAGGGCGGAGGGGCCCCGCTCAGATCCTGCAGAGCCTCCCCGGCGGGGCTGGGGGGGTGCCCGGTGTAGGGATCGCAGATCATCCGGCAGGTGCCCAACATCTCATAATGCCCCTCCGCTGGGGAAGGAAGGGCAAGAAGGGGGATGACGATGACCAGAACCAGCAGCATGGCCACCCCCAGGGCCACCAATAGGAGCCGCCTGCGGGGCACCAGGGTGACCGACCGGACACACCAACACAACGATCCGACCCGTCCGCCGACCGGAGAGAGACTGAGAGTGAGCGGGGAGGAGCGAGGGGGCGGGAGAGCGCGGGGAGGAGCGAGGGGGCGGGAGAGCGCAGGGAGGAGCGATAGGGCGGGGCGGACAGGTAAAGTACGCGCTCTACTGCCGCCCCCTGCGCTCACACTCCCCCAATGCCAACAACTGCCACCCCTATAATACCTGGGGACAACTGCCCGCTCTGCATGACACCTCCCGACAATTGTCACCCTTCTGTAAAATAGGTCTCCAAGTGCAGCCCTCCCCCCCATGTCATACCCCACCATAACTACCAACCCCAATTCTAACATGACCCCACAACTGCCACCCCCCCCCAAAGTAATACCCCACCATAACTACCAACCCCAATAATTACCAATTCTAACATGACCCCAAAACTGCCATCCCCTGCCCTCACTCTGCTCACCTGCTCACATGCCTAACAACTACCACTCCCTAAAATAATACCTCTCTACAACTGCCAGCCCTCTATAACACTTCTCCACAACTGCTGTTTCCTACATTCACCCCCCCCATGCCTTACAACTGCCACCCCCTATACAGAACTTCCCCACAACTGCCACCCCCCTATACAGCACTTCCCCACAACTGCCACCCCCCTATACAGCACTTCCCCACAACTGCCACCCCCTATATAGCACTTCCCCACAACTGCCACCCCCTATATAGCACTTCCCCACAACTGCCACCCCCCTATACAGCACTTCCCCACAACTGTCACCCCCTATAAAGCACTTCCCAACAACTGCCACCCCCTATACAGAACTTCCCCACAACTGCCACCCCCTATACAGAACTTCCCCACAACTGTCACCCCCTATAAAGCACTTCCCAACAACTGCCACCCCCTATACAGAACTTCCCCACAACTGCCACCCCCCTATACAGCACTTCCCCACAACTGCCACCCCCTATAAAGCACTTCCCCACAACTGCCACCCCCTATACAGAACTTCCCCACAACTGCCACCCCCTATACAGCACTTCCCCACAACTGCCACCCCCTATAAAGCACTTCCCCACAACTGCCACCTCCTATACAGAACTTCCCCACAACTGCCACCCCCCTATACAGCACTTCCCCACAACTGCCACCCCCTATAAAGCACTTCCCCACAACTGTCACCCCCTATACAGCACTTCCCCACAACTGCCACCCCCCTATACAGCACTTCCCCACAACTGCCACCCCCTATACAGCACTTCCCAACAACTGCCACCCCCCTATACAGCACTTCCCCACAACTGCCACCCCTCTATACAGCACTTCCCTACAACTGCCACCCCCTATACAGCACTTCCCCACAACTGCCACCCCCCTATACAGCACTTCCCAACAACTGACAGCCCCCTATACAGCACTTCCCAACAACTGCCACCCCCTATACAGCACTTCCCCACAACTGCCACCCCCTATACAGCACTTCCCCACAACTGCCACCCCCCTATACAGCACTTCCCCACAACTGCCACCCCCCTATACAGCACTTCCCCACAACTGCCACCCCCTATATAGCACTTCCCCACAACTGCCACCCCCTATATAGCACTTCCCCACAACTGCCACCCCCCTATACAGCACTTCCCCACAACTGTCACCCCCTATAAAGCACTTCCCAACAACTGCCACCCCCTATACAGAACTTCCCCACAACTGCCACCCCCTATACAGAACTTCCCCACAACTGTCACCCCCTATAAAGCACTTCCCAACAACTGCCACCCCCTATACAGAACTTCCCCACAACTGCCACCCCCCTATACAGCACTTCCCCACAACTGCCACCCCCTATAAAGCACTTCCCCACAACTGCCACCCCCTATACAGAACTTCCCCACAACTGCCACCCCCTATACAGCACTTCCCCACAACTGCCACCCCCTATAAAGCACTTCCCCACAACTGCCACCTCCTATACAGAACTTCCCCACAACTGCCACCCCCCTATACAGCACTTCCCCACAACTGCCACCCCCTATAAAGCACTTCCCCACAACTGTCACCCCCTATACAGCACTTCCCCACAACTGCCACCCCCCTATACAGCACTTCCCCACAACTGCCACCCCCTATACAGCACTTCCCAACAACTGCCACCCCCCTATACAGCACTTCCCCACAACTGCCACCCCTCTATACAGCACTTCCCTACAACTGCCACCCCCTATACAGCACTTCCCCACAACTGCCACCCCCCTATACAGCACTTCCCAACAACTGACAGCCCCCTATACAGCACTTCCCAACAACTGCCACCCCCTATACAGCACTTCCCCACAACTGCCACCCCCTATATAGCACTTCCCCACAACTGCCACCCCCCTATACAGCACTTCCCCACAACTGTCACCCCCTATAAAGCACTTCCCAACAACTGCCACCCCCTATACAGAACTTCCCCACAACTGCCACCCGCTATACAGAACTTCCCCACAACTGCCACCCCCCTATACAGCACTTCCCCACAACTGCCACCCCCTATAAAGCACTTCCCCACAACTGCCACCCCCTATACAGAACTTCCCCACAACTGCCACCCCCTATACAGCACTTCCCCACAACTGCCACCCCCTATAAAGCACTTCCCCACAACTGCCACCTCCTATACAGAACTTCCCCACAACTGCCACCCCCCTATACAGCACTTCCCCACAACTGCCACCCCCTATAAAGCACTTCCCCACAACTGTCACCCCCTATACAGCACTTCCCCACAACTGCCACCCCCCTATACAGCACTTCCCCACAACTGCCACCCCCTATACAGCACTTCCCAACAACTGCCACCCCCCTATACAGCACTTCCCCACAACTGCCACCCCTCTATACAGCACTTCCCTACAACTGCCACCCCCTATACAGCACTTCCCCACAACTGCCACCCCCCTATACAGCACTTCCCAACAACTGACAGCCCCCTATACAGCACTTCCCAACAACTGCCACCCCCTATACAGCACTTCCCCACAACTGCCACCCCCCTATACAGCACTTCCCCACAACTGCCACCCCCTATACAGCACTTCCCAACAACTGCCACCCCCTATACAGCATTTCCCCACAACTGCCACCCCTATACAGAACTTCCCCACAACTGCCACCCCCCTATACAGCACTTCCCCGCAACTGCCACCCACTATACAGCACTTCCCAACAACGGCCACCCCCTATACAGCACTTCCCCACAACTGCCACCCCCTATACAGAACTTCCCCACAACTGCCCCCCCTATACAGCACTTCCCCACAACTGCCACCCCCCTATACAGCACTTCCCCACAACTGCCACCCCCTATACAGAACTTCCCCACAACTGCCACCCCCTATACAGCATTTCCCCACAACTGCCACCCCCTATACAGCACTTCCCCACAACTGCCACCCCCCTATACAGCACTCCCCCACAACTGAAAGCCCCTATACAGCACTTCCCAACAACTGCCACCCCCCTATACAGCACTTCCCCACAACTGCCACCCCCTATACAGAACTTCCCCACAACTGCCACCCCCCTATACAGCACTCCCCCACAACTGAAAGCCCCTATACAGCACTTCCCAACAACTGAAAGCCCCTATACAGCACTTCCCCACAACTGCCACCCCCTATACAGCACTTCCCCACAACTGCCACCCCCCTATACAGCACTCCCCCACAACTGAAAGCCCCTATACAGCACTTCCCAACAACTGCCACCCCCCTATACAGCACTTCCCAACAACTGAAAGCCCCTACACAGCAGTTCCCAACATCTGCCACCCCCTATACAGCACTTCCCCACAACTGCCACCCCCCTATACAGCACTTCCCCACAACTGCCACCCCCTATACAGAACTTCCCCACAACTGCCACCCCCCTATACAGCACTCCCCCACAACTGAAAGCCCCTACACAGCACTTCCCAACAACTGAAAGCCCCTATACAGCACTTCCCCACAACTGCCACCCCCTATACAGCACTTCCCCACAACTGCCACCCCCCTATACAGCACTCCCCCACAACTGAAAGCCCCTATACAGCACTTCCCAACAACTGCCACCCCCTATACAGCACTTCCCCACAACTGCCACCCCCTGTATAATACTTCACCATAACTACCACCCTCAACTACAATGCCAACTCACATCCCCCACCTACCTTACAACTGCAATGTCCTTTTATGATACCTCCTTCACAACTGCCCTCCCCCGTAACGCTTCCCCAAAACTGCCCCACCTGTATAATACCTCCCAATCACTACCATCTCCCTCTATAATATACCCCCTACAGATATGATACCCCATGCTTTAATCCTCCCCCCACAACTGCCACCCCTTGCACTCACACGCCACCACCCCACAACTGCAACTCGCTGAGCTCAAAGCCCCCATATGCTTAATAACTGCCACCCCCTGTATGATACCCCCCAAAACTGCCACCCCCTATATACAAAACTCCTTACAACTTCCCCCTTCTCTAATACCTCCACACAATTGCCCCACTGTATAATATCTCCCAACAACTGTCACCCCCAGCAAATAATACCCCCCAGAACTCCCACTCCCGCTCTAATACCCCCTAGCAACTGTCACCCTTGTGCTCACACCTACCTAACCACTGCCACTTCCCCGCATTTGCCCCACCCCCTTCTCTAATACCCACACAACTGCCACTCTCCATACAGAATAAGAACAGATACTGAGAATTACACCCGACATACAGGACAAGAGAAGTAGTACTGTGCAGAGTCCATACATACAGAATAAGAACAGATACCGAGAATTACACCCGACATACAGGACAAGAGAAGTTGTACTGTGCAGAGTCCATACATACAGAATAAGAACAGATACCGAGAATTACACCCGACATACAGGACAAGAGAAGTAGTACTGTGCAGAGTCCATACATACAGAATAAGAACAGATACCGAGAATTACACCCGACATACAGGACAAGAGAAGTAGTACTGTGCAGAGTCCATACATACAGAATAAGAACAGATACCGAGAATTACACCCGACATACAGGACAAGAGAAGTAGTACTGTGCAGAGTCCATACATACAGAATAAGAACAGATACCGAGAATTACACCCGACATACAGGACAAGAGAAGTAGTACTGTGCAGAGTCCATACATACAGAATAAGAACAGATACCGAGAATTACACCCGACATACAGGACAAGAGAAGTAGTACTGTGCAGAGTCCATACATATACTGAGAATAGTACTTGGTACACTGTATGGGGGGAGGGGAGACAGTTGAGATGTATCTAATTATCGGGGTGAGCGGAGGGAATTATCATTAATTGATGCCCCCCCGGCTCTGGTTCTGGTGTGTTTGATGGCTGCGCTGACTGTGGCGCCCTCCGCAGGGAATTGGAGGATTCTTCTTTTTTTCTGAGTTCTGAGAGCTCTTTAAAGAATGGAGATTCTGAAGATTGACTTTCATGTCCTCATCTTCTTCTGCAGCTTAATTAAAACTTTGTGTGAGAATTAGGAAGGTCAGGGGGGGGGAGCATTCCTGGCATAGAGTGCCCCCTGCTGGCCAGTGTGGGGTACACCTCCCATCCTCCTCTGGGGGGCGCCGAGGCGGGTGAATAGAGGACACCACAGACCTAAAATACTTCTCCAAAATGTGAGACCCCCCAGAGGAGAACGACCCCCTGAAATCGATTCTTCCCGATCATTTCCAATATTTGGTTGGTTCCCCCTCCCCCCTCTGCGCCCCCTATGGGCCGCACCAAATTTTAGATTTCTAATATAGGACTATTAATTCAGCCAATGACAGAGAGTTTGTATCGGGACAAACAAGGCTTTCCTCAGATGATATTGTCTTTATAAAATGACTTACTTTTTGTAATCCAGAGAAAAAAAACAAATCTAAAAAAAAAAAACAATCAAGAAAAAAACAAGAAAAAATTTTTGTTACTGTTGATAAAAGAAATTAAGTTTTATTTCTATAACTTTTCCTGTTTAAAATGACAGTAAATTGATGGTTTTGGTACAAAGTATTTCTTGATATTTACAAAACAAGTAAAGAGGTTTTTTTTTTGCACATTTTACACTAAATCAAAAAAAAAAAAAAAATGAGGAAACATTATCAATGGAAACAAAAGACTTTAATTAATAGTTAAAAACAGAAATAATAAGAAGATCGGTGAGAAAATACAATAGACTAGTTTACCCTTTGCTTTGAATCAAGGCTTCGGACAGGTTTTGGTAAAGCTCCTCCCACTAAGTACAATGGTGACCGTACAGTCCTGTTTACACTTTGTGTTGGCTTGGTGCTTCGGTGAGGCTTCAAGTGAGCTTTACCACAGACTTCTATGGAGGCTTTGAAGCACCGCTAAAGCGACATGGAGAATAATTTTTGAAGCAAAGCAAAAGCAAAGTGTAAACAGGACTGTAAGGTCACCATTTTATTTAGTGGGAGGAGTTTTGACTGGCGCTCAGAGAGCTTTACCAAAGCGTGTCCAAAGCCTTGCTGAAGCTGAAGCAACTGTAAATGAGCCCTAATAGTAAGGGGAAGAAGGGGAAGAAGGGGTTAATTGGGACTGATTAGGGTAAGCAAAGAGTTAATAAGGGGTTAAAAAAGAACACATTTCTTCACAATTTTTTCTTGTATCTCTATATATCCTGTCTGATCAATGTTTATAAACAATGTTACTTTGTATCTCTCTATCTCCTGTCTGATCAATGTTTATAAACAATGTTACTTTGTATCTCTCTACCGCCTGTCTGATCAATGTTTATAAACAATGTTACTTTGTATCTCTCTATCGCCTATCTGATCAATGTCTATAAACAATGTTCTCCCGTCTGATCAATGTCAATCACTTTCCATCACTTTTATCTTGTCTGGAGAGCTGACACTCTATAGGTAATTGGTCAGCAAAGGAAGATCTGTATTATGATATATACTTTAAATCTGATGTGCAGAGCTAGCAATCTATAGCTCTCTGGTCAGCGGAGGATGGGGGTATCTGTACCGCAGTACATAGCACAGATCTGGTCTGCAGAGCTAGAAATCTATAGCTCTCTGGTCAGCAGAGGATGGGGGTCTCTGTACAGCAGTACATAGCACAGATCTGGTCTGCAGAGCTTGCAATCTATAGCTCTCTGGTCAGCGGAGGATGGGGGTATCTGTACCGCAGTACATAGCACAGATCTGGTCTGCAGAGCTAGAAATCTATAGCTCTCTGGTCAGCAGAGGATGGGGGTCTCTGTACAGCAGTACATAGCACAGATCTGGTCTGCAGAGCTTGCAATCTATAGCTCTCTGGTCAGCGGAGGATGGGGGTATCTGTACCGCAGTACATAGCATAGACCTGGTCTGCAGAGCTTGCAATCTATAGCTCTCTGGTCAGCAGAGGATGGGGGTCTCTGTACAGCAGTACATAGCACAGATCTGGTCTGCAGAGCTTGCAATCTATAGCTCTCTGGTCAGCGGAGGATGGGGGTATCTGTACCGCAGTACATAGCACAGATCTGGTCTGCAGAGCTAGAAATCTATAGCTCTCTGGTCAGCAGAGGATGGGGGTCTCTGTACAGCAGTACATAGCACAGATCTGGTCTGCAGAGCTTGCAATCTATAGCTCTCTGGTCAGCGGAGGATGGGGGTATCTGTATCGCAGTACATAGCACAGACCTGGTCTGCAGAGCTAGCAATCTATAGCTCTCTGGTCAGCGGAGGATGGGGGTCTCTGTACAGCAGTACATAGCACAGATCTGGTCTGCAGAGCTTGCAATCTATAGCTCTCTGGTCAGCGGAGGATGGGGGGTATCTGTACCGCAGTACATAGCACAGACCTGGTTTGCAGAGCTAGCAATCTATAGCTCTCTGGTTAGCGGAGGATGGGGGTATCTGTACCGCAGTACATAGCACAGACCTGGTCTGCAGAGCTAGCAATCTATAGCTCTCTGGTTAGCGGAGGATGGGGGTATCTGTACCGCAGTACATAGCACAGACCTGGTCTGCAGAGGTAGCAATCTATAGCTCTCTGGTCAGCGGAGGATGGGGGTATCTGTACAGCAGTACATAGCATAGACCTGGTCTGCAGAGCTTGCAATCTATAGCTCTCTGGTCAGCGGAGGATGGGGGTATCTGTACCGCAGTACATAGCATAGACCTGGTCTGCAGAGCTTGCAATCTATAGCTCTCTGGTCAGCGGAGGATGGGGGTATCTGTACCGCAGTACATAGCACAGACCTGGTCTGCAGAGCTTGCAATCTATAGCTCTCTGGTCAGTAGAGGATGGGGGTATCTGTACCGCAGTACATAGCACAGACCTGGTCTGCAGAGCTTGCAATCTATAGCTCTCTGGTCAGCGGAGGATGGGTGTATCTGTAGCGCAGTACATAGTACAGACCTGGTCTGCAGAGCTTGCAATCTATAGCTCTCTGGTCAGCGGAGGATGGGTGTATCTGTAGCGCACTACATAGTACAGACCTGGTCTGCAGAGCTAGCAATCTATAGCTCTCTGGTCAGCGGAGGATGAGGGTATCTGTACCGCAGTACATAGCACATACCTGGTTTGCAGAGCTTGCAATCTATAGCTCTCTGGTCAGTGGAGGATGGGGGGTATCTGTAGCGCAGTACATAGCACAGACCTGGTCTGCAGAGCTAGCAATCTATAGCTCTCTGGTCAGCAGAGGATGGGGGTCTCTGTACAGCAGTACATAGCACAGACCTGGTCTGCAGAGCTAGCAATCTATAGCTCTCTGGTCAGTGGAGGATGGGGGTATCTGTACAGCAGTACATAGCACAGACCTGGTCTGCAGAGCTAGCAATCTATAGCTCTCTGGTCAGCGGAGGATGGGGGTATCTGTACCGCAGTACATAGCACAGACCTGGTCTGCAGAGCTTGCAATCTATAGCTCTCTGGTCAGTGGAGGATGGGGGTATCTGTAGTACAGTACATAGCACAGACCTGGTCTGCAGAGCTAGCAATCTATAGCTCTCTGGTCAGCGGAGGATGGGGGTATCTGTACCGCAGTACATAGCATAGACCTGGTCTGCAGAGCTTGCAATCTATAGCTCTCTGGTCAGCGGAGGATGGGTGTATCTGTAGCGCAGTACATAGCACAGACCTGGTCTGCAGAGCTAGCAATCTATAGTTCTCTGGTCAGCGGAGGATGGGTGTATCTGTAGCGCAGTACATGGTACAGACCTGGTCTGCAGAGCTAGCAATCTATAGCTCTCTGGTCAGCGGAGGATGGGTGTATCTGTAGCGCAGTACATGGTACAGACCTGGTCTGCAGAGCTAGCAATCTATAGCTCTCTGGTCAGCGGAGGATGGGTGTATCTGTAGCGCAGTACATAGCACAGACCTGGTCTGCAGAGCTAGCAATCTATAGCTCTCTGGCCAGTGGAGGATGGGGATATCTGTACCGCAGTACATAGCACAGACCTGGTCTGCAGAGCTAGCAATCTATAGTTCTCTGGTCAGTGGAGGATGGGGGTATCTGTACCGCAGTACATAGCACAGACCTGGTCTGCAGAGCTAGCAATCTATAGCTCTCTGGTCAGCGGAGGATGGGGGTATCTGTACCGCAGTACATAGCACAGATCTGGTCTGCAGAGCTTGCAATCTATAGCTCTCTGGTCAGTAGAGGATGGGGTATCTGTACCGCAGTACATAGCACAGACCTGGTCTGCAGGGCTAGCAATCTATATCTCTCTGGTCAGCGGAGGATGGGGTTATCTGTACCGCAGTAGATAGCACAGACCTGGTCTGCAGAGCTAGCAATCTATAGCTCTCTGCTCAGTGGAGGATGGGGGTATCTGTACCGCAGTACATAGCACAGACCTGGTCTGCAGAGCTTGCAATCTATAGCTCTCTGGTCAGCGGAGGATGGGGTTATCTGTACCGCAGTACATAGTACAGACCTGGTCTGCAGAGCTAGCAATCTATAGCTCTCTGGTCAGTGGAGGATGGGGGTATCTGTACCACAGTACATAGCACAGACCTGGTCTGCAGAGCTAGCAATCTATAGTTCTCTGGTCAGTGGAGGACAGCAGGCAGCTCTGACCATGAGAAGTCATTGGCAGGCTGGCGGTGGTGTTTGATCCTCGGTGAGGGGGGGGGGGGGGGGGGTAGGGAGGCTCTTTTGTCTGCTGGAAGGTCGGGGCCGATTTCGGGGCCCCCAGGAAGGTCTGATCTCATTCTGTCACTGAGATTTCCTGGGGACACAAACATCCAAATCACATCTGAAAGATCCAGACAATCTTCTCACCGCAGGTTC